>OZ025703.1:0-515000 GCA_964019335.1 Diplonema japonicum
CTTCCCACGAGACCCAGTCGGCCCAACGCGCCGCTAAGGTCGGGAAGGGCCCTGTCCAACGAGATGTGAGGGGGCCCCAGGGTGGTCGATCCACCCCCCTGGGCTCGCAAGGGCCCAGGGCTTGAGCAGCCAACATTAAGGGTTCCTGAGGGAAGCCCTCTTTAGAATTCCCCCCCCTTTTTTTTTTTTTTTTTTTTTTGCAAGAACGAGTCTTTGACTTGTCTAAACAAAAGGGGAACGTTGGCAACGTGTTTCGGGTTGACAAACGTCTCCAGGTTTTACCCGGCACGTACAAACAACGGCCAGTCCCTCTTTTTTTTTTTTTTTTTTTTTTTTTTTTTTTTTTTTTTTTTTCCATTACAACAAAACGACAAAGGGGAAAAAAAAAAAAAAAGAAAGTTAGCAAAAGAAAAAAAAAAGGGGACCGGGAGTTTTCCCCCTGAAGTTCCTTTGTTAAAACATGTTTGCTGTTGGGTTTCCGTTTCTTTTCTTTTTGGTTTTACTAGGAGTTTTCCTTCTACAGATTGTTTGCTGATGGTTTTGAGTTGATTCTTTTTTATTTTTTATCTTATGGTTTAACTAGAAGTTTTCCTTCTACAGCTTGTTCGCTGACGGGTGGGTTTATCAGGCGGGCTTCCATAGCTGGTGACCTATGGAAGCCTTCCCAAATTTTTTCTTTTTTTCAGGCCGGGCTGGGGAAGGACGACAAGACCACCAACGGAGGAGAAACCGCTGCAGAAAGGGGAAAGGTGCAGGAAGACGAAGAGGACGAGAGGGCGTCTCACAAAGACTCCCTTCAATTCATATATCTTTTATTTTCTTTTTATTTTTCTTTTCTTTATTTTCTTTCTCCCAACCCTACCCCCCCTCGAAAAAAAAAAAGAAAAGAAAAGAAAAGATTCATTCCTCCCTAGTTTATTATATTTTGCATCAGGTTCGCCGAGAAAATAAAAGGAAAAACAAGGAAAGAGAACGGCAACCAAATTTTAAATTTTTATTTTATCATCAAAGGAGGTTTGAAAAAGAGAAAAATTAAAGAGAAGAAAGAGGCCTTTTTCTCCTCTATCGATAAGTGATTCACGAACTCGAATCTTTATCACCACTTTTTTGTGCATGCCAGATTTTTTTTTTTCTCCCGCCTTGTTAGAGAAGTTTTAATTTACTAGTAAAAAAATAAAAAAAGTGAAAAGAGGAGTAGAAGACGATCCGGTGGGGGGCATGGGAACCATAAACCGTGTCTTCCATCGCGATCGGCAAGGCGGGGGCTTTTCCGTCCCATGGGTGAAAAGAGGCGGATAAAACCACTATTCCGGACCCCCCCCAACACTGAGCATGCACTTTTTCCCCCATACATACCTCTCTTGTTTATCAAAATATCACCAATTTTACGGCGGACGCCAAGAAAAAAAAAAGCCAAGGAGAAGGAGTTTAGGGAAATAACAAAAGACCTACGGCCCCAAGGAAGGCGGTGAAAACAGCCATGGTGGGCCAGCCCTGGCAGACAGGGAGCCTGAACACCAAGAACACCGCGGAGCCAAATTTGCATCCGGAATTTTCGGTTTTCAAACTTACAAAAACCCCCTGTAGGCATCTGCGTCCGTCCAGCCCCATTTTGGCACCCCTTTTGGGTGCGGAAAAAAAAAAAAAAAAAAAAAAAAAAAAAAAAAAAAAAAAAAAAAAAAAAAAAAAAAAAAATCTAAGTGGTTCTATCTAGCCTGGCCGTTGTAGCACCTGTTCCCTATTCTTTTATTTTTCCCTTTTTTTTTTTCTCAGAAAAAAAAAAAAAAAAAGTTTCACATCTTCCTATGGCGGGGGGGGGGAGAACAGCCCCCCACACCCCCGCTGGCCTATCTGGCCAGCGAGCCTTTGGACCTCTTCTTGTGGGGTATGGGCCCCACCCGTGCCCTCCCCGACTCGAGCTGCAGCCAAGCCACCGCACTGTTCACCGGGGCCCAGTTCTCCTTGTTGCGCACCTTGACCGTGTCCCGCACCAGGTCGTCGCTCCCCAGCTCTTCCATCAACCTGTGCTCCGCCAAGAACTTGAACTGGGGCCCGGTCATCCCCTTGAGCTCACCCCTGCATATGTTGGCTTCGACCACGGTGCCATCCGCCCCCGTACCTAGATGTAGCCACCCTCCACACAATCCGAGTCAGTACTGGCCGATCGGGCCCGGGCCCGCTTCTTGTCCTTCTTGCTCCACTTCAGCTCTTCCAGGGTGGGGAGGTCCGTGGCAACCACCTCAGGCCGCCTCTCCCTGTCTTCCTCCTTCTTCCGGGCCAACAGCCCAAGGTACCTCTCAAAGGAGACGTCCTCGAACAACCCCGGGACCGTCACCACCGCTGACTGCAGGTCGACCTCTTCAACACCCATCTTCCGCAGATGGTCCTGGACAGTGCGCCTCGTCTCCTTCTCGCAGGGCCCCCTCCCCTCGTAGACGTCGAGGGTGACCTTCCTTCCATCCCTCACCCACGCCTTCACTTTGATCAGGTCCTTGACCTTTCCCACTGGGGCCCTTATCCTTGCGTCGCACCTCTCCAAGAACTCACGTAGTGTCACCTTGGTAGCGCCGGCTCCCGCCGCAATGCCCACTACCCCTTCCTTCCCCGGTGTCGGGTGGTGTCTGCACCCCCGGGTCTGCAACTTGACCACCCTCCATGCCGTTTCCAGAGTCCCCTTGAGCACGCCACCCTTGAAACGAACAGGTTGCACCGCCGAACACCCACACGCGTACGTGATCTGGAAATCCTGGACCGTCCTCGGGAACTCGAACTCGCGGTATGTTTCCGACTTCTGCACCTCACAACCCACAATGCGGCTGCGGCGCTCTCCGTCCGACCCACCTTCCAAGCTTGCGAAGTACTGCTTTACCATCATGTATCCAAGTCCAGCGATACCAATCTGGCCAGCCATAGCCACCTCCAGTGGAACACCCAGCGACTCGGCCTTCGCAAGAAGCATCTCCTCAGTCCTCTCCCTTCCAGGGTCCGTTCCTTCTTCAAGGATGATCTCCACCCGGCCCTCGAACTGGATGATGAACTTGAGCAGTCGGTCCCCCGGCCTCGCCCTCAGTGGCACCATCGCTCTCGGAATTGGGATGCCCATCACCACATCAATCGGGTCAAGCTGAACGAAGTCTCCCCCTACTTCCACCTGCTGTTCCCTTTCCGGTGCCCCGACTCCCATCAGCTGATCTCCCTCCGGCGTCTGGATCCCACCCCTAGGTGTGTCAGGCCCCGACTGGCTGCCTCCGCTCGGTGCGTTCCCGCCCTCTTTGGTCCCTTCGGGGGCGTCATCCGCCTGCGGCTTCAGAGTCCTCCCACCGCCCTGTCTCTTCGCAGCTTGTTCCCTACAGAATTCGCTCACGGTCATCTTCCTCGTAGCAGTTGTCGCACTCTGGTCCCCCTTGTTCGAGTCCCTCTGGGCCTCCGTATCCCCCTTAGGACACTGGTCCAAGGTCTGGTTCACCGCAGCGTCAGTCGCCCCTTGTCTCTTCCCATCTTCCTGGGCCTTCGGGTCAAGCTCCCCTCCCTGCCCAGCCCTCTCGCTGGATCCTGTTCCGGCCATCTCCGTGTCTTCTCCTCCCGGCGAGGCTGCTTCGAGTCCTGCTCCCGCTTTCCCTTGTGTTCCACCCTCCACCGGTTCCGCCTTTCGCTGCTGCTGCATTCGGGCGTCCAGGTCCTTCTTCGTCTGCTCCAGAAGGGCATCCAGCTGGTGGGCCACCGTGATTGGGGGTCCGCCCCCCTGTCCCTTCACTTCCCTCTCGGACGACTCCTCAGCTTCGGTGGTTTTTTCATTGCCGAAGGAGTCCTCTGTGAGGTCAGTGTTGGATTCAGTGTTGGGTTCGTTGTTCGCTTCCTCGTTGTCCTTTTTTTCCTCTTCGCCGTCCGGTACCGGGGGCCCTGGATCCAACTGTACAGGCCCTTTGACTAACAGCGCCCCTGCTATCGATCTCATCATGGCCGTTGACACCTCTTGGACCACACGCCTGTGTATCGAGACTCTGTCCCCGTGAGCCCGCGCAGCTATGCTCCTGGACAGTTTCTTCGTGAGGTAGACTGCTGCCTCCCCGAACCCCCCAAAGGTCTCCATCGCGAAAGGTACAAAGGCCACGCGTGTCTTGGCGAGCTCCGCCTCATACTTCTGGCGCTTGTAGTGTTCCGCCTTCGCCGCTGCGTACCCCGCAGTCTTCGCCGCCTGGTTGACACAAGACTCGTTCCTCGGGTGCACGATGACCACGTCCATAGCCATTGGGCGGGAACCCCCCACCCCACCTGGGAAGAACACGTCCGCCGGGCGCTGGGACGACCCCGGGATCAGCCCCGTCTTCTCCATCGTTGCGCTCACCCCGGCCCACTGACAGTGTCTGTGGATGGTCTCCTTCACCCGGTCGTGCCTCGCAATCCTGGCGTTGCCGCATCCCTGGGCATGGTCACCCCATACGTCCATCCCCTCAGTCTTGCACCTCGGGTCATGGCAGCTCTCACCCTGCTTGTAGACCGGAGCCCCCAACCACCACTTGATCAGAGCCCCAAACTCGTTGTCCGACAGCTGGTTGTAGAAGTCAGGCGTCGCCGTCAACCACGCCCCCGCATAGTGCATTGACTCCGACATCAACCTCGCTCTCGAGCGTGCATCTGCTTTCGCCAAGAGGTCCTCCAGCGCCTTCTCATCAAGCACCCTAGAGAGCCACCTCTGGCTGCAGATGTGGGGGGCCTTGGCCACCATGTCGGGTGTAATCTGCATGCCGCCCTTCGTCCTGTTGAACCACTCGAGCCAGCTCCCCCATACACCCCCTTCCAGCCCATGTTCGTATTTGGGATCCAGCTCCTTGCACAGCTTCATCGTCGACGCCCTCGAAGCCATGTTGGCCGCGCGCAGGTGCTCCTGGCAGCTCCTCATCCCATGTCGAGATGGCCAGAGAGAACAGCAGCGGTCCCATCGGGTCCCCCTGTTGCACCCCTTCCTGGGACTTAATCACCTTTCCGTTGTAGTATAATTGGGAGGGCACCCTGTAGCACCAATCGGCCCACGCATACAGCCCCGACGCTTGCTCATAGGCCTGTGAGCACAGCTGCCTCCGACAAACACTGTTGAAGGCGTTGGCGTAGTCGATCTTGAGGATCACCTTGTTTTCCTGCTTGTTGCCCCGTTCCCTGTCCACATACTGCCTGATGGTGTGTATAGCCGCCTCCATTCCAGCAGGGACCGATACCCCCACCTGGCCGCCTTTCTTCAGGTACGAAGAGGCCACTTCCGGAGCGATCTTCTTCACAAGGGATTTCCCCACCAGCCGACGCAGCACATCCCCAACGGCTATGGGCCGCACGTCCCTGTCGTTCTTCTTGGGGGCCACAAGGTTCGCCCCTGCCATCAGCGGAGCCACCTCCCTAGGGGCCGTGCCTCTAGCTAATGCGTTGACTGCCCTCGTCACCGACATCAAACAGCCTTGAGACTCAAAAGCTCCGTCCACCGCGTCCTTGATGTGCTGGGCTCTCAGACCAGTCGGTCCCGCAGCAGTCCCCCTCGGGAAGCCCCTGATTGCGTCCAGCACTTCTTCTGGCAAGACTTCTACCGCTTCCTTCGTCTTCGCCGGGTTGTCCCATTGGGGGTGTAGTGGCTCTGGATGTTTGCTCTGCAGCGCTCTCCAGCAATCCTCATTGTCTTCCGCCAGCCCCTGGGCTACAAGCGCCGCGTTTCCTGCCGAGAACCTCCCTTTGCTGCACAGTTCCGTGGCCCTGGCGACCTTAGAGACCTCGTCGTTCTTAGGTTCCCCCTTCTCACCTGATTCCAGCTTATTCCAGAGGGCCATGTAATTTCCCTTCTCCCACTCCTCCAATCTGGCCTGGACACTCAGCTCCGTCTCCTTGTCCCGCTTCTTCCCTCCCCTCTTCTTCCACAGGCAGGCTTTGGGGAGCATCGCCACCAGCAGCCAAGCCTCCTCTGTGTTGTCCTTCACCGCTCGGCCCAGAGTGTGCTTAAGGGTAAGCCCCCACAGTCTTTGAAGGCTCGTCGGGATCGACCCCATGGTCGTGACGTTCATGGCGGCTATGGTTTCCAGGCTGGGTAACTCGGTCCTCGTCGGGGCCGGCGGGGGGGTCGTGTATTCCCCTTCCCTTCGCACCGCCTTTTTGCACTCGTCGTGGCACCCCTGACCCTTCCACACACAGCCCCTGCACACCAGGCACCTCTCGAGGTCCAGTCTCCTCAGAACGCTCTCCGGGATCTCATCACTCTCCAGGTGCCCATCCAGGTGACACTTCCATACCCTTGTCGAGTTGAACGGGGTCGTGCTTTTGCACTTCGACCTAGCGCAGTTCGCCTTCAGAAAGGCTTGTGTGTACTCTGGCGATCCTATCGGCACCCCCAGGAGCATGAAGTTCCTCTCTTTGTGGAAATTCTCTTCTGTCAGGCCATCGAAGCCTGTGTCCTCCACTGTCTGGGAGGTCGCCACTAACCCATATGAGCTCGCACTTCTGGGGTTTCACTTTCAGCCCTATCATTCCGCTCAGCTCACACAAGATGTTGTACGCCTTTCTCACTTCATCCACATTCCCCACAAGGACGCCATCGTCCAGGTAGAACTGGAGGATGTCCAGGTTGCAGTCTTCACTTATCTTGTTCACCAGGGGTTGGATGGCCAGAGAGAACAGCAGCGGTCCCATCGGGTCCCCCTGTTGCACCCCTTCCTGGGACTTAATCACCTTTCTGTTGTAGTATAATTGGGAGGGCACCCTGTAGCACCAATCGGCCCACGCATACAGCCCCGACGCTTGCTCATAGGCCTGTGAGCACAGCTGCCTCCGACAAACACTGTTGAAGGCGTTGGCGTAGTCGATCTTGAGGATCACCTTGTTTTCCTGCTTGTTGCCCCGTTCCCTGTCCACATACTGCCTGATGGTGTGTATAGCCGCCTCCATTCCAGCAGGGACCGATACCCCCACCTGGCCGCCTTTCTTCAGGTACGAAGAGGCCACTTGAGACTCTTCAGGCGTCCTGCCACATACCGCAGGTACCCTTAAATGTCTCTTTTCTTTTTTTTTTTTTTTTTTATTTTTTTTTTTCTTTGTTTCTTGTTGTTTTTGTTGTTGTTGTTGTCTCTCAGTACCTGTGTAACATCTTTTCTTGTAGACATCTGTTTATATGTTTGAACTCTGCAGCAAAAAAAAGGGGGGGATGTGGTGTTGTGGTTGTATCTTGTACGGTCTGGTTCAGTCCAGTCCAGTCCAGTCTGGTCTGGTCTGGTCCAGTCCAGTCTGGTCAGTCTGGTCAGTCCAGTCAGTCCAGCATAATTGGGTTGAAATTCACACCGGATCCAGTCTGGTCTGGTCTGGTCCAGTCCGGTCTAGTCCTAATTAGGATTCACCCATCACTGTTATTTTTGATAGTTTTGCAACTTTTTTTTTTTTTTTTTCCCTTTGGAAAAAAAAAAAAAAAAAAAAAAAATGGGGAAAAAAAAAAGAGAAAAAAATCCTTGATTTTTTTTGACATACATGATGCGTTTACCTTTTTTTTTTTTTTTTTCCTTCTTTTTTTCTTGTCTTCTCACATTTTTTCACACACCTAAGCCAAGCTGTTGTTTCCACATCAAATGTTGTATTTGGATGTAATAGAAAAGGGGGGAAATAATAAATAATATGTACAAGAGGAGGGTGTGTATGTTTATACAACCTGTGTAAACAGATCGGTTCCTTGCTTTCAGCGCTGTGCCCCTAATGTGTGCAATGTACAGCTCAACCCCTGCATCGCACTGCCTGTTTGTTGCACATATTTTCATGTTGTCCCCCCCCCCCCCCCCCACCTGAAAATAATATATAGGAGATAAATATATGAGTTAAAGGAGGCTGGTGTTGGCAGCACCCTGCACAAGAACTGTCTACTTGATTACAGGGGGGGCACACCACAGCCGAGTTGTAGCTTCTTCTGCATTCTGCATCGTTTCCTTAATCACTGCAGCCAGGATGTAGCTTCTTCTGTGTTCCACATCATGCCCTTAATCACTGCAGCCAGGTTGTAACTTTTTGCATTCTGTGTCATTTCTGTAGTACCCTGAGTCCCCTCCAGACACCTGAAAATTTCAGGGGACTCCTGTCCTGTCCCTTGGAGTCCCCTGAGTCCCTCAAGGGTCTGGACCAACACTGCTCTTTTCTGTCTTCTCACAAGGGTGTGCAGTGGTACTCTCACATCACTCACAGCCTCTGCCCCAACCACACCTTGGTGGGCAGTGGGGGTGGGTGCTGGGTCCCCCTGGTTGTTTGAAAAGAAATTGCGGGTTTGCAGGTTTCTGGGTTTGCCAGCTTTTGTGTTTTGGATTGTGCCACTCCCTGTCTCCTCCTCCCATCTCTGCATCCACCCACTCCACCACTGCTTTTGCTGCTGCTGACACACTGCTACCACCACCACAGCCACCAGGTTCACAGTCCTCCTCTCTGCCTCCTCCTGGAACTTGTTCTCCACCCCTTTGCCATGGCCAGAGCAGCCATCCCTGTCAGGTAGAATGCTGCTCCTCCTCCGTTCCTGTAGCCACAGCTTCCCATTCCATCACCTCCTGATCCTCCTGCTCCCTCCTCTCCTCCTGGGAGTGCTGCTCCACTTCCGAGTCCAGTTCCATCTTCTCCACCAGGACCTTGTTGTTGCATCCTCTTTGCTACTTCAGATGCCACCTCCTTCAAGAACTCCCTGGCCTGCCCTGCCAGCCCCCCAAACGTTTCCCACAAAGGGGTGGAACTGCTTGTGAGCCTCCTTGCATGCTTCCATGTGCTTCTTGTTCTTTGCCTCCTGGGCCTTGTTCACAGCATAGCCAGCAGTTTTTGAAGCCTGTTCCAGGTTGCCCACCATCCTCAGGTGCACCACCATCACATCCACCACCAGCCCATGGTCTGGGTGGTTTGTGGGCCACCAGTCTGGCCAACATTGCCCATCCAACCCTTTTTTTACTTTTTTTTTCTTTTTTTCTTTTTCTTCTTCTTCATACCACAGACATGCACAGCTCCATCAAGCCATTTGCACCTATCTACTCCAGTGCACTGCAGCTGCAGGTATGTACAAATGTCTGGAAATGTTGTATTTGGATGTAATACAACCCAGCTGTGGTGATCGATGCGAAACACAGAAGAAGCTACAACCTGGCTGTGGTGAGAGATATATGAGTTAAAGGACCTGCACAAGACTACTTGATTACAGGGGTACACCACAGCCAAGTTGTAGCTTCTTCTGCATTCTGTGTTGTGTCCTTAATGTGTGTGGTGTTCAGCTCAACCCCAGCTGGGGCATCCTGGGTAACCAAGATTCTGCTTGTGCAGGATTGGGTCGTTCCATTCCCGTTGCTACGGCTCCCTGTTGCTATGGCTGGGGTTAAGCTGCACACTGCACACATTAAGAACACAACACAGAACACAGAAGAAGCTACAACTCAGCTGCAGTGCCCCCCTGTATCAAGTTAACAGTTCTTGTGCAGGCACCACCAACATGACAAACAGGCATTTCCTCCATCCACTTGGCCAGTCATCACCTGTAGCACCCTGAGTGGAAGAACAAATTGCAGATGCTCAGGGTGAGTAAACTACTTAGGCACCAGCTGGGGTTGAGCTGCACACTGCATGCATTAAGGACACGACATGGAATGCAGAAGTGGCCAAGGTGCACCTGTCACTGGTCTCCTTTACCTCTTTCATGTTATTTGGTGGTGGGGATCACAGAAATATGGAAATATAAGAAGTACATCAGATGTGTTGTTCGCTGTTGACCTCCATGTTGGTCATCACCGGTTGTGCCCGAGTGGAGGAACGTATTGCAGATGCTCAGGGTGATGAACTGGCAGCAAACTACACAGGCCCAGAATCTTAGTTACCAGGGCCATGGCTGGTGTTGAGCTGCACACTGCACACATTAAGGACACGACACGGAATATTGTGCTGTCAGTGTTGTGGTGATATAGTCACCACTTTCAACCTTGATGATGCAAAGAGGAAAAAAAAAGGGGGGGGGGGAAACTAGTTTGACACTCCATTTGTTTGTGTGCACGAGCAGAATTTTACCTAATAAAATAGCTCATTACACTGCCATCAACTAGTTTTAGTCTCGACAATAATATTGTTAAAACAAAAAAAAAAGTAAGGAATTCCCTGTTCTGCCAAGTTCCGGTTCTGCCATTCTGCCAAGTTCCGACTTTCAGTTTGGCGGAAGGGAATGGAACGACCCAATCCTGCACAAGCAGAATCTTGGTTACCCAGGATGCCCCAGCTGGGGTTGAGCTGAACACCACACACATTAAGGACACAACACAGAATGCAGAAGAAGCTACAACTCGGCTGTGGTGTACCCCTGTAATCAAGTAGTCTTGTGCAGGTCCTTTAACTCATATATCTCTCACTGCGGCCAGGTTGTAGCTTCTTCTGTGTTCCACATTGATCACCACAGCTGGGTTGTATTACATCCAAATACAACATTTCTGGACATTTGTACATACCTGCAGCTGCAGTGCACCAGAGTAGATAGGTGCAAATGGCTTGATGGAGCTGTGCATGTCTGTGGTATGAAGAAGAAGAAAAAGAAAAAAAAAAAAAATCATTGTCCAAAAATATTTGAAAAAAAAGTGTTTGCAGGTGTGTCAAAAATTGCAGAAAATTTTTGAGTCCGGTCAGTCTGGTCAGTCTGGCCGATCCGGTCAGTCTGGCCGATCTGGTCAGTCTGGTCAGTCTGGTAAAATGGGTACACTGGACTGGACCGGATTCACCCATCACTGACAACAGATCGGTTCCTTGCTTTCAGCACCATGCCCCTAATGTGTGCAATGTACAGCTCAACCCCTGCATCACACTGCCTGTTTGTTGCACATATTTTCATGTTATCCCCCCCCCCCCCCCCCCCACCTGAAAATAATATGGAGATAAATATATGAGTTAAAGGAGGCTGGTGTTAGTAGCACCCTGCACAAGAACTGTCTACTTGATTACAGGGGGGGCACACCACAGCCGAGTTGTAGCTTCTTCTGCATTCTGCATTGTTTCCTTAATCACTGTGGCCAGGATGTAGCTTCTTCTGCATTCCACATTGTGCCTTAATACTGCAGCCAGGCAGTGGCAGTGTTGGTCCAGACCCTTGAGGGACCTGGACGATTTCAGGGGACTCCAAGGGACAGGAGTCCCCTGAAATTTTCAGGGGTCTGGAGGGGACTCAAGGGACTCAGGGGTCTGGAGGGACTCAGGGCAGTGATGGGTGAATCCTAATTACAGACTAGACCAGACTGGACCAGACCAGACCAGACCAGACCAGACTGGACCAGACTGGACTGGACTGAACTGGACCAGACAAGATACAACAACAACACCACATCCCCCCCTTTTTTTTGCTGCAGAGTTCAAACATATAAACAGATGTCTACAAGAAAAGATGTTACACAGGTACTGAGAGACAACAACAACAACAAAAACAGAAACAAAGAAAAAAAAAAAAACCTTTATCTTCTTTTTCAGGTGGTGCGAGTGTAGAATCTTGGTTACCCAGGGCACCCCAGCTAGGGTTGAGCTGAACCCCACACACATTAAGGACACGACACGGAGCACAGAAGAAGCTACAACCCGGCTGCAGTGCACCCCCTGTAATCAAGTAGACAGTTCTTGTGCAGGGCACTGCCAACACTGGCCTCCTTTAACTCTTGTATATTATTCCAAAGGTGGTGGGGATAGCATGAAAAAACATCAGATGTGTTGTTCACTGTTGACCTCCTCATTGGTCATCACCAGTAGCTCCCAAGTGGAAGAACATAATGCAGATGCTTAGGGTGACAAACAGGCAGCAAACTACACCAGTGTCATTCTTCTTCTTCATACCACAGACATGCACAGCTCCATCAAGCCATTTGCACCTATCTACTCTGGTGCACTGCAGCTGCAGGTATGTACAAATGTCCGGAAATGTTGTATTTGGATGTAATACAACCCGGCTGTGGTGAGAGATATATGAGTTAAAGGACCTGCACAAGACTACTTGATTACAGGGGTACACCACAGCCGAGTTGTAGCTTCTTCTGCATTCTGTGTTGTGTCCTTAATGTGTGTGGTGTTCAGCTCAACCCCAGCTGGGGCATCCTGGGTAACCAAGATTCTGCTTGTGCAGGATTGGGTCGTTCCATTCCCTTCCGCCAAACTGAAAGTCGGAACTTGGCAGAATGGCAGAACCGGAACTTGGCAGAACAGGGAATTCCTTACTTTTTTTTTTGTTTTAACAATATTATTGTCGAGACTAAAACTAGTTGATGGCAGTGTAATGAGCTATTTTATTAGGTAAAATTCTGCTCGTGCACACAAACAAATGGAGTGTCAAACTAGTTTCCCCCCCCCCCTTTTTTTTTCCTCTTTGCATCATCAAGGTTGAAAGTGGTGACTATATCACCACAACACTGACAGCACAATATTCCGTGTCGTGTCCTTAATGTGTGCAGTGTGCAGCTCAACACCAGCCATGGCCCTGGTAACTAAGATTCTGGGCCTGTGTAGTTTGCTGCCAGTTCATCACCCTGAGCATCTGCAATACGTTCCTCCACTCGGGCACAACCGGTGATGACCAACATGGAGGTCAACAGCGAACAACACATCTGATGTACTTCTTATATTTCCATATTTCTGTGATCCCCACCACCAAATAACATGAAAGAGGTAAAGGAGACCAGTGACAGGTGCACCTTGGCCACTTCTGCATTCCATGTCGTGTCCTTAATGCATGCAGTGTGCAGCTCAACCCCAGCTGGTGCCTAAGTAGTTTACTCACCCTGAGCATCTGCAATTTGTTCTTCCACTCAGGGTGCTACAGGTGATGACTGGCCAAGTGGATGGAGGAAATGCCTGTTCATCGTGTTGGCGGTGCCTGCACAAGAACTGTTAACTTGATACAGGGGGGCACTGCAGCTGAGTTGTAGCTTCTTCTGTGTTCTGTGTTGTGTTCTTAATGTGTGCAGTGTGCAGCTTAACCCCAGCCGTAGCAACGGGGTAACCAAGATTCTGCACTCATGCAGTTTGCTGCCAATTCATCACCCTGAGCATCTGCATTATGTTCTCCACTTGGGCGCTACTGGTGATGACCAACATGGAGGTCAACAGCAAACAACACATCTGATGTACTTCTTATATTTCCATGTTATCCCCACCACCTGAATGATATATATATGAGTTAAAAGAGGCCGGTGTTGGTGGTGCCCTGCACAAGAACTGTCTGCTTGATTACAGGGGCGCACCGCAACCGAGTTGTAGCTTCTTCTGCATTCCGTGTCATGTCTTTAATGTGTGTGGTGTAGTTTGCTGCCTGTTTGTCACCCTAAGCATCTGCATTATGTTCTTCCACTCGGGAGCTACCGGTGATGACCAATGAGGAGGTCAACAGTGAACAACACATCTGATGTTTTTTCATGCTATCCCCACCACCTTTGGAATAATATACAAGAGTTAAAGGAGGCCGGTGTTGGCAGTGCCCTGCACAAGAACTGTCTACTTGATTACAGGGGGTGCACCGCAGCCGGGTTGTAGCTTCTTCTGCGTTCTGCATCGTGTCCTTAATCACTGCGGCCGAGTTGTAGCTTCTTCTGTGCTCCGTGTCGTGTCCTTAATGTGTGCGGGGTTCAGCTCAACCCTAGCCGGGGCGCCCTGGGTAACCAAGATTCTGCACTCGTGTGGTTTGCTCGGTGATGACCGATGAGGAGGTCAACAGCAAATAACACATCTGATGTTTTTCTTATATTTTCATAAAAAGAAGATAAAAGTTTTTTTTTTTTTTTTTTTTTTTACCAACTCGGTTGAGGGTTTTATACCTAAGGTACCGAGGAGGGTGAACGAGGGGCCGAAGGCCACACCACAGCAGAAAGGTTCGATCAAGAGATAGATTGAGACTCTTCAGGCGTCCTGCCACATACCGCAGGTACCCTTAAATGTCTCTTTTCTTTTTCTTTTTTTTTTTTTTTTTTTTATTAAGGTGGTGGGGATAACATGGAAATATAAGAAGTACATCAGATGTGTTGTTCGCTGTTGACCTCCTCGTCGGTCATCACCGGTAGCGCCCGAGTGGAAGAACGTAACGCAGATGCTCAGGGTGACGAACAGGCAGCAAACTGCACGAGCGCAGAATCTTGGTTACCCGGGACGCCCCGGCTAGGGTTGAGCACACCGCACGCATTAAGGACACGACGCGGAACGCAGAAGAAGCTACAACTCGGCCGAGGAGCGCCCCCTGTAATCAAGTAGGTAGTTCTTGCTTCATTGCACGCTTAACGCCACCTAGTGTTGCAATCAAAGCCCCATTTTTTTTTTTTTCTTCGTTTCTCGTTGTTTTTGTTGTTGTTGTCGTCTCTCAGTACCTGTGTAACATCTTTTCTTGTAGACATCTGTTTATATGTTTGAACTCTGCAGCAAAAAAAGGGGGGGATGTGGTGTTGTGGTTGTATCTTGTACGGTCCGGTTCAGTCCAGTCCAGTCCGGTCCGGTCCGGTCTGGTCCGGTCTGGTCCAGTCCGGTCCGGTCCGGTCTGGTCCAGTCCGGTCAGTCCGGCATAATTGGGTCGAAATTCACGCCGGATCCGGTCCGGTCCGGTCCAGTCCGGTCTAGTCCTAATTAGGATTCACCCATCACTGCTGTTGTTGTATAAACATACACACCCTCCTCTTATACATATTATTTATTATTTCCCCCCTTTTCTATTACATCCAAATACAACATTTGATGCGGAAAGCAGAAACAACAGCTTGGCTTAGGTGTGCGAAAAAATGTGAGAAGACAAGAAAAAAAGAAGGGGAAAAAAAAAAAGGTAAACACATCATGTATGTCAAAAAAATCAAGGATTTTTTCCTCTTTTTTTTTTCCCCATTTTTTTTTTTTTTTTTTTTTCCAAAGGGAAAAAAAAAAAAAAAAAAGTTGCAAAACTATCAAAAATAATGACAGTGTTGGGGAGAGTCCCGTGAGTCCCGTCGAGTCCCATCCCGTGGAGTCCCGTGAGTCCTATCCAGGCCCTATTCCGTTTTAGGGGATGGGACGGGACTGACCAACACTGGTCTGGTCCAGTCCGGTCCAGTCTGGTCAGTCCAGCATAATTGGGTCGAAATTCACGCCGGATCCGGTCTGGTCCGGTCCAGTCCGGTCTAGTCCTAATTAGGATTCACCCATCACTGGTCCCAGAGGGTCTTGAAGCGAACAACAAAGACATATAGTCATGAAGAATTATTTTTTTCCTTTGTAGCGCCCTTCTTATTTTATATTTGTTCTCTTTTCTTCCTCTTTTTCTGGGGGTAGATGTGTTGGGTTGTTGGGGTAAACGGGATTAGATAAGGCTGCTGCTCACAAACTTTTCTTTTTTCCTCTGTTTCTCTCTGCCATCTTCAGCACTGCTCTTCTTGTTGCTACTTCACGTCTTTTACAACACCCTTATATCATAACAGATCTTCTGACATAACAAAATGGCCTACGACGGAGCTATCGGTATCGATTTGGGAACCACCTACTCATGTGTGGGTGTGTGGCAGAACGAGCGTGTGGAGATCATTGCGAACGACCAGGGGAACAGAACGACCCCCTCCTATGTGGCCTTCACTGACAGTGAGCGTCTGATCGGTGACGCTGCAAAGAACCAGGTGGCGATGAACCCCACAAACACCGTGTTCGACGCAAAGAGGCTGATTGGGAGGAAGCTGCAAGACTCCTCTGTGCAGAGTGACATGAAGCATTGGCCCTTCAAGGTGGTGGCGAAGGCAGATGGCAAGCCCCTGATCCAAGTGCAGTACATGGGTGAGGAGAAGCAGTTCATGCCGGAGGAGATCTCTGCCATGATCCTAGTGAAAATGAAGGAGACCGCTGAGGCCTTCCTCGGGAAGGAGATCAAGAAGTCCGTTGTGACTGTTCCCGCCTACTTCAACGACTCGCAGCGTCAGGCGACCAAGGACGCTGGTACCATCTCCGGGATGGAAGTGCTCCGTATTATCAACGAGCCCACGGCGGCTGCCATCGCCTACGGTCTTGACAAGGCGGACGAGGCGGAGCAGAACATCCTCATCTTCGACCTTGGTGGTGGTACCTTCGACGTGACCCTCCTCACCATCGACGGTGGGATCTTCGAGGTGAAGGCAACGGCAGGTGACACTCACTTGGGTGGGGAGGACTTCGACAACAGGATGGTGAACCACTTTGTGGAGGAGTTCAAGAGGAAGAACAAGAAGGACCTCACCGTGAACCAGAGGGCCCTCAGGAGGCTCAGGACCGCGTGCGAGAGGGCCAAGAGGGCTCTCTCGTCAGCTGCCCAGACCAGCATTGAGATTGACTCCCTCTTCGAGGGTATCGACTTTTACACCTCCATCACCAGGGCCAGGTTCGAGGAGCTGTGTGCGGACCTCTTCCGTTCGTGCCTGCGCCCCGTGGAGCAGGTGCTCGGTGATGCCAAGATGGACAAGAGGTCCATCCACGAAGTGGTGCTTGTCGGTGGATCCACCCGTATCCCCAAGATCCAGGGCATGGTGAGCGACTTCTTCGGTGGGAAGGAGTTGAACAAGTCGATCAACCCTGATGAGGCCGTCGCCTTCGGGGCTGCTGTGCAAGCCTTCGTCCTCACGGGTGGACAGTCTAAGCAGACCGAGCAGATTCTGCTCCTGGATGTGACCCCCCTGACCTGTGGTATCGAGACCGCAGGCGGTGTGATGACCTCCCTGATTAAGAGGAACACCACCATCCCCACCAAGAAGAGCCAGGTTTTCTCTACATACAGCGACAACCAACCCGGTGTTCACATTCAGGTGTGTCTTTATTCTTTCTTCTATCTTTCTACAGGTGTTCGAGGGTGAGAGGGCGATGACGAAGGACTGCCACCAGCTGGGGACCTTCGACCTGTCTGGGATCCCCCCCGCTCCCCGTGGTGTGCCCCAGATCGAGGTGACCTTCGACGTGGACGCCAACGGTATCATGAACGTGTCTGCGGAGGACAAGACCACCGGGAAGAAGTCACAGGTGACCATCACCAACGACAAGGGGAGGTTGTCGCAGGCGGAGATCGACGCCATGTGCAAGGACGCCGAGAAGTACGCCGAGTCGGACAAGCTGGCGAAGGAGCGCATCGAGGCGAAGAACGGCCTTGAGAACTACGCCTACTCCATGAAGAACACCATCAACGACGAGAAGACCGGTGCCCTCATGGGTGAGGACGAGAAGAAGAAGGTCAACGACGCCTGCGAGGAGGCCATCAAGTGGCTCGACAACTCCCAGGAGGTATGTGCCAAAGAAGGAGATATCAACCACACAACAGGCCTCGAAGGAGGAGTACGAGAGCAGGATGAAGGAGCTTGAGGGCATCTGTTCCCCCATTGTGAAGAAGATGTACGAGCAGTCTGGTGGTGCTGGTATGCCTGAGGGTATGGGTGGTATGCCCGGTGGCATGCCTGGTGCTGGTGCTGGTGCTGGTGCCGGTGCCGGGCCCCAGGTGGAAGAGGTCGATTAAGAAGCTAATCACTGATCTCGGCTTTTGGTCTTATTTCCCTTTTCTTTTTAGATTTCAAAGACCCCATCATTTTCATCTTTGTTTTCGTAAAGTCATTCCTCTCTCTTGATTATTAGTTTACGCCAAACACATCATTGTCTAATAATTTCTTCTTGTGGCACAGCACACCACAGGTTTCCACGATGGATACTCCGATGTTCAGTGACAAAGGAGGCAAGAAAGGGAAGAAAAGATGGATGCCAAACAACCGAGCCGACCCTTTGGGGGGTGGAAAGGGGTTTAAGGGAGACAAAGGTGGAAAGAAAGGCAAGAAAGGTGATAAAAAAGGCGACAAAGGAGACAACAGAGTGGTGTTGATTGCAGACGTTCTTAACTTGGTAGTTGAGAAGTACGCGAGGATGAACGGAGGGCTCATGGACTGCTCAAGTGTAGTTTCAATGGAAGAGCTGAAAAAGTATTCCCCTAATATGTCAACAGACATGTGGGCACGCATTGTAGCGAAAACTGTAAAGGACAGCAAAACGTGCACGGCACTGTCTTTAGATAACAACAACATAAAGCAACTGTATTCGTTAGCCTCTCATCTGCAGCCAGAATTACAGCTTGACTCGCTGTCCTTGAAAGATAACCACATCTCAAGTATAGAAGACATCAGAAAGCTGGAACCTTTACAACTGAAGCACTTGTGCTTAGAAGGAAACCCAATCTACAAGTATGCAGTTCCAGGCACTGCCTTTAGCTTCAATCACAGAGCCGACCCCCAGCTGTTGTACAAATCTCTGAAGAAGGCACTCCCATCGCTGCTCAGGATCGATTCTACACCTGTTGACAGGTCTAGTGTGATCGACACACTCCCGCAGGTCCCAGGGTATGTCACCAATAGTACATGACAACCTCAGGGGCATCGACGAGGCGAACCCCATGCAGGCTACCGTGAAGGGTTTCATGGACTCTTATTTCTCAACAACCGCTGTATGTATCCGTGCAATTAATCACAGCATATCAGAAAAACTCTGCTGACGACATGCTAGACTTCTATGACTCCAAAGCAGTGATGTCGCTAACGCTGGACGACAAGTTCAAGCTTGGCTCTGGGGTCGAGGGCGGCTTGCTAATCAGAAGCTTGAGAAGCGTAGCGCGCTGCCGCCATGGAGGCGCTGGTAATGTGTTTGTAGGAAAGTTGAATGTAGGCAAATGCTTAGAAGCCTTGATGAAGGCAAAAGCCACCTACGATGGGAGTACCATCCTGCAACACACTGAGATAGGTCAAGTGTCGGGCACTTTGTTAGGAAGCACGCAATTCCCTCTACCGGCACTGGTGACAGTGACGATGCACGGAGTTGTGTCCTTCCCAGTGAGCAAAGTGGACCTCAAAAAGTATACTTCAACTGAAAATGCACGCCTGATACACCTGATAGGTACTTCGACAGGACGTGGCTACTTGCAGTAAAGAACGGCGCACCCATCATCGTGAACGACATGTTGCATTTAAGGGAGACACACGCGAAGCTGGACCCCGTTTTCAAGAACTCGCAGGTGTGAAGATGTTCTACAAGTTATACTCCCAGATGCAAGTGTATTATGGCTTACACATGAGAGCAGAAGACAACATGGTGGTGCAGTTAAGCAGTATGACTGGTTTGAGCCTAGACTGCTCCAGAGCGTGTTTGGAGCAGAAAGAAGCAGGACCATGGAACTTAGCGAAGGCTCAGGAAAGTATCCAAAAGAAAATGGTATGCCCTTCAGAACACAACAACGCTGTGCAGGCGGAGGGTGCTTTGACACAAACACACTTTGCGAATGAAAAAGAGCCTAAGAACCTGACGACAATGATCTTCTCAAAACGGACGAATCTGAAACCTGATAAGGCATACATGTGTCTAGAAGTCCCCGAGGTGAACTTTGACCTTATGAAAGGCTGGGAGCTATTCCTCGCCAGACAGGGGAAGCTGGATGCCTCGATGTTCATGTCGTAGCGAGAAGTTAAAATAGTGACTCCTGACAATCGCAGGCTTTGGCTTGCAGTAGCATCCTTTAGCCTTTTGCTTCACTTTAGTACTTTGCAACCTCCAGAAGGTAAACAATGCCCCGAAGAAGAAATAACCCGTGGAACCGACCGGAAAAGGAAACTCACACCCCTTACCATAACCCGAACAAGGGGGGTGGTAGAGGGGGTGAGACCAGGGGAGGTGGTAAGTCCAGGGGAGGTGGTAGAGGGGGTGAGGCCGTGAGCAACGATACAGCAGACAGCATCAGCGATGTATTATCCTTGTTAATGGAAAAATACTCAAGATATCAGAACGGGGTTCTTGACTGCAGCAAGCTGGACAGCATTGAAGAAGTACAGAAATACAACCCCAATCTCAATTCCGCTGCTTGGTGCAAGATCATCGCGCTGACCGTAAAGAAGCTGAAAGGATGCAAGGCACTTACATTGGACTCGAATAATGTGAAGACACTATACCACCTAGCGGATGCCCTCTCGGATGGTGTGCTGTTGGACTCCCTGAGCTTGCAGTACAACTCTATACCAAGTATGGAGGACATCCAGAAGCTGCGACCTCTTAAACTGCGCCACCTGCTCCTGCGAGGAAACCCTTTGTACAAGACTGACAGGGATGAGCTGCTTAAGAAACTCAAGAAGCACTTGCCGACACTGGAGAGAATAGATGGGATGGAGATTGTGCGGTCCACGGTCATCGACAGTGTGCCTCTTGCCTACGCTGGAATCAATGAGAACGACCCACCGCAACTCACCGTTAAGGATTTCATCGGTAAATACTTTATGATGTCGCAGAATTGCAGTGGGCCGGACAAGGGTGTCGACCAACTGATGGACTTCTACGACACGAAAGCCACCATGTCTTTCACAATTCAGCCTAAGCTTGGCTTGGCTGTGTCTGGACCAGGTCTGACACTGGTACAAAGATTCGTCACATCACAACACAACGTGATGCTGAACCCCAACGCCGCCACCGTGTACACCGGGAAGCTCAACGTGGGGAAGTGCCTCGAATCCCTCCACCAAGCTGCCATCACGTACGACTCAGCTTCGATCCTCCGCAACACTGAGATTACTCAGGTACTCCCTGAGATCCTCCAGTCCACCGCCATGCCCTTCCCCCATCTCTTTACTGTTGTCATGCACGGTAAGATGACTTTTTCTTTCAAGGGCAAAGGGAAGGAGGTCACTTCTTACAACAAGTATGCAGCTAGCAACACACAGCAACTACAAATAGATACTTCGACCGCACATGGTTGCTCACTGCAAGGCACAACTCCGCCATCATCGTGAACGACGTGCTGCACATACGAGACACAAAGGACGAGCAAGATGCTGTCTTCAGGGAAGCCAAGGTGTGTTTCTATATGTGTATCTTAACATTTCCAGACTAAAAAATACTACGGGCTGCACTTGTATGCAGACGATATGAAAGTGATACAGCTGGCGAGCGAGACAGGGCTGAGCATGGCAGCTGCGAGGTCATGTCTGGAGTTGGATGAATCGGGGCCATGGGATCTGCAGAAAGCAAGAGAATATTTCCAGCGGAAGATAGTATGTACCTATGAAAGCGTGTTACCCCACTGCAGGCAGAAGGGGTTCTCAATCAGAGCCACGTGGTGCATGAGCGCGATGTGGTAAAGCTTGCCGCCCAAAGGTTCTCTGAGCTGACTAACCTAGTTCCTGATATGGCGCACAAGTGCTTGACGTTGGTGAACCACGATCTTTGGAAGGGCTGGGAGCTGTTCCTGCACAAACAGGATAGCCTTACTCGCGAAATGTTCCAGTCACCACCCACTGCGTAAAGCTGCGGGAGACAGAAATAACATCAAGTGTTCCCATCCAACAGCCTGCAATATTTCTCCTTGGGAAGTGGCATTACCTACTTCCGAAGTCAGCGTCGACTAAACTCTAACCCTTCTTGAGGTTGCTTGAATTGTCTAAAATTGAAAAAAGAGCAGAAAAAAAAGAGGAAAAAAAAAAAAACAGAAAGAATGAAAGAAGAAAAGAGTCAATCCTCTGTCAAATATGTCATTTCCCATTCTTTCTTTGACATCTATAGCCATTTCTTTAAGGACATTCGTTGCAGCGAAGATGACTTCGAAGCACTGATTCTAAGAATAGAATTTTGTATTGCTCAATTTGGGTGAAGTTCCCTTTTATCTTTCCCTCTTGTTCCTGTAGGATGGAAAGGAAGAGGACGGTATTTGGTATTTGGTAAGTAATGCTAGTTATGACAGGAGAAATCAGGAACCTACTATCATTGAGTCCCACCCGCAGCCTCTATCAGTTACACCATCAGTTGCAGTTACGTAGTTGTCGATGCTTCCTTCTCTGTTGAATTCATCTCACACAGGGTTCTGGGCAACGTAAGATGTCTCGTAGAGTGCTATACAGGCTCGCGGGTGCCGCTGCGGCAGGCTTTGGTGCTGCATCGGCTTTCACACCCATTTATGCTGAAGAGGCAAACATTAAGCTGCAGAGTAAGAAACTCTACGAAGGGAGGCTCAAAGCGTTCAATGAGATGAAGGACCTCAGCCCCATTGATGAGCTATCGTACACCCCTACGGCAAGGTACAGGGAGGCCAGCAAGGAGGAAGTGCTGTACCCCCTGATCGAAAAGAGCGACGTGCTCATGGTTGCTGGTGCTTTCTTCGGGGACGAAGGGAAGGGAAAGACTGTTGATGCCATCGCCACACACCCCAAGGTGGGTGTTGTTGTGAGGGTGAACAGCGGGGAAAATGCCGGGCACACGGTGTTCGACTCCGCCACGGGCACAAAGTACGTATTCCACTTAGCCCCTAGTGGCCTCTTGATCCCAGGGAAGGTGAATCTCGTGGGTCCCGAGTGCGTCATGGACCCCATCTCTTTCTTCAGAGAGGAGATCTCGCAACTTGTGAAGAACGACGTGAACTACCTAGACCGCCTGTACGTGGGCAATTGCCACATCGTGACACCGTACCACAAGTTGCTTGACCTGCTGGCTAGCGGTGCCAACGCGTCGACTCTAAAGGGCATGTCGCCTGTGCACGCATCCAAGGCCAAGAAAAGGGGTATCCGTATGGATCACATCTACAATGACCGTGCAGTGGCGGAGAAGAGGCTTGCAAAGGACATGGAAGACTACTTTGCCTTCCTGTCGAGGTCGAAGATGACAGAAGAGGACGTCTTGGAGCTCTGCAAGAGCATGAACAGGGACATGGTCAGGATACAGCCGTACATCATGGACTTCGTGACAGCCAAGGACAAGGTGAAGTACCTGATGGACTTGTACGAGAAGGAAGTTATCAACAACAGCAGGTTCCCCAAAAGGGGCGACGTGTCTCATATGATCAGAGAGACGCTGACAAGCGGCAAGAAAGTTCTTGTTGAAGGCCCGCAGTCGTACTGGCTTTCCAACGCCGCTGAGAAGTTCTGGGAGTCATCGACCTCTGCGTCCACATGCGCAGGTGGGCTGGCTGCGTGCACCCGTTTCAACGTGTCCGATTACAAGGTTACCGTCTTGAACATTCACAAGGCACCTGGGAGCTCCAGGGTGGGGGTCGGGGCGAACCCCTCCTCTTTCATCCCGCAGGACTTCTTCAGCAGGAATGGCATTGACACGCTGAACGACCTGCCCAAGGGCACCTTCGACAAGCCCGCTGACTTCGAAGAGATCCACAAGGTGTGGATGAACAATGTGCAGGGCAACGGTATTGTGAAGCCTGCTCTGCACAAGGGATGGGATCTGGGAACAGCCATGGCTGTGGCGTCGTCAGAGACACACGGGGAGTGCGGGGCTACCACGAAGAAGCCCCGTATCTGCGGACTGTTTGACTGTGTTGCTCACGCTGAAGTGAACCAGGTGCAGGGGCCCTATCTGTCGATCAGTGCCTTGGACAGGGGCGACGTCTACGACAAGCTGGGGGTCATCATTGCCTATGTTTACAACCATCCTGCTGGGAGGCACTCCGTCAGCAACGGCAGGACCCTCAACAACGGGGACATCATCAAAGCAGGAGACGCGCTGCCCACTGAGGAAGCCATGAAGTACTGCCACCCCGTCGTGAAGACCCTTTCCGGATGGAAGGATACACCTCTCTATGCCGGTAGCAGCTGGTGGAAGAACACCAAGCATCCTACTGAGTTGCCGAAGAACGTGGCGGACTTCATTGACACCATCGAGCACTTCACCGGGGCAAAGGTATGCTCAGACAAACATATCACATATCACCAATAGGTTGTCTCAATCGGGAACGGTCCTAAGGGTGACCAGATAGTGTACCTCAGTAAAATCTAAACAGTGAGCCCCCCTCCCCTTTGTTTTTCTTTCTTTCAGTATAGTACGCAGCGCACCTTCTAAACACAACCCATGCCCCATGTAGGGTCTGTGTGGACTGCAAAATGTTTAACACCCAACCCAATATTTCTTCCTTTTCCCCCATTTTATTTTTTTCTTTTTAATATTGTTCCCCCGGTTCCTGTGCCCTTTCGGTTTCTTATTTCTTTTCTTTTTTAAACATGCTGTGCGCTTCTGCTTTTTTTTTTCTTTACCTCTTCATAAGAGTATTAAAGGCCTGGCAAGCATAGTGCCTGACCTGACACCCAGCATGTATTCTATTGCAGCTGCTAGGCTGCTGAAGGGAGGGATAACTTTGGGTGAAGAACCCATTGCTGCATATGCAGATTTTTAATAAGTTTTCCGGTTGTGTTAGTTACAAGTTTCATTCACCACAGGACTCTACTTATCAACCATGGGTGGTGGCAACGTCTGCAAAGCTAACGCCGCTCGCGCTAAGAAGGCGAAAGAGGGATCGGGCGAGGGTGGTGGTGGCAACAGTGGTATTGAGAAGCGAGGTGGAGACACGGCGGGTAAAATTCAGGATGCGACGGCTGAGAGGGAGAAAATAAAGGCTGAGAAGGCTGCCAGAGAGGCTGAGAAGGCCAAAAAAGCGGAGAAGGAGGCCAAGAGGCTTGCCAAACTCACCAAAAAATAAATCACCCACTCTGTCATTCCTTCCCCTTTTCACTCACCAAAAAAATACCTTTTTAACTGTTGTTGACAACTACAACCACAGTTATCTACAACCCCTCCAGAGCTCGTGCTGTCACCAACATCCACATAGCAGGCCACGCTGCATAGCATATCATACTCTTTCCAATCCCCCCCGCCCCCCACTCACTGTTTTTTTTTAAAGCGAAAATATTTGAAGTAAAGTAGCTCGCACAGCTTAATGGTAGCTAAGAATGAACTTCCTGATGATGAGTATATAGGTAGTATAGGTGGGTCCTGCGTTAATGTCATCAAAATACTCAAAAAGAACGTGGCGTATGCAGTGTCGGTTCTAGTTGTGGGTGGGTGCTGCGTTGCTGTTGTAACGAACGGCAAGATAGAGGTGGTTGAGAAGGGCATGGTCAGGTACTTCATGCGGCGGACACTGTTCCCTTCTCTAAAGGGCGACACTGTGCTGTTCCCAGAGGGACACACTAAAACAGAGAATGTGCCACGTATCCTGGTGAGCAGCAAAGACAATCACGAGACACTCACGTACAGGTTGCACAAGGCGGTGAAGCACTCGTGCTTGTTGGGTGCTTTGCGGCGTTCAGGTTTGAAGGAAGTGAAAACGAAGTCATGGAACCTTCTGTGGGGCAGGCGCATCAAGGACGAGGAGTACTTGGAGTTGAACCCTTACCAGCGAGTGAACCACTTCCCCGGGACGTGGCACATTGGGAGGAAGGACATGCTCATCCGCGGCATACAGAAGATGAAGAGGAAGTTCGACAACTACAACATCATACCACCCACCTACTTGCTGCCCTTCGATGCACCCCTGCTGCAAGCGGAGATGTGCAAGTGTAACAGGCCATACATCGTGAAGCCGCCTGCTTCATCCTGCGGGAAGGGCATATACATCACAACTAGTTACAACGAAGTGCCCACCACCACCGAGCCGTATCTCGTGCAACGCTACATCACTGACCCCCTGGTTATCAATGGTTACAAGTGTGACCTGCGACTGTACGCATCTGTCACTTCGTTTGATCCGCTGAAAGTGTACCTCCATGAGGACGGGCTTGTGAGGTTCGCAACGGAGAAGTTTAAGAAGGATGCCGCACACTACGGGGACAGGATGATGCATCTCACAAACTATTCCGTGAATAAGAAAAGTGCCAAGTTCAAGAAGAACACTGATGCTGAAGAGGACGATGTTGGGTCGAAGTGGTCCGTCAAGGCCCTGAAAAGGCACCTCGAAAAGAAAGGGGTTGCGTGGGCCCCCATCTGGACAAGTATAAAGGACGTAGTCGTGAAGACCATTCTGTCGTGCGAGGCCACTGTCACATCGAAGGTAGGCATGTTTGTGAAACACAGGAACTCATGTTTCGAGCTCTATGGTTGTGACGTTTTGCTAACATCTTCTTTCGTACCATATTTGCTGGAGGTAAATGTTATGCCTGCACTGTCTTGTTCATCACCTTTAGACCGCAAAGTGAAGTCGTCAGTGGTGACCAGCTTACTCAATCTAATCGGCCTCCAGCAATTCAATCTTGCACAATTCACCTCCAGTGAGGAATTCCAGAAAAAGAAGAAATTTCTGGGTTATGAGTCATCGATCATAGGAAAGGAAGGTAAAAGTGATGTGCAGGCAGATGTCATCAACAACAACAGCAACATGGTTTCCAGTAAGAAAAATGTCAAAAAGCGCGTGTTGTTTTCAGATCTTGAGAAAGAGTATTTAAACCTCATCAGAGATGCAGAGGACGAGATGTGCCGAAGAGGTGCATTTGAGAGGATCTTCCCTACGGCAGCGACAAGCAAGGCCTACGGTCATATGTTTGAGACACATAAGTTCTCAAATGTTGTGCTTGGTGAATGGGAAGTGCTGAAAGCAAGTAAAAGTAATGCTGAGAGAGGGCAACTATTCGACTGGCTGCGAGGAGTGTCGGGCTTTCCTTTCCAGACACGGCAACGACACCCTCTCGCACAGCCACCGAAGGGTCACTCTCGACGTAGTGCTTCCACCGACCTCACCGACAAGCACTATGCCCACCCCATCATACGGACAGCACGACAACCTGTCCTCCCTCCTTCCTGGCTTCAGCATCCTCCGGCAAGTAACTTTCCGATGATGCACCCAGGAACAACCCACAACCAGAAGAATGCTGGATTTAACAATTGGAACAGCCAAGTGCTAAAGTAAGTAGATAAGTAAATATTTTACCACCCACAACACATGCCTACGCATACCACAAAACAGGAATATGAGCGACTTGGAGACGGAGATGCTCAAAGAGCACATTAGGATGGCTCTAGGTACGCTGAGCCGACTGAAAGAAGGAATAACCAGAGGAGTAGAGAGAGAGATGCATGAGAGGAGCATCGAAGCACCTAGCAGTGAGTGGCGGGAAAAAGCATCGAGGCATATATCTGATCCAAGCTCTGACTACACCTCTATAATCACACCACGTCACCACCCTGGGTGGAACAGCAGCACCTACTCTAGCAAAAATAGTCTGCAAAGCAGCAGCGCAACTCAGCACAGCCTAGGTATCGATCTCAATACAGCGACAGTGGAGGAACTCGAAGCGCAAGGCCGGCACTTGCATCAGTCCCATCCTCACCTTATGGGCCCCGCGAAGCTTCATCAAGCACACTGCGATCTCCTTGCTACTCATAAGAAAATGAACGAATATACACTGAACCTATACAGGTGACCCTAGAGAATTTGTACTTATGTCTATTAAGTGTTGCCTGGCGTCTTTGCTTTATATACCCTAGGTTTATTACACATTGTTGTTACACACATGGCGAATGTATCCATCTTGTACGCTTATCAAAAGAAGAAGAAGGATATCGGGAAGTGGTGCGAGTTCACAGACAGTCCTGCCTCAGTGCTGGTGGACATCCAGCCTGACGCTCCCACTAGGAAGACCTATCGGCCTTCGCAGAGGTCGGAGTACGAGGCGCAAAATACGCCATCCATCTCGGAGTGTTGTACGAACACAACGCGGAAAGCTAGTGTCACTCACGGGCAGTTGCACCTTGAAGGTTGTTGGGCTAAAGACGTGGACATCCAAGATATCGAGCACCGGCTGCGCTACAGGAAAAAAGCGGAGAAGGAGGACACCTACATGCCTGCACTCAAGTCTATGACGTCCGCTGCTGAGATGTACATCAGACAGAACAATGCCGTCAACATCTATGAGAGCTACTTCAGCAACATCAAGAAGCTGCGCGAGAAGGAGGCCGACAATGCAGCTGCATTGCAAGTCCTCACTGTGTTCGGCGATCCTTTGTTTGGAGATCTCAAGTCAGGTCGGATCCCCAGCACAAAAGTACCGCGCACCGCATGTGCCCTTGCATGGCAGCCTGTAGAAGGCCCGCACGGCAGGAGACTGGCTGTAGCGTATTCAAACCTACGCAATCCGTATATCTCGACGTCCGCACCGATGCCTGGGGAAAGCCTCGCCTCCCATGTGTGGGATCCTGTCAATAGCAACTCGCCCGACTTCTCACTGGATCCCCCTTCGCAGCTGTGTGCATTGGAATTCAACCCTAAAGATTTACACATCCTCGGTGGAGGCTGTCATAATGGTGTCGTGTGCTGCTTTGATTGTAGAAGGGGTGGAAGTCCTGTTTATGCAACCCCCCTCTTCAACGAGACCGGACTTGATGCGAAGACCGGTGCTGCGGACTCGGTAGGGGCAGGGGCAATACGCTCAATTCAGTGGCTGCAGACTTCGGGAAGGGGACAGGAGATGGTGACGATCAACGGAACTAATATCTGCAGGATATGGGACATCAGAAGCCTGAAGGATCCTATTGATGTCATCAAACTGTCAAACGAGAGGATAACTGACGCTCTGGCGATGCATTACGAACCAACTACGTCACCCAACAAGGTGCTTATCGGCACAAGTACAGGGACACTTATGACTTGCAACCGAAAAGGGAAGACGGCCGACGACCGGGTAGCATCATTCCACAAGGGGCACCACGGCCCTGTGTACTCTTGTGCTTACAGCCCACACCTCCCTAAAGTGTTTCTCTCTTGTGGCGACTGGACTGCACGTGTATGGCATGAGGACTTCGAGGACCCACTTATAGTTACCGCTTACAAGGACTCCCCTGTTGTAGATATCGGGTGGCACCCGCAGCACCCCGGGGTCTTCGTCACTGCCCTTATGAACGGCACCGTTGAAGTACACAATCTGACGCACAAGCTGTGTGACCCTCTTATCACGTGCCAAGCTTCCAACGATGACCTGCACTGCCTCAAAATGCACCCAGAAGGCGAAAAACTGGCCCTGGGGACGAGCACGGGAAAAGTTTATCTCACAATGCTGTCGCCGTCACTGCTAGAGATATCACCGTACAGCATCGGGGGTAAGAGCGACCTAGCTGCCGAAAAGGAAGAAGTGGAGGAGCTCATCGGTAGAGAGACAAGACGCTCGCAGAGTGCACGAATTCGTAACCAGCCCCAAGAGAGCGTAGCCAGCGTACAAGGCAAGCCGCCGCCCACCGACTCAGAGCTCTTGGAACTCACGGCTGTTTACATCCACGAGCTGGAGCAGTACTCTGCCAAGGAAGGCGTCAGGTACAAGATCGCAAAGATTAAAGACACATTCCTTGCTACGGGCAAGCAAGCTGAGCATGTCCTCAAGAAGGTCAAAGAGAACATTGACAACACCATCGACCTAGACATCTTCCGACAGGGCATCCAGGAGCCGGAGTTGGACTTCAACATCGAAGTAGATTCGTCAAGCACGGACAGCAGCGAGAAGAGCAACGCGTGACGGTGCCTTTAGTTTGCGGCATTTTCTTTTGGTTTAAGTTTAGGTCTTAAAGTTCAAGTAACTAACTAGCTTTTTTTTTTTTTACCCGTTGTATTTTTCTTTTTCTTTTTTTCTAATCTATTTTTAAGGGTTGGTGTTAAAATGGACAGCAGCGAGAAGAAAGTGTCGGTGGCGGTGAGGATCAGGCCGAGGCTGCCTGTGGGGCTTGGAAGTAAGGTACAGCAAGAGGAGTATCAGCACCCCAACTGTTTGATTGTGCAAGATGAAGAGACCTTGAGGCTGCAGGAGCAGAAACAGGAGGAAAACTGCAGGTCCGCTCTGTACACCTTCGACTATGTCTTTGACACCGACTGTATGCAGAGTGAGGTCTACGAGGAAGCCGTGCAAGAGCTAGTCGACACCAGTCTGTCGGTATGTATGGTTAGCCCCCCGTATCACTACAGGGTGCGAACTGCACTATCCTTGCATACGGCCAAACCGGTTCAGGTAAGACCCACACAGTACTGGGCCAGGTAAAATCGAACCCCTTAGAAGGTGTGAAACAACTAAAGCAATGTATCTTTAATTTATAGATGACCTGCTAACACCCGAGAGTGGTCTGTTCCTGAGGTGTTTGAAGGATTTGTTCGAATATAAAAAGCGACGTGAAGAGAAGGCGTGGGTGGTGATTGCACGTATGCAGAACTCAACACACCTTTTTACACTCTCGCAGTTTCGTGCATAGAAATTTACTTAGATCACGCGAGGGACTTGTTGTCATCAAACCCCACTGAAAATATTAAGGTACGGCACACCGCACATATCACTGCCACAGATCATCCTGACTGACGACGACGTGAAGATGCCAACGTTGACGCGTTACGAAATATTAAACCTAAATGATGTCTACAAGCATTTCAAGGATGCAAGCAAGCACAGAACGACGAGGGCGACTGACGCCAACGACTCCTCCTCTCGTTCGCACTGTCTCTTTGTTATTGACATCGTCCAGCAGGACAGAACCGACAAAAACCCTGCTCAACCTGACATTTCATTCTTGCGCGACCCTGGAGCTTTCTCAAGGTGTGCCACTCGAAATAATAACCGCATCATAATATACCCCAGGAAACCCCCCAAGTCCCGTTCTGCATCTCCTGCCGTTGCTGCTTCTCCGAAGTCAGCATCTCCTTCCCTCCATGACACATGTGCAACCGTTATCTACAAAAAGGACGAACCCCCAATTGTTGCTAGTAAGGTACTTCGCACATTGACTCTCACCTCACACCTCACACAGATCGTTCTTGCAGATCTTGCCGGTTCCGAGAAGAGTTCTGGAAAGACAGGTTCCGGTGCCACAGCGGGGACCGCCATGTTCAAGGAGATGACTAGCATCAATAAATCACTCACGGCACTTGGGAACGTAGCCCACGCACTGCACGCAGGCGCCTCGCACATCCCCTACAGAGACTCCACACTAACTAGAATCTTGAAGCCGTCCTTCGCCTCGCAATCCAGTAAAATCCTGCTGATTTCCAACCTGTCGCCCACCCAGCTGACCTATGACGAATCCTTCTCGACACTGCAGTTCGCGAACAAAGTGAAAGCCATGAAGGTCTCCAACAGCATGATCGGTGCTGACCAGCAACAGCTGCAGTTTGACTTTCTTGAAACACAGAAGACCCAGTGGGCTCTCCTTGCCGACCTGCACATCTCGCAGCTGAACTTTGAGAACGAACCCATGCTGCGTAGGTACACCGATGTCGTGCAGGCACCCTTCAACATCCATAAGCTGCGCCACAAAACACAAGAGAAAGAGCGGCAAAGGGTTATCAGGGACTTGGAGCCAGCAGGGAGAGACGAAAAAGTTAAAATTGCTGAGAAAATAGCAAAGCGGAAGAAAGAAGAAGCCGCCAAGCTAGCAGAGATGAAGAAAGAGATCTTCGATGGCCTGGTGGACGAGCACACAAACAAGGTATGCACATTACATCAAAACTAGACACCGACACCGACAGGTCGCGAGTTTGCAAGGCCAGATCGAGACCCTCCAAAACGAGTCGGGAGACTTTCACTCCAAACTGGAGAAGGAAGTCAACGAAAAGAAGACAGAGAACAAAGACCACGAACAGGCAACAGAGAGCTTTTTGAAGGAGAAGAAGGAGCTAAGGGGCAGGATCGAGAATGGGCAGGTGGAACACAAGAGGCTAATGGAAGAGCGCCAGAAACTCAATGAGCTCGAAAAGAAGAGCAAAACGGACAACCATCACAAACAGAGTGCTGCCGAACTTGAGCTAGTGGCAGCAGAGAAGAACTATGCAGGCTCTATGTGGGGGCACTGCAAGGCACAGGAGTATTACTTCAAGGTCAAGGCCTTTAGAGAGACCCAGACTGCTCTTATCGAGGCGCAGAAACAGAACATCCTCCGAGTCGAGCAGGCGAGAAAAGAGTCTGATAAACTTGGCAAGCTGTTAAAATAGATTTCACACTCTTTTTCCTTTAGTGTTCCCTTCTGTCGTAGTACCATTTCCCCCCTGTCCCTCCTCGCTTCTTAGTGTGTAAAATAGAAAACGGAGGGCCCGCGATGCAAGGGCCCTGACGGGATAAGAAAGAAACGGGAAAAAAAAAAGAAAAAAAAATAGCTTTTCTGCCTTTTTGCACTCGATAACTTCTATCTAGAAGAGGCTGCTCGCCGTCTTCAGATAAAGAGAAGAGCTAAGTGGTCCCCGTTCTCCCTCTTCTTCGTGCAGCATCTTTTCTGTGGTGGCCGAAGGGGTGTGGTGTTCATGGACTTGCAAGGGGCGCGTAGGGTTGGTGCCCCGCAAAGCGGCCCCCTTTCTCAGGGTATAGAGTGAGAGAATATGGAAAGATTCACCCACTGCAAGTCCCTCAACCCTTCCCGGCCTCGCCTCCCTGCATCCCTACCCCCTGCGCCACTTCACCTCCCGATTCTTGTAGCACCCCCCAAAAAAATGTTTGCCCCTTCCCCCGTTTTTTGAGAAAAGAAAATGAAGATTCCACACTTTTAGCAAGCTTTCTTCCCTTCCCCCCCCCCCCCCCCCCCCCCCCCCTCTTCTCTGCAGTATCCGTTTTTAACACTTTTCAGTTATGAAAAGAAAAAGACAAAATGCGAGCTACGCAGAAATGTTTGAAGACATAAAGAAGGTGTGTAAGGAGCAACCCGCTTCAGCAGGGCTTGTACACAAGCAGGCTGATTGGGAACAAGTGGTTCAAGGCGAAGAGGCAATGCGTAAGGGAGATGTGAACAAAGGGCTCAGGAGTCTGAGAAGCGGGTCAAACTATGAGATATGTCTGGAGACAATGAAGAAAATGAAAGAGGTGTCTTTTACTAGAGTGACAAAGAGGCTGAGAGAGGCACCTTTAGGGCATGCCAGTTTTGTAGAGGCGCCACCAGACAGTAGCGATAGGCATGGATACCACCTTGTGAAGCCGGGGCATGTCCTAGTGACCATAAACGTCGTTGCCGAGTACTCGAAAGTAATTGCATTCCGGGGTGGCCCTGCTGGGTGGGTCAGGACTTCGGAGCTGAATAAGCACCCGGTGATTCTACGTACCTCTTGCGACAGCAGCGGCGATGAAAGCACCCCCCGCCCTACGGGAGATGTGCTTGCTGATCCCATCCACTGTCCCTTAAAGCAGCACCACCTCCAGTCACTAAGATTCACCTACAACACCACAGCCCCCGCCTTCCGCATGTTATCAAAAATGGGATGGCAGCCCGGCGAGGGGCTCGGTAAGCGTGAGTCCGGTATCAAAGCACCTTTGGCACTCTCAGTTGCAGGCTTAGATGTTCAAGGCAGGGGATTAGGCTACTGTAGCATAAAGCCCCAAGCGACCTGCGACCCTCAAGAATACCTTAAGAAACATCACACTCAGCTTGCTACCTGCAGCACGCAGCTTGCATGCATTAAGAAAACTGCACGGCACTCCAAGTTACACCAGCGCCCTGCACTGTCGAAACAGTACGCGGCCTATGCAGCGACACGGCATGCAATCGAGAAGAGTGCTGCAATTCTGCATCAGAGCATCGAACTCAAAAACACAATTAGACGCGCTGCCAAATTCTAACTCCCCCCACGACTCGTCGGTCGCGTCCCGTGTTTTATTTTGCGCATTATAATCAAACTAACCACTACCAGGGAAGATGGATGAGATACGTGTTGGTGGGGGCGGAAATGGAATGGCGGGCATCAGCGAGCTGCCGGAGATGGAGGAGGAGGTCTTCACAGGTCCACTGGAAGTGAGGTTAGAACACAAAAACTGGAAGGCTAGAAAAGCAGCAGCAGAAGAGTTAAAGGCACTATTTGAGAACAAAGGATCGACTGAGCTGTACGAAGCGATGGTCCCAGGGCTTGTGAAAGACAGCAACCCGTCTGCGCTTGAGGCTGGTCTGGAGTGCTGCACAGCTTACATACAGGCGCTTGACAGTCTCCCTCCAAATGCAAAACGGATCGTGTTCTCCATACTCGAGAAGGGTGTTGCTGGACGCCCAAAGACCCTCCTTAACAGCCAGGCAGTCTTTTCCCTTCTTGTTGAGGTGGGTGGTACCGCCGAATTTGTGGAAGCCCTTGATGGCGTCTTGCCTAAGGTCAAGGCAGTGAAGCACAAGCAGCAGCTTGCCGCTTCCATCCTCCTCCTGTTCACGACCTTCGGTGCCACCCCCTTCGACCTGAAGCAGTGCATCCCTTTCCTTACGAAGCTCATCAGCGAGTCTGACGACAAAGTCAGAAAAGCCATTCGCCAGGTGATTGTTCACTTCTACCAATTGTCAGGTGAAGCTATTATCTCAATATTAGAAAGCAAAGGTGTGAAGGCAGCGACGGTTGCAGAACTGAAGAAAGAGTGCGAAGCAGCGGCACCCCTCCCTGCCCCCACTAAAGTAGTTAAAGGTGCTGCTGCAGCCTCGGCGGTACCTTCACAGGAAGGAGGGTCGGAGGCATTTACCAGCACGGACAACCCTCTTTACGACATTGCGGATCCTGAGCCGGTGTTGAAGCATCTGCCGAAGGACTTCCATTCTGTGGTTTCAGACCACAAAGCAAAATGGGGGGTGAAGAAGGGGATGGTCGAGAGCAATCTGATGCCCCACGTTACGAAAGTTAAACTGCAGCACGACGACTACCACGAGCTGACAAAAACGATGAAGAAGGCGCTCACTGACCCTAACATCGCCATGACGGCCCTCGCGATGAAGGTATTCATGTATCTCTGCAAGGGTCTGAGACAGGCCTATTCACGAGAGGCGAGGATATTGTTCCCCACCTTCTTGGACCTCATGAAGGAAAAGAAGAACACTGTCGGCGACCCCCTGCGCGACACGTTGTTCGCGATGTACGAGCACAGCATCGTCAACCTACCTGACGTGAACGATGACATTGTAAAGGCGTCCACGGATAAGGTGCTGCTTGTGAGGCAGGGCCTTGCGTTGTGGATGGAAAGATGCGTGCTGTCCTCGGCTGAGAAGGCAGGCAAGTCCATGAAGATCTTTGCCCCCGTAGCCGTCAATATGCTCACGAACGACCAAGACGCAGGAGTGAAAGACGCAGCGGCAAAAGTGTGCATGGCTTACGTGAAGCAGTGCGGCGAAGACAACTGCCATTTCGTAAACGAGCTTCCGCAGAAGCTACAGGACAGAATTCTGAAAGGTAAACCGTCAGACGGTCTTTCTAAGAAACCGTTCTCTGCACGTGGGCCAAAACCGACCGCATCTACTGAAGACGCGGCGGCACCGAAGTCTGCTAGACCTGCTTCTGCAAGAGGCGCACCAAAAGCTAAGTCTGCCGCAATGCCCGCTCCCAAGGCGGACGACGTTCCAGCACCCTTCAGTAGAAGCGATGCTGAGGTAATGTTGGAAGAGCTAGTGGCAGATGCCGCTGCACCAGCTGTCGCAGGGCTCATGGCCAAGACAGGGAAAGAAAGGCTTGAGGCGCTCTCGACATTGGGAACAGCACTACAGGGAATGCCGGAGTCCAACGCCGCGAAGGCGCTCGAGGTGGTCTCGTCCTTGTTCTATACGTCAACACCCGGCTGGAAAGACTCAAGCTTCCAGGCACTGCTAGAGATGCTGCGGATCTTGTCGATGTTGTCAGGCAAGGTTGAGGCCATACCGCCACGTGTTGTGAAGGCAGTCACCCCTGCGGTCGAGAAAATACAAGATCTGAAAATCAAGAAGCCCCTGAAGGAGTACCTATCTGTTCTGTGTGAGGGGACGTCACCACGCTTAGTATTCGGCAACGTACTTAATGTTCTGAGCAACACCAAGGGACCGAAGACAATCCAGGAAGGTCTGGAATGGATGGCAGAGACACTAGTCGAGTTCGGAGGTGGCACTTGTGACGAGAAGGCGGTTATTAGCTACGCGATCAAGTGTCTCGAGATGCCCACACCTACCATCAAAGCTGCTGCATTGAAGGTCTTCTCCGCTCTGGCGAGGTGTAGCGGTGCGCAGGCAGTCCTTCGCATTGCAAAAGGCACAGACCTGAGGGCCGCATTACTGAAACAGATTGAAGATGAATGCGAGAAGGTCAAGAACAGCGCGCCAGTGGTTCCCACTAGAACAGCGAAGAATGCCCCTGCAAAACAAGGCGCAGAAGGCAGCCTTGACGAACCGAAGGATATTAGACCCATGATCGACTCTGCTTTGCTTGAGAAACTGAGTGCTAGCAACTGGAGCAGGCGAGAGGAGGCCTTGGTCGACGTGTCTAAGATTGTGAACCGAAGGTTGAAGCCCGACGTTGGGCATGATTTAATACCGGCACTGAAGCAACGACTGGGGGACACAAACAAGAGAATCATCCCTGTCACGTGTAGTGTGATCACCGAGATGTTCGAAGGGATGGGAGCTGCTTGCAAGATGCACGCGCACAAGCTGCTGCCTACCGTGCTCAACCTTCTAGGCGACCAGAAGCCTGCAGTCCGACAGGGTGCGAGAAAGGTATTGGCTGCTTACGACAAGCTATGCGGTTTGGAAGGCCTTCTGCCCTACCTTCCGAAAGCCATGGCCACCGATGTCCCCAGCGCCAGGCAGGAGCTCAGCGAGTTCCTTATCGACGTGCTCAGCAGGGATGCCGACAAGATGCCCCCGAACTCTCTTAAACCAACGGTTCAACCATTGGTGAGTTTCCTCCAAGATAGGCATCCCACCACCCGCAAACTGGCGGAGGAGATGTTGAAGCCTATCATCGGCAACGTGGGGTACGACACTGTCGCTAAGCACGTGGGAGACCTCGGCCTGGCTAACCAACGTGCCCTGTTACCCATTCTCGAGAAGAACAAACAATTCGACAAAACAGCACAACAACCGGTGAAGCCTGTGAAGAAGCCGGCGAAGGCGCCCCTCTCTGCGAGGGACAACAAAGACGTCCCCTCTGAGGACGAACCGCCTTTGCAGAAACCGCGTATCACCTACGAGCAGCAGCCCAAATCGGAAGACGAGGAGATGCCGGCGCAAGACGAAGGCATGTACAAACCCAAGCAAGTGTTCAAGTCTATGACGAAGGACGCAGGCAACGGGGATATGCATATTGCGGACATGGACTTGCCCTCGAAAACACCTGCCATGCCCAGGCAGATGCACGCACAGATCGCCATCACGTCAGTTCCTATGGTATGATAGCACAGACCACACGCATCACCACTGCAGGCTGTCGAGTTGCTCACGCATCAAGATATTGAGATGTGCTTGCGGGCGGCGGAAAAGATCCAGACGCACCACCAGCAGGGCGGCAGCATCCCCATCGATGAAGTCATGCTCAAGACAATGACAAAGCTGACCCACATATGCACGGACGTGAACGTCGCACTGGACGTGCGTGCCTGCAGGGGGCTGGTGGCCTTCATGACGGTATGAACGGTTGTTTTAGTATTTACCATTATTTGCAGGAAGTGTTCGTACCGCCAGTGTCGCAACAGTGCAAGACAGAGACAATGTTTTACCTCATCGGGGCTCTATTGGACAACTTGCTGACAGAGAAGCTGCACAGCACCTACAAGGACAAGGCCGACACCGCGACGGAGCGGGAAAAGAGGGACTGCGACAGTACGCTTCGATGCCTCAACTCACTAATGCTGAAACTGCTAGAGAGAAGCGGTCGGACAGAAACCTTCTGCGCACTTATCAAAAGGCTCGACATGTATAATAAGCTTATTTACAACGAGAGCTCCCGCTACGTGCAATATGTGGAGCTTGTTGCGAAGTGCCTTTTGAAGCTCATCAGGTTCGTGACGCAAGAGAACACGTCTGTCGACTTCACGAAGCTGCTGTATGTCGCAACACCAAACGTAGCATAACAAAACAGGAGCGCTGTGCACGAGTTCCTTACAGAAAACCCGCCAACGAACTTCAAGGGCAAAATGGAGCTGCCTCTGCGCACGGTGAAGACGCTGTTGAATGAGCTGGTGAAGGTGAAAGGGGAGGGCATCCTGGACTGCTTGATGGTGCTGAACATCAACGAGAACGCACTGATCTCTGAGTTCATCAACATGTGTCTTCACAAACAGGTATGCTTGTTGTAGTGCGGCGGTGCGACATATACAATAAACAGGACGGGATAGTGCCTGTTCAACAAGGCCACTCACCGCAGATGCCACCGCAGGCAAAGAAGCAGGCAATCGCACAACCGCCAGCTAGTATATCGATGCCTTTAGCCGCACCGCCTACCGGGAGGGGGAACGTGCCACCCGAAACTGCAGCACAAATGGATGTTATATTTTCACGTGTTCGAAAAACAGATACCTCAAGGGATGGCGTTGCAGAATTGTACACACTGATGCAGGCCAACCCCAACCTTGATATCACTCCTTGGCTATCGGAGTGTTCTACACCATTTCAAGGCTTCCTTCAGAGACAATTGGCAGCGCAGGCCAATGCTGGAGCACAGAAGGCATCTGCGGTTTCCGCTTCGCATGAGTCCATGATGGCAATCAGAGACCGCATGGCTAAGATGCGACAAGCTAAGGCGGCAAAATAGCCCTGTTGCCGAAGCTTTAGATTCTCTTTCCATTTCTTGCCTCGGGAAAAAAGGGGGGGGTAACACCTTTCCCCCATCTCCCCTTTCCCCATTGTTAGATGTTGCACAGAAAAAAAAAATCAAACCTTATTGGTACATGTTTCACCTTTACAGGCCCCTTCTTCCTACCCTGCATGTTTATACCGTGTCCTCCTTTTTTTTATATTCCATTTATTGTTAGATTCCCTTTTTTTTTTTTATTTACCGTTCAGTCCGCCAACCACTCCACCCGGGTCGAAAACAAAAGAGAGGAATTATCTTCTTCTTATTGGTTTCTTTTTTTTTTCTTTCCAGTTCTTCCATTTTTTTTTCTAGTATGATATATGCAAAGAATTGACTTGTCTGGCGTCAAAGATACGGGAGGGGGGGAAGAGTAGGAGGAGGCTACAACGAGAATACACCAAAAAAATAATGAGCACCCCCCCCCCCCCCCCCTAGGGCTATGCTGGCAGGAAACGTGGAAACGTTTCCGTTTCCGTTCCCGTTTCCGTTTCTATACTTTTCAAAATTCTTATGGAAACGGCTTCCTTCTTAAGGAAACATAAGGAAACGTTTCCGTATCCGTTTCCGTTTCCGTTTCCCTTTTTTTCAAAAAATGCATAGCCCTAGGGGGGGTCATAAGGGGGTCGTTATTTGCCCTTTTTCAGGCTCTTCGCCAAGGGCATTTTGGGCCCTTAAAAAAACTGTAACCACCCCAAAAGTGCCCACAAATCACCCAAACCCCCGTTTCCCGATGGTTTCCGGCCCCAGAAGTGCCCAGAATCATGTTCTAATTTTGGGGCCCCCGTTTGGTACTTTCCCTATGTAATCCTAGGGGCCCCTATTTTATGTTCCCTAGGATTACATAGGGAAAGTACCAAACGGGGGCCCCAAAATTAGAACATGATTCTGGGCACTTCTGGGGCCGGAAACCATCGGGAAACGGGGGTTTGGGTGATTTGTGGGCACTTTTGGGGTGGTTACAGTTTTTTTAAGGGCCCAAAATGCCCTTGGCGAAGAGCCTGAAAAAGGGCAAAAAGTGGCCCTTTTTAAGGACCATATGACCCTACCCCCCCCCCCCCCCCCCCCCGTCACTTTTCTGTTTCATTTTTATTCATTCATTTTTCTTTTGAGTGCCTTCTGTGTTTCGTCAGGGCAGCCCCGTTAGTGAAGCCACCTACCTGCCTCACCGCCCATTCAGGACTGCACAATGTCGGGTGGTCAGAGCTACCAGGCTCTGGTAGGACAACTAAAGACTTCATATTTGAAGCTTAAGAAGAAGCTGGGGAAAAATGATGGTGTGGGAGTGGAGAGTTGCGTATTGGACGCCGAAAAACTAGCGAAGGAACAAAGCGGGACAGGAGAGGGCGTTGCACTGCTACAGGCAGCACGGATGCGGAACGTGCAGGGAGACACTGCAGGCGAGGCGGAGGGCTACCTCCAATCAGGCATTGCATTTATGGAAGCCGAAATGGAAAGGTTTAAAGTAGGGGTGGCCACACTGGACCAGGACGCTGCAAAGGGGCTGCTTGCCCTGAACTTTGCCATCATGCTCAACATAAAGCTGCACAGGAACGAGGCAGCCTACACAACAGCTACCTACACCGCAGAGTCTATGATGATCTTGCGATGCCCCGATATCGCATCTAGCTACTTCAGCATTGCTGCTGGTGTTGTGAAGCCCACCGACAAGCTCCTTAAGGACACCGCCCTGCAGCGTGCTCTCGCCGTGTACGTGTCCATCTGGGATGTCGAGGCTGCTCTGCAAACCGCCGATGAGCTGCTTGAATCCCTTCCAACCCCAAGGGTCGCTCCGCAGAGCACCCCAGCAAGCGAGGAAGAAGACGATCAAGAAGATATCCCTGATGACAGTGACATGTTCGTCGCACCACCCCCCACAGGCTTCTACCTTCCGCGTACTTCACAGACAGCCAAACACGAGGAGGTCCTCCTGACCGTGACTCTGCTGCACCTCGCCCTAAATAACATCCCCAAAGCTACTTTCACTCTCGACAAGCTCCGCCCTTATTCCAACACGCATCTCTTCACTTATACATCGCTTCTTGTGCACCACCTGCAAGACTCTCAGAAAGGAATCACGGCACCCCACCCCCCACCGCCGTACACTTCCAAGACGCACTTGCTGGCCTACCAGAGGGTTATGACGTCCAAGATGTACTGCTTCGTGGACCCCGATGAGAGTTAGCCGACCAGCATCGAGTCAATAATGACACAGTTAGTTTTTTCCTTCGCACTACTTAGTCTTGTCTACTTAAGCAACTAGACAGGAGTGATGAAAACCATCTGCCTCCTGTGTGGCTTGCCTGGGGCGGGCAAGTCCACAGTCCTGAAGTCCCTGCGAGAGTCCCAGGTGCCCCCTGAAGCGACTGTCGTGACAGTGCTGCTGGATGAGATATTGGAGCTTGTGATGGAGGGGGAAGGGGGGTTCAGCCCTGAGGCGTGGCACCGTGCACAGGCGGTGATGAAAGAGCTGGTGCTGCTGCTGGTGGGCGGTGAGGGTGAGCCAAGTAGGCATGCAGGGGGAATGCTGAAGCGGCTGAGTGACGAATGGAAGAGGGCAAAAGAGGTTTTAGTCATCGTGGAGGACAATTTTTATTACAAAAGCATGAGGAGTGTGTATCAGAAGGTTGCAGAGCAAAAGGGGATAGGGTTCTGTGCCGTGTGGATGGAGTGCGGGTTAGAGACGTGCTTGAAACGCAACCAGGAGAGACAAGAAGGCAAGGTGAGCGAGAAAGTAATCCGTGACATGCACAAGGTCATGAGCAGCGACGACAAGGGCCTCACGGTGTTCAAATCCGACAAGAAAACGCCAGCTGAGATGGTTGCCGACCTTCTCGACTGTTGCCACAAGGCTTCTCTGCACCCCCTCGAAGACACCAGCGGCATCGAAGAGGCCCGCCTCGTTCACGAACGCTCCGCCACAGCCGGCAGCATCTCACATCAGTTGGACCTTGCCCTCCGCAAGGCTACCACCACCGTGCTCTCCAACTTGAATGGTTCCCAAAAGCAAACCCACGGTGCCACAATTGCAGGCCTCCGACGTGAAGTCCTACGCCAGTCCACCGTGTCTGGCACAGGCGTGGGCCTCATCTCAGATGTGGTAGAGTGCTTCCAGGCGTCGGCGTGGGCGGCCCTGCGGACTGATTTTTAGACCTAATTTTATTGCCTTTCTGCCACACAACGCAAAATGCAGTTATACACCAAGCATGGCGAGCATAGGGTTCCAAACCGAGAATGGTAGTTTCGTATTACACAGCAAGTCTGGGCGACGTTCGTGCCCTTCACTGGACCATGATGTGTCGGAGCAGAGAGTGTTCATGTTGGAGCGCCGTGGGAAGAGGGGTGAGAGGAAGTCCCTTGGTGCGGCACCAATGCAGGGACCGACGGAGATAAGCGAGGAGGTGGTAGTGACGTTGACAGCAGAGGACGCTGCAGCGAGAGACGCTGTGCTAGCGGACGAGGCCCAGGAGAGGAGGTCTATCTTTTTGGAGTTTCACAACGAGACGGCCCGCTTGGAGGAAAAGGAGTTCGAGTGCCGCAGGACGGAAATGGACGATGCAGATATCAGCCTGATGGGCAAACCACCAGTGAAACAAACCCCAACGGGCCCCGTGGTCAGGGGCATCGGCGGCCAGCCGATGGGCTACTGAAAAAAAAAAAACTTAATGGTAGGCTTTCCAGTCTGTCATGCGCCTTGTCCCTTGTCCTTGCAAATTGCCGAAGCTTCACGGGGACTATTGCAGTTACTGCAAATTAAAGATGGTCTGTGGCGTGGCTTTTTAATACCTGCCTATCATTTTTGCCTCTTTTTTTGATTTTCTGCCGCCGAATTACTTTATGCCTACATGTTTTTATAAAGTCAAAGCCGCTATCTCCGTTCAGGTGCCTAGCAAGATGACTGACTCCCGCCAAGAGGCGCGGCAGATGGCGTCCCATGTGTTGGGGCTCAGCGGCGACGAGCCGTTGATTCGGGACATAGAGAAGTTGGACGGGCACCTCACGAAAGTGGTTGCCGCTGAGTCACCGCTACCCGTGCCTCTGCGTACGTTGAGCAGCCCTTTAAGGAAGGAAGTGCAGTCACCGAGGGAAACACCGCAGTCCCCACCTCTAATGACTGAAGCAGTGGTTCAGACAGATATACATGAGAAGGAACTGAAAAATATCATACGGGACCAAGAAGAGGTCATCACCAACCTGCGCAAGATGCTTGAAGACGAGCAGGAGTGCCACGATGCTAGCCAGGAGCGCGTGAAAATCTTAGAAGAGGAATGCGAGAGACTGCAAACAACTGTCGTGCTCAGCGAGTCCGCATTAGTGCAGAGCGAGAAACAGCTACAAATTCAAACCCACAAGGCACAAGACCTCTGCGAACAGATTTGTGTCTACGATGGTCTCAACAAAGAGGTCATGGCCAGGGAGCAGGAGGCACAAGCTTTAGTGCGGGAAGCCCAGAGGCAGCTTGCAGTGGCTTGCAGTGAGTTAGAACGCATCCACTCAATCACCCCCAGCCAGTCACAGATTGCCGATCTAGGCACGCTGCGCATAAGCGCTTCCACCGCCCAGGAAACTTACAATGCCGCCCTCCAAGAACTCCACGAAGTGCGGCACACCGACATTCCTTTTTAGATACCCTTTATATGTTGTATTTAACCCCATGCCCCTTGCTCTCCTTTTTTTTTTTTTTTTTTTTTTTTTTTTGCCTGAGTTGCTTCTTCATTACACATTATCAGGAGGATGCAGACGAGAGCAAATACAAAACGTAGCGTGAGCACGCCACGGATGCCTGTGGGGACGGCGCGCACCCCCCAGACCCCGCGTGCGCTTTCCAGGAGGGGTAGTGTCAGCAGTTACACGAGTTTGGGGAGATCGGCATCGCCTTTTTCGAGTGTACCCAGATCGCCTAGAGCCTACAGCATGGAGAAGAGGTCCCAGAGCATTGAACGGAGGCTGCCCAGATCATTTAGCACTGAGAAGAGATCGCAGAGCACTGAGCGGCGGCCCCCGAGTCCTTCGCGGAGACAGTTTGCTGGGATGCGCCCGACAGCGAACACAGCGAATTCCTTATTTACAACCCCGCATGCTGTCCCAAAGATTGGAGGGCAAATGAAACCTGCCAGAACACCGTGCAACCTCCCGCGCCCCATGAGCCCGCAACCCTTCCCCATGAAAATAGGCAGGCGCAAGGAGACAACCGAGCCCTCAATGCGCTCACGACCGTGGGTAACACACTCCATGGCTTCGCTGGACAAGAAGGACCACGCGCAGAACTTGGCTTTGGCGAGGGAGGTCCAGAGCACACCCCGGGCAATCAGCATTGAAAGGAACAGCGACATGCAGACTTCAAGGATGGTAGCAGCGGGTGGCACACCAGGCAAGAGCATTCAGGTTGATATCATGAAGCCAAAACAATCCCCGTTAGACACTATCCACACCATGAGGAACACGCTCCCTCAGGAGCACATTGAAGACCGTGCAGCATGCTTTGGCACTACTGCCCTCACCTTCACCCTCTCGTCAACGCTGGGTGTTCTGGCAGGGAAGCTCATACAAGAGGACCCCTCCATTGCCTTGGACAAACACGCTGCCCACCTCATCCCCGTGCTCTTATCTGCCAAGGCGCAACTTCTTGACACAGCAGAGCATCTCGACTCCATCATCACCAATAGTGGTGTTTCCGCGTAGACCTTTCCCCCTTTGCTAAAAATGAAATGTTGATATTTTGTACTTTTGTATCTATTTACTTTCCACCCTTTTTGTACATTGCTATTCGACTGTCTTTGTGCACTTGCCCCTAACGCTCTGCAGGCATTGTTGTTCAAGAGGGAAACAAAAAAGAAAAAAAAAAATGCAATCATAAGCACAGCAATGCACGCGTTACGTTTTGTATTATTTACCACTCTGGTGGTGGAGTGCGTGGGCGAGTCGTATAAGATGAGAAAGGATGGCTACACGTACGAGTGGCACCCTAAAGAGGCGGTAAGGCAATATCATTCAAGTGTACCGGTAGTGCTAGGGAGGTATGAGAAGGAACTGAACGATGGGCAGATGTACACGAATGGTGACACTTGTGGCGCAACGAAGAGGTCTACATTTGTGCAGCTGAAGTGCTGCGACGGTGTGTGTGGGGACGAAGACCGGTACGTGCTCTACGACATAAAGGAGCCGAAGCCATGCCAGTATGAAGCTGTTGTCTGCGATGCCATGCTGTGTGCTGAAGGACCGAGCAGTGGGAAGGCATTGTCGCTGAACGAGATCCGCAAGCTACGCGAGGAGACGAGAGAAATGTTCTACCACGCTTATAATTCGTACATGACACACGCCTTCCCTGCTGCAGAGCTGCGCCCTGTTTCGTGTCAAGGAGGAGACTTTTCGTTCTCCGACATCCCCGGCCTCACCCTCATCGACACGCTCGACACACTTGCCATCCTTGATGACGTGCCGCAGTTCCAGAAAGGTGTTGACGCGGTGTTAGATATTCTCGACGATTTTGACTTCGACCTCAATGTCTCTGTGTTCGAGACAACCATCAGGGCCCTCGGAGGGCTTCTTTCTGCGCACATATTTGCTTCAACACCCAAATATGGTTTCACAGCTGGGGGATGGCGTTATTCAGACGGCCTGCTCCACCTCGCAGTCGACTTGGCGGAACGTCTCTCTGCCGCATTCCCCGAAGACCAAGGCATCCCGTACGGGACCGTCAACTTAAGGTACGGTGTCCCAGAGGGCGAAACACCAGTAGCAAGTGTTGCAGGTGCCGGGTCGCTATCCGTTGAGTTCTTGATAGTGAGCCTACTTTCAGGGAACGAGAAGTATGGGAGAATTGCTGTACACGCATCGAAGCTGTTGTTTGACTTCAGGAGCCACATTGGGCTGGTGGGGAAGCACATCAACGCGAAAACAATGGAGTGGACGGAGACGGGGAGCGGGATAGGGACCAACACAGACTCCTTCTACGAATATCTTCTTAAGGTGTACATGCTGTCGGGGTCGGGGGCGTCATGGGAAATGTTCGAAGAGAGCTACGAAGCAGTGATGGCCTTCATTGCTGACGGTGACTGGTACCCTGATGTGCATATGAAGACGGGCGAGCTCCAGCGACAGAGAGCAGAAGGGTTGCTAGCTTTCTGGCCGGGGCTGCAAACACTCATCGGGGACCACGCTTCTGCAGCCAACACTATGAACGCTTTGATGAGCATTTGGAGAGATGCTTACTTCCTCCCAGAGGGCTATGACTACAAGCTGCGGAGTGTAGGTTCCAACCCTGTGGACCAATCGTATCTTCTGCGTCCCGAGTTCATCGAATCGTTGGTTTACCTCAGGAAGGCTACTAATGATAACAGCTGGTTGCGGGCTGGGAAAGAAGTCCTGGAGTCCATCCAGACTTTTTGCAGGACACCATGTGGCTATACATCGGTGGAGAACCTCAGAGATGGCAAGGCCACCAAGCAGGATCTGATGCCGTCGTTTTTCCTGTCAGAAACTGCGAAGTACTTGTATCTTCTTTTTGATGACGCGCTCACAAAGGAAGGCCACTGGGTGCTCAGCCCATCCGATCCTTGGGTTTTCAGGTATTAGTTGTTGTTTCACAAATAACTCACTGCAGCACCGAGGCCCACCCGTACCCTATCAAGGCCATGCAAAATCTTGTCACACCCAACATCTCAGCCTCTCTCCCTGAAGGCATCTTGACTGCAAGACCTTCGGCCCTCCGGGAGTGCCCCGCAGAGCAGCTCTGGGTACAGAGCTACAACCCGTACTATGTGGTATGCCTTGCGACAATGAAAAGCCACACAGCCCGACGACGGTGTTGCACAGCCGCCACCCCAGCAAACTCTTACCTTCAAGACACTGCAGGAGTTGGGTGCAGCACTCAATTTTCAGATTTAGACAAGTGACTTGCCTTGGTGTCCTCCTCGATATTATCTAGGCTCTATAAATATGAGGACACTAGCTTTGCTCGCCCTTGCGCTGCTTGTCAGGGGAAACGACACGGTTTACAAGTTCCCCGACGTCCCTTCCCATGTTGCCGTGAAACTTTTGGAGGTGGAATGCAAGGGCTGTGCCACTGGCGATGGGAAAGTCGATGTGTGGTACCCTGATGGTTTCTCGGCGGACTCCATTTTTGCTGGGAGGAACTACACACTTGATATCAGGGGTGGTGCTGAGCTGGTGGAAATGGCGGAGTCCTTTGGATTGAAGCCTACTGTTAAGGTTCAGAGCGTAAGAGAGCTCATAAAGGCGGAGAGGCTGAATGGCACGGAGGACTGGAACAGTGAGTACCATACTTTTGCTGATATTGATACCCGCTTGAGAAGCTTTGCCAGCACCTACGGTGCGCAGTACGTCGCATCCATCGGCAGCACCTTCGATGGGGCTTCCATCCCCGCACTTCGCTTCGGGTCGTCGCCACGCAAGGACATCATCTACCTGCAGTGCGGGATCCACGCCAGAGAATGGATCAGCCCTGCTACCTGCATGTACTACATCGAGCAGATGCTCATCGACGTCCAGAAGGGCACCCAGCCCATGGCGGGTCTCCTTGCACAGACCGAGGTTTTCGTTGTGCCTGTGCTCAATGTTGACGGGTACAAATTCACGTGGAGCGACAACAGAATGTGGAGGAAGAACAGAAGACTCAATTCCGACGGTTCGTACGGTGTTGACATGAACAGAAACTGGGACGACCACTGGGGTCTCTGCGGCTCGTCGGCCACACCCCGCTCTGACACTTACCGTGGCACGGGCCCCTTCAGCGAGTCGGAGACAGCCGCCGTGCGTACACTGTTCCAGCAGCTCAAATCGTCTGGCTTTAGGATCCAGAGCGGCATCGACTTCCATTCTTACGGCGAGCTTATCCTGAGGCCTTACGGGTGGACACTCCCCAATGTTCCGTGTCCCGACGCTCCGTCTCAGCCTGCCGTGTGCGTGCCCCCCAATGAGAACCACAACAAGGCCGTGGCTGATGGGATGCAAGCTGCCATCAAGGAGGTCCATGGCGTGGCTTACACGTCCGAGCACGCGGCGGAGCTGTACTGCGCTGCCGGTGGTGCTGACGACTGGATTGCCATCTCCACTGCGCAGGCCTCCGGCTTCTGCTTCGAGCTCCGCGACACAGGCAGCTACGGCTTCGTGCTGCCTGCTGAACAGATCATCCCTACAGGTGAGGAGATCTATGGGGCGATGAAGTACTACTTCGCTGAGGTTATCAAGAGCAGGGAGTAGGCCAAAATGTGCAAGCAAAAGGAAAAACCTTTTCGCTATGCCTAGTAACTTGTGATTCGTTATTCTTTTCCTCACCTTTTATTAGTTTTGCTCAAGGCGGGTACACCCGTTTCTGCCCTGGGCTAACCGCTCACGTGTGGAGTGATGTGACACCTTTTGTTATTGCTCTGTGTTGCCACCCAACTCATTTGAGCCAGCAGGAATATGTATTCGGTCTCATTCAAGTACAACGGGCTTGAGAAGAGTGAGTCAATCCTGGAGAGGGAGGCAGATGACGTGGAGGTGAGACTGAAGAAGAAGCTGGTGGCGAAGCATGGCCTGATCGACGACGACAAGACAAGGGAAGCGCTGAGGAAGTCGTTCATAAACTTCGACGCGAACGGGAACGGGCGGGTGAGCCTGCAAGAGTTCATTCGAGCTATGGCAGTGCACAGCTTTGTGGACATGGATGATGTGTTGGAGGTTGTGTTTCACAAGTACGATGTGGATGACAGCGGGAGTCTAGAATATGACGAGTTCTGCAAAGGGCTGTACGGACTGATCCCCATCCCAGGTGCCTCTAAGGAGTGTCGAGAGCTGTGCAGGCGTATCACATTGTCTCTAAAGGCAAACCGTGGAAGCCGCAATCTTGTCATCACCCTCCGCGGGATGGACAATGACGGGAATGGGCTTCTTGACCGCTCGGAAATCTACGCAGGGCTCTCTTCCTGTGGTGTGGACCTCACCGAAAGGGAGCTCGACACCATCGGCCATTACTTCGATCGCAACGGCGACGGCCGAATCAGCATCTCAGAGTTCTCGCACACGTTGCGCGGAGATATTAACATGTGGCGCACGCAGATGGTGAAACTGGCCTTCCTGCAGGTCGACACCAACGACAGCGGAGGCATCTCCTTCACCGAGATGAGGGAGGCGTTCCGTGCTGACCTGCACCCCGACGTGGTTTCCGGGCAGTACACCGAACAAGAGATCGTCGATGAGTTCATCCAGTCCTGGGTGAAGGATCCCGACGAGGAAATCAGCGAGATGGAGTTCCTTGATTACTACAAAGACATCAGCCTTGCCATCCCCAATGATGAGGCGTTCACCACCTTAGTGAAGCAGACGTGGAAGCCCCGCCAGCCCATCGTGCCACCTTCAGACATCCCTGTGCGTATCACACACGAAGATGGCTCCACAGAGACTGTCACCATCGAGCGCGAGGCACTCTCGCTTAATTACACAAAACGCTCGATCGAAGTTCACCTCCGAAGACAAGGCTACGCTGACATAGCGAAGATAAGAGTCCTGGAGCCATGAAACAATAGGCTGTGTTGTAAATACTTTTTATTTTTCTTTTTTCCCAGTTGTATCTCTTCTTATTTGCACTATCAGGCGCGATATGTCGCGGCCTGGGACTGCCGAGAGGCCTCCCACCGCGTCTCGGCCAGAGGAGAAGCGATCGACATTACCGGAGGCGGTGCACGCCCTGTGCGAACCTGTACAGCATGAGGATGAGCTCACAATCATGTACAAAAAGTATTGGAGCACCTTCGACAGCGTGAGGGACGGTGCAGTAGCGATCCCGCATGATGAATACGCCGTGTTGATGAGGAGTGTTTTGAAGCTCAGCGGCGCAGCGACGACCTGCTCGAACGTGTTGTCCTTGCGACTGTGCCACCACGATTCCGTAGGAAGGGACGGCGTCAAACTTAAAGCATTTAAAGCACGTTTACAGGAAGTAGTAACCAGACTGTGGCCCAGAGGCGAGCTGCTTGAGAGGCTAGAACACCTGTACTCCCTTGTTACGCAAACCGACCCGCCTGACGTCCTCCGCTTCAGGAGCTTCTCTGATGTGGAGCGCGATGACACCTGTTTCTCGCTTGCCACCATGTGCCCTTTTGTGCAGCGGTCCGCATCCACAGCACAGAATTGCTTCGTCATCACAGGTGACCCTTGTGTGGGGAAAACTAAATTGGGTGCTGAGATCTGCCGTAGGCTTGGAACCGTGCATTTGGACACCGTGAGTTTGGTCATGGCGGAGATACACCAAGGGTCCGAGCTTGGGAAGCAGCTCCAAGAGATTGTCGAGGCGAAGGAAGCCATCCCTATCGAGATACAAGGTGGGCTCATAGGTGCTGAGATCAAGAAACCCACAGTAGCGCACAGGGGCTTCGTGATGGACGAGTTCCCTGTGATGCCTATGTCAGCAAAGGGTGACGAGCACATGGCGAAGTGGGTGTCATGGTGCGGGTTCGGTAGCAACGCCACACATGTCGTGTCTGTCTTTTGCCAGGACACTTTGAAGCCTGCAGATGAGTGGACCAAATGCTACACAACAGTACAAAAGGAGTGGGCCGTGCGAGATGAGGAAGAGATGCGACTGAGGACGAAAGAAGATAAGGAAGACATGCTCACAAAGCAGATGGAGGAATCAAAGAAGGCAAAGGAGGGAGAGGGGGAGGAAGCCGGGGGCTCTGAAGAAGAGCAAGACGAGAATGCTGCAAAAGAAAAAATCGCAGCAGCGAAAAGACGGGTGGACAGAAGGCTTTTGCACGACATCAACAAATGCGTGCACGCAGGCAGGATGCAGTGGTTCACGGAGGGAACACCCAACGCGCCATCGTGGGAAGGCGACACCCCATTCATCTCACCAGCGCAACACATAGAACTTGCAAGCATCATCGACAATGCAACAGCACGGGGATGCTACTACGAAGTGCTGTCTGTTGAAAGCCCTGAGAACCAAGCCAACCAGGTGATGCAGCACTGCCCTAGTGTCATCCCTGTGGACATTCCCTCGGCGCCTGACGTTAAGATACCAGAAGACCTGTCTGAGGTGGAGAGCGCTGAGCAGGAGCAGCTCGCAACTCTAGCCACACCGTTCTCTGTTTGGGGGAAGATCTGCCCTGTTACTTACATGGAGCTGGGGATATCCATTTCAGGGCTGTACATCTACCTCTCAGCCTATAAGGGATTCTTGTACTACTTCACAACAGAAGAGCGGCGGCAAGAGTTCGTTGCCAATCCTGACCGTTATCTCGCGTCACCTCCGAAGCTGGTGAATCAGCCTATCCTGCTTATCAGTAAGCAACACGAAGTACTCGATGTGATCGGCAGCCCCAGTGCCGTGTGTGTTCCTATCATACAGCACATGGAGTACAAACCCGTAAACCTTGATGAGTATGCAGCCACGTGGAAACAGTGGAAGGATGAGCAAACAAAGATCGAAGAAGAACGGCTGCAGCGAGAATTAGAAGAGAAACAGCGGGAGGCGGAGGACAAAGCAAGGGAGAAGAAAGCAAAGAAGAAAAAGGGTGATGAGAAGAAGAAGGACCCTAAAAAGAAGAAGGAAGATGAGGTTGTGGCACCACCCGAGCCTCAAGAGGAAGAAAAGGAAGAAGAAAAAGTTGAGCTGGGGCTCGTTGCACAGAAGCTGGTTGACATCGAAAAGGAGATGGCGCGGCGTGCGTTGGAGCCGTCTGTCGTTGTGAATGGCATCAACGCTGACAGCTCTCAGTGGTTGGACTACCTAAAAGAGCACCAACTGCTGCCCACTACAGTAGTCTTGCTCGATATGCCGAAGGAGGAGCCAGAGAGGCCCGAAGATGATGACGAAGAAGCGGAAGCAGAGGAACGGGACCCCGACCAGGATGATGCCGAAGATAAGCCGAAGGAGCCCCCCACCCTCGACATGACGGACGCCGTGGGGTACACACGGTCCATAGAAGCCTTCGTCAATAGCCTGTCACAAGAAGGTGGTGAAGAAGAGCAGGAGAAGTCTAGTCCTTCATACGTCGTGCATGTGGTGAACATTCGGAAGGCACAAAATGCAGAAGAGGCTGTGATAGAGATGTCTAGGCAGCTAAACCCCTTTTCTAACAAGTTATCCAGCATGCAAGAAGACGAAGAAGAGGGAGAACCACAAGAGGAAAAGGAAGAAGAAGAAGGGAAAACTGAAGATCTCCGCCTCACACCCGGGCCACCTCCTCTGTCGTTCTATGGCACAACAAGGAAATACTGCCCTGTATCTGTGGCCAAGAAGCTTTTAGTATTCGGTGACCCCGAGCACGCCGTGACCTACGGTGGGAAGAAGTGGTTGTTCAGGGGCAGTGGCGAGCGCAAGGCCTTTTTGGAAGACCCAAAAACTATTTCTGCGGAGCACCCCATACCACCCCCTGCCTTTTGGGTCATGGGCACAGAGTGTAGTTACCAAGAAGAGATTCGGGAGGCCCTTGAGGAGGTGTACAGGGTGCCTGCTATCAACTTCAAGGACATGGAAGGTACCGCTGCGTTGTGCCACCTCGTTAATTCGGAGTGCGAACACGTGCATGCTGCGTGCGACGTACTCGAAGAGCGAAAGTACTTTGATGAGGATCAAGCAAAACGGAAGAAACAGAAAGAGATCTACAACCAGACAGAGCACGAGGGTGACGACCAGGATGAAGAGCTGGAGAACTGGGAACCTGAAGACGAAGATGCATGTGCAGAGCGGGTTCTGGCTAGTAATGTGAAGTATGCATTGTGAAAACCAAGCCACACACTCAGGCTGCTGAAGCACCTTATACGCTGTGAGCCCTTTGCTTCTTCCGGCTACGTTCTCCACAACGTTCCCACCAAGGTATACAGCACAAAAGATGTATAACACAACGCGCACACACACACACACACAGGAGGAACATTTGGATGTCATGAACACGGCCGACGTCATTCCTGAAGTACTTGTGCATGCAACCCTGTCCAAGGAGACGTACCTCAGGAGGAGGCTTCCTGGCGTAGTGGAAGAGCGCAGCGCCATCGTTCAAGAAAAAACGTTGCTGGCGAAACAGAAACAAAAAGAAAAGGCGTTGAAGAACAAGGAAAAGGCGCTTGAAAGATGGCGGCGCAGGAACATCGGAGGCGACGAGGAAGACGAAGCGGAGGAGGAAGAGGAGGAAACCGTGGCGCCTGTGAGCCGCGAAGAGGTGTCGGAGGAGCTTGGTACCGCCTTTGATGAGGAACTGAGCGCCATCGAAGTAGTTATCACAAAGCAAATTGAGAACAGAGTTACTGTCACGAAGGTGGATGCAGAGGCCACCGTCAGCGTGTTTATTTCCACCCTCATGCTGAGGCTCAAGAATCATTTGGCATACAGAGCTTCTCTGTTTTGCTGTCCGTACCTCACAACTAAAGAAGATGCTGCCCTGATGCTGCAACACGGCAAGGTCATGCCGTCGCCTTTCGGCAAATGCGACCCTGTTGAGCAGTACGATGCGCTCAATGACGCCAAGACACTGTACCAGCTCAAAGCAGAGAAGCCCGTTAGCATAGAACCCAAGCCACAACCTGAAGAGAGCAACAAGGCCGAAAGTGGCGAGGAGGGCGAAGGAGAGGCCGAAGAAGCAAACGCAGACCCCGAGCCGACTGAGGAGGAACTCGAGGAGCTGCACAAGGCTGCGGCATTAAAACGGGCGAAAAAAGACTATCCCAAACCCGTAGTCTCAGATGGAAAAATCTACTATTGCAACAGCGAAGAGACCCTCCTGCGTTTCTTGGAGCACCCCCTCAGATACGTGGAGCAGGAACCACTGCTCTCTAGTTACATAAGTGCCGACCCTATGAAAGTGTTTCGGGAGCAGGTGCCTGTTGTTGTTTATGAGTTGCCTTTATTTATAGCGGTTGTGGACCAGCCCAAGAGTGACAGCAGGTCACTTGGGGAACATTTGGCGTACAACTTGAACGCGGTGCACATTTCAAAGAGGAAGCTGGTTAAAAGTATCCTGACCACACACACTGTACTTGCGGAGGAGGCGATGGCAGCCATCAAGGCGCACAAGCCGATCGATGCATCGCTGATGACGAAGATGCTTCTAATGCGGTTGGGCATGGAAGATGTGACCAGCAGAGGCTGCGTGCTCGACGGCGTGTGCAACACCGCACAAATGGCAGAACTCATATACACGGAGCTTGCCGGAGTGTGCCCCCTGCACAACGTTTTGATCAAGCAACGAGAGGAACTACTTCATATCGCGAGATGTTTCACGAGGGAGAGCAACAATGTGACGTTCCTCGAGGCAGGCGGGACCATGCTCACTGATGTGGTTACCTCCATGCGCGCGGTTGCTGCGGCAAAGGAAAACCGGCGGGCACTGGCAAGGAGGCGTTTTTACGGGCTTCCTGCAAACCTGGTGAACACCGCACAGCCCATCGAGTCTATAATTGAGCGTTTGAGCAAGTACCAGACCTACTGCGCATGGGAATGGATCGAGAACAAATGCCTGGTGAACTGCAGGGAGATCCAACATTGCGCCGAGTACGGCGACGTGACGTACTGCTTTTCATCAGAGAAGTACATGACAGACTTCCTGCTGAACCCCTCGAAGTACGAAGACTTTGACAACCAGTACACTCTCCCCTCAAGCGTCCCACAGTACATGGATTTCGATGAAAATAATTCAAGTACATCTCAAACACCTACCGACGAGGAGAACAAGCCTAGCGAGATAGTCTGGCAGTTCGAGGGCTTCTGTCCGGTTACTCTTTACACAACAAGGAATACTATAGGGCTGAAAGGAGTGAAGCAACCGAAAGCTGTTGAAGGGCTGAAAACGTGGGCTGTGGGGTACAAGAACAAGGCGTACAAAATGGCGTCTGAAGAACTGCGAGAGATGTTCATGAAGCAGCCCTGGCTGTACATTGACGGGGCAGTGATGCCCAGTAGGGTACCCGTGCAGAAGGAATTACTCGGCAATGTTGATAAAGTCTCCATGCAGACCTACGTCAACCAGACGCTGTACGAGGCTGTCGCGAAGGCCATGCTGGCTGTGGGCGACACACGGCCAGGGTTCCCCGGCTCCTCCGTGCGGTCCAGTGCACTGCGCTACATAGCAACGCACCTCAAGGCACACAACCCGAAGAACACACCTCTGAAGTATGGCACAAAGCAAAATCCCACCCACTACAGAGCTCAATTGTACACAAAGAACCTTGAAGAATACACCGAAGCGTGCTCCCTGGCAGACTTCTTCCTTTCTAATGAAAGTGCCCAAGTATCCGAAGAGACACGGAACAAAAAGGTATATACAGTGTTTCATTACGGACTAAAATGTGCACAGGTCACCATGTGGGATGCGATCCAGAAGAAAGAGCTCTGCCCCGATAGATACGAGCAGTTCAACATCGGCGATCTGCCGTGAGATGCAATGTGAAGGACCCTTTATGTTAAGTACCCCAAGAACCCCGAGTTAAAAAAAAAAAAGACTACTTATTCTTTAAATGTAGATACAGATAAAAACCCTTAACACCTACAGGCACATGCGCACATGATGCACGTGCCACCGAGTAGGAGCATGGAACCGGTGCCTCCTGGCACCGCGGTGTGGGACCCCCCTGTGGGTTACATCAACCAAGCGAGAGAAGCAGCGGTAGCCACGCAGAGAGCTGCGGCCGCAGCGGCAAGGATGGACCTTGAAAGGGAGATCGTGGCGAGGAGAGAGAACGAGCTGCGGGACATGTACAGCCACGCACCATCCCTAGACCCCACGCAGATGTCGATTGAGCGACGGGGCATGGAGATCAACGCGTTGGACAGGATGCTTTCTTCGAAGGTTGAAGATCGCAGGCATGAGCAGGAGAAGATGACCAATCGCATAGCAGAGCTGGAAGGGAACATGTCCAGTCTCATATCGAGAGCCAAGAATGTCATCAGCAACATAGCACCTCAGCCGCACAGTTCCTTCATCGAGCCCGTGGGGGTCCTCTCTCTCCCCCCACACCCTATACCTTACCACAAGGTTCCAACCACCACTACCACTACCACGATGCCCCCACCAGCCGTGGTCCCTTCTAGCCCGCCCCCTGCTATGCTGCAACCGCAGCCGCAGCAGCCTCAGCACCACACCCCTGTGCCAATGTACCAAGCCCCCCCGCGGCCACTGTCTCCAGAGCCTTACTTTTCGGAGAGTGCTCTTCAAAAAATGCAAAAACACTTCAACCAAGTGCCCGAATCAAAACCCGCTGTCGAGGTTGCAACACCCTCGAAAGATAGCAAAGGCATGTCGCCGCATAGAAGTGTGCGGTGGAGGATGGACCCCCACCACCCGCCATCTCCCTCTGCAGGTGTGAGGGTGCCGTCTCACTCGCATGTCTCTCACGTGCCCCACGTGTTCCAACCAGCACCCCAAGCCTCGACCCCAATGCCGCTACCGCCTCAAGTGATCCTCGAGCCCCCTTCTTTGCCGCCGCAGTCGGAACTGCAACCACGGCCTAGTCAGGCACCTCCACCACAAAGCCAGCACTCACTACCTGTCAGTACTCAACCTGAACTATCGAGTCCTCTTCCAGGGCTGCGGGCTGCGGTGGCGTCGCTGACAGCACGTGCCACGTCACCTCAAACTACTACCAACAACGTAACGCTAGCAGCAGGGCCGTCTGCGTTGTCCTCCGTGGCACTGCTTGCAGCCAGCAGGCTGGGTGTGGGCACTGATGGGACAAGTCCGCGGTCGGCTGTGCGCGCATGGGGTGAGGTGCCCCCTGTGCGGGACCTGCAGAACCCCGCGTCAAGGCAAGGCAACGCCTTCTCGCAGGCATATGCTACTGGTGCACCGCCAACACACCACAGTGACGGCCGATCCCGGCGAACACCCTCGCCGCCTGTCTCTCTCTCTCCTCCGTACCCTGACCCTGAGCCGCACAGTCGGTACGACAACCTCGCCCCGAGGTTCCATTAAGCGAGAAACATTATGTGTAAAGTTAGATAGTGTTGCCTCCCTGAACTTAGACCGTTTCTTTTTTTTAAATCCCTGTTTATGTTGTATTACTTTTCCTCCTCTTTTCCCCTTCTGCGGCAACTCTTTCCCCCTTGCAGCCACACGAGGATGCTGGCGAGATGTCGTGCACTGAGGCGTGCCTTTGACGAGAATACGTGGCGGCGGAAATGGGGGGGTGCTGACCCGTGGGACACACTGGGTGTGGCAAGGGACGATGACTGGGGTGTGGTGAAGAAGAAGTACCGTGAACTGGCGAAGAAGCACCACCCTGATGGGGGCGGCAATGTTGAGAAGTTCAAGGAGATTAGGAATGCATACTCAGCATTGGAAGAACGGAGGAAGATTGTGGAGATGCAGACAGGCGACACCACGGCACCCCCAGAGGAGGACGACCCGTGGAAATACGAGCACGATCCCCGCCTCCAAGAGGCTTACATTCGACAGCGGCAGATGAAGCGCGAGCTAGACGAGGCCCTCCAGGAGCGCCTGTCGATGAGTTACACTGCCCGTCTCCGCAACATGGTGTTCTACCTTGCAGTCGTCACTGGGGGGTACTTCTTCATCGAACCTCTGTGGAGCAGGAAGTGGAGCGCGAAGTACAAAAACGAGCAACGATTGTTGCAGAAGAATACTGAGAAGAACCAATTCAGTGGAGAGTAGAAGAGGCAAATAGTTATTTAGTTATACTCACAGCTCCCCACCTCACACAGGTTGCATACACATACACACACAGATGTATCCTACCTTTTCGAACCACAAGCCCGCCCCCGCTGTGGGCACCGACAGGTACATCTGCGACAGGTTCGACCCTGCGACCTTCGGTCCCGTGTGCGCCTTCAACGAGTGGGACCCTTTGGAGGAGGTCATCGTGGGTGTTGGCGACAACTCCTGCGAGCCTGACTGCTCCATCGACCCCGTGTGGAGGTACCTCTTCCACAGTGAGGACAAAACTCTGGCGAGGAGGGGGCCCTACCCCAAGGACCTCATCGAGCAGGGCTGCAGAGAGCTCGACAACCTTACAAGGGTGCTGCAGAACGAGGGCGTCTGCGTGAGGAGGCCTACACCTGCTGCCTTCCACGAGCCCTTCAGCGCACCCGGTGCCTTTAAGTCGCCCTGCGGGTTCAACGCTACCTGCCCCCGTGACTTCCTCATGACCCTCGGGAACAACCTGATCGAGGCGCCTATGGGGCTCAGGACAAGGTTCTACGAGTACCAGTGCTACCGCCCGCTCATTCAAGACTATTTCAAGATGGGTGCGAACTGGGTGGCGGCGCCGAAGGGTGTCATGAAGGACGCGCTGTACGACGAGTCGTACCCTGTCGACGAGAACAGCCCAGAGAGGCAGGAGATGCTGCAGAAGCACAAGTACGTGACGACGGAGGAGGAACCCATCTGGGACGCCGCCGACTGGATGAGGATGGGGAAGGACATCTTCGCCCAGAGGTCCTTCGTCAGCAACGAGTTCGGGATCGAGTGGTTCAGGCGGCAGTTCGCACCCATGGGGTACAGGGTACACACCATGCACTCGGAGGACTTGGTGCCAAAGCACATTGACTGCACGCTTCTGCCGCTGCGTCCCGGTCTGGCCCTGGAGAACCCTACCAGGAAGTTCGAGGAGAGGGACCTGTTCTTGAAGAACGGCTGGAGGCTGCTGTCCAGTGTGAAGCCCTCACCGAAGCCAGACAAGTGGATGAAGACTGTCATCAGGCCCACCAGCAGCTGGATCGGCATCAACATCTTCAGCATTGACGAGCAGCGTGTTGTGGCCTCCGACACAGAGGAAGCTGTCATCAAGCAGCTGGAGTCTGTGGGGGTGAAGGTTATCCCCGTTCCCTTCCAAGCGATGTTTTACCTGGGTGGTGCCTTCCACTGTGCCACCACTGATGTCAGGAGAAGGGGTGATCGACTCTCGTACTTCCCTCAGTTGGACGAACAAGAGGTATGTGAAGGGAAAAAAAAAAAAAAAAAAAAAAAAAAAAAAAAAAAAAAAAAAAAGGCTGCGCAAGACGAAGTTAAAAAATACACTGATTTCGTTGGTCATGTTCCGTTGTAAGAGTGCTATTTATTAGCGTATTAAAAAAATAAAATAAAAAAATTTAAAAAAAATAAGAAGAAGTTAAGTAAAATTTAGAGACACGAACGAAAGTAATGTCCTTTCTGCGTTTTTTTTTTAACCGGGTGGGGTTTCTTTTTTTTTAAACTTCCCCCCCCTTTTTTTATATATTACACAGTACTTTTCTTTGTACAAAATTAAAAAAAAACAAAAAGAGTGAAAGAGGCTTTTTTAAAAAAGAGAAAAAAAAATAATGTTGCATATGTGAGCTGTTAAGGCACAAAGGAGAACAAGAACAAAAAAAAGAAAAGAAAAAAAAAGTGTGCGCTATTTAATTACCCTACTTTTTTATGAATATTTTTGTTTTTCTTTACAAAAAGCGATCTTTTTTTTGCAATAAAAGAAGAAAAAGTGTCCATTATATATATTTTTTCTTTTATACCTACACACGTACATTTCTTTCCCCTCCCCCTGTTCCTTTTTTTTTGTTTTTGTTTTTTTAAATCCCTTCCTTCTGATTCTCCCTTTTCTCACCTCCCTCCCCCTTTTTAAGGCGTCCTGCCACTTTTTTTTTAACACGTACTGCTCAATTTCCTGAAATGTACAAAAAACCGACTATTTCTTTTTAGGCGATCCTGTCACATACTGCAGGTTACCTTCAAAGACATCTTTTTTAACCTTTCTTTCTCGACCGAGAGTTGATTTTTTTTCATTTATTCTTCTTTTTTTTTTCTCCCTCTTCTTCTTTCTTTTTGAAATTAAAAGAGAGAAACAAAAAGAAGAAGAAAAAAAAAAATCACTTTACTAAAGGAAGCCCAGCGGCAGGCTGTACAGGGCAAGAACAACAATTACCTTCATTCTGTCATTTTTCACAAGTTGCCACTTTTTTTTTTGTAAAGAACCTTTTGAGTATTTAAAAAAAAAAAAAAAACCCAAACGAACGGAAGACAGAAAACTTCAAACGGCCCAAAAGGAAAAAAAAAAAGATTTTTTTCTTCTCTTAACTCCCCCCCCCATTTTTTTTCATTATGTTTATTCCATTTTCAATAACACAAAATAAAAAAAAGAAAGAAAAAAAAACCCCCAAAAAAGTGAGAACTACATGTTTTGAACTGGCCTACCAGGTTCTAACCGGTGGCTGGGGGGGAGGGGGGCCCTTCTGGTTCCTGCCCTAGTTTAAGCAGGACTACTACCACCCTCTTTTTTTTTCTTCTTACACACACTGAATTAAAAAAAAAAAAAAAAAAAAAAAAGCCACATATGACAATAAGTACAGAGCTCTATATGTCCCCGTTTTGCACGGAAAAAAAAAAAACATTTATTTCACCGCTCCCCCCATATTTTTTTTTTCTTCGCTACCCTTACCGATCCCCTCCCTTTTTTTAAATATAAAAAAAAAAAACCATTGCATTACACAAAACGTTCAAACCTTGCTTTAATTTCCTTTACACAAAAGAAAAGGAGGGGGGGAAGGGGAGGGTGGGGCCTATGCCGCTTGCAGTCTACCAAGGGAGTGGCTGTATGATGTCGCGTAAAAGGGGTTACGATGAGGAGGAGGAGGGGGAGGATGCAAGCAAGCGACGGCGGTGCGAACAGACCTATCAGAAGCCGAAAGTAGAGTGTGAACCATGCCCCCTCCCATACTCCCAGTTGGCACAGGCGAACCCTCACCTCTCCCAGGCAGTTATAGTCCACCCTTTGTTCCCTGTCTGTGATCGCACGGATGACTGCAGCAAGCAACAGCTTCTCCAAGCACAATATCAACTTCACCAACAGCACCTCTTGTGCCAAGGAAGTACTCTGGAAGAAGGCTCGGTGATGGACCTTGATTGATCATTCAGTTTTTTTTTTTTTTTTTTTTTTTTTTTTTTTTTTTTTTTGTCACTGTGTACAGATTTTTCTTTTTTTTTATTGTTTTTGTTTGTCTTCCCCCCTCCTTCTTCCTAGCCTGTTTTTTTCCCCCCCCTTTTCTTTTCCCCTTCCACCACCCTCATCGTGAAGGCGAAGGTGTGCACAGAAAGAAGAAGAGGAAGAAGAAGAAGTTAAAAAAAAATACGTAACCAGGAACAGAGTAGAAAAAAAGGGGGGAGGTAGATTTTAGGATCAGGGCTATTGGGGGGGGGGGGGGTGAAAGATGAGAAGAAAGGATTAAAAAAAGGTTTTTAAAGCCTTTCGGGACCCTACCCCTCCCGATCTTTAGTTTCTTTTTGTTTTTTGAAACTGTACAACTATTGTGTCCTTACCAACTCGGTTGAGGGTTTTATACCTAAGGTACCGAGGAGGGTGAACGAGGGGCCGAAGGCCACACCACAGCAGAAAGGTTCGATCAAGAGATAGATTGAGACTCTTCAGGCGTCCTGCCACATACCGCAGGTACCCTTAAATGTCTCTTTTTTTTTCTTTTTTTTTTTCTCTTTGTTCTCCCTTCGTTCTTTATTGGTTTTTTGTGTTTTTTTTTCTTTTTTTGTTTTAAACTTGTCACTCTCCTCACCTTCATCTTCCGTCTTCTCGGCTTTTCGATCACAGGCCGTCCACAGTATCTCAATAACCTTTACAAAATAATAGTTTTAAAAAAAGGGAAATAAATCGAAGCGTTTTTTTTCCTATTTTTATCACTATATAGTTGAGTCAGCAGCATTCTCTTCTTCTTCTTCCTCTTTTCTCTTCCTGTTGTGTTCTTCTTTTTTTTAACAACAAACAAGGCAGTGAGTATTCTTTATTCTTATCTTCTTCTTTTCCCTTCAGACGATGATCACCACCACCACCCAGGTTTTTGTATTAACGCAAAAAAAAAAAGAAAAAAAGAAGAAAAAAAAAGAATAAATAAATAAAGAGGGAAGGATCTCCCTTTTCACGATGGGAAGCTTGAGGACGTTGGAAGTGTTGTGGGTGGCGATTACAATGGTTTGTGTGCTCTTGGCGGGGACAGGGGCGGAGGCGGTGGATCCAGCAAGGCAGTCGACGACGCAGCCTCTGACGGTGTCCTCGCTCGCCTCGTCTCTGGGGGAGACGGTGGAGGCCTTTCGGGGGGTGGTGGCGGACTCCCTTGTGGGGCAGGCGGACGCCTTGATCGACGCCCTCGGGGTGCGCAGCGCGGTGGAGGCGATGACGGAGAGCCTGGAGCTGCTGAACGATTTGAAGGATCAGGCGGTCGCTGCTGTGGACGAGATGGCGGAGTTCTTCGAGGGCAGCGTGGTGGGGACCTTCGTCGACGAGATCAGCGACCTCGCCGGGAACCTGAAACCCTACATCCGCACCTTCTCCGGGCAGTGCTCCGCTGCCGCCGGCTCGTCGAACAGGAAGGCGATGCTCCTTGAGGCACAGCAGAACCACCACTTGAGGAGGAGGAGGGTGGCGAAGTCCCTGTCGGGGGTCTGCTGCCCGACCGAGATGTTCTGCAACCACGCGAACCCGAACCTCCGAAACATAAGCTGCCCGCTCCTCACGGTGACCCTGGGCTTCTCGGTCTCGTACACGGGTTTGAAGAAGGGGAACTTTCAATTCACCCCCTCTGTGGGGCTCGGGGTGAGCATAGGGGTCAACACGAACCCTGGCGTTGAGAACTGGTACGACCACCTCATGATCGGGGTGGGCCTTGGGTGGAGTGCCGGGGTCAACTACGAGAGGCCTGCGAAGACCCCGGTACCGACCCCGGTCCCTCCCACTCCGTCTCCGTCCACCCCTTCTCCCAACACCCCTGCTCCTTCGACTCCTGGACCCGTCACTCCCTCCCCCTCGACGACTGTTCCCAGCACCTCTGTTCCTCGGACACGGGCACCTCGCACATCGGCACCGCGTACGCGCGCCCCGCCAACTTCTGCCCCACCCACGAGAGCTCCTCCCACTCGCGCGCCCCGCACCCGCGCCCCTCCCACGCCGGCGCCTCGCACCCCTGCCCCTCTCACGCCTGCACCCCGCACGCGCGCACCCCCCACACCCGTCCCGCGGACACCGATCCCTCCGACACCTCAACCTGCAACGAAAAGCAGCGAGGGGTGTACCTCGAACGATGACTGTGGGTTGAGCGAGGAGTGCGAGGACGGGGTCTGCGTGCAGGAGACCACGGTCGGACACGGGAGGAAGCCACTGTCTCTCCTGGAGGAGAAGAGGGACGGGAAGGTTCTTGCGTCTTCCACCACCGGATCTACCAGTTCTTCTTCTTCTTCTTCTTCTTCTTCTTCTTCTTCTTCTTCTTCTACTACTACTAGCAGCACATCGAAAAAGATAAAAGGCTTCTTCGCAAACACGAAGTTCGAGGTGTCCTTGTCCGTGGAATGGTTCGCGAATGCAGGGGCCTTCAGCGGCTTCGCCTTCACGATCGGGTTGGACATGCCTGCGATCGTGCAGGCGGTGACGGGGATCGATGGGGTGAGCATCGTCTTCACGCACCCGCACTGGCGTTGCTTCGAGGTGGTCTCTGCAGCGACCTGGTGGAAAAACGTGTTCTTCGGGGGTTTCGGGTTGAACCTGAAGTCGTGGGAGGTGTTCAAGAAGTCGACGCCGCAGGCGACGACAGAGATGGACGCGGCGATCGACGGGTTGGAGGGACAGGTGAGGCGGTCGCTTCCCCAGATTGCGAAGGGTTGGAAGGACCAGAAGAAGAAGGCGATCACGGATGCGCGCGGGAACAAGTGGTCTGGGATCGGGTTCAGTTTGGGGATGGCGGCGACTCTGGAGGACACGCTTCCGGGGACGAGTTTGGCTTACGATCCCTCCGAGTGTCCTTCTGAGACAAACAGCAGGAACGAGTTTACCAGCCGGAACACAGCGACCACCACTTCTTCGAGTTCTAGTTCCACCGCCACTGCTGCTGGAGTCACTATGATTGGTGGTGGTGATGATGATGATGATGGTTCTTCGTCCCCAACAACCCAGAGCAACAACAACAACAACAAAAACAAAAACAGCAGCAGCAACACGAGGGAGCTTTTAGACGCAGCATCAGACATTGGGAGCTTCATGGAGGTGATGAAACCGATCTTGAAGGACGGAGAGATCACGATGCCCTTCTGCCTCGGAGACTGCGAACACCCCACTCCAACAACGACGCTGTCCGGGACGGGTCGGATCGGGCAGCCCCCTACCTGCGACGGGGTGGAGGCGAGCGTGTCGGTGGACGAGCTGACGGTGGCGAACGTGGCCTATCTGATGACGAGCAACTTCGACAGGGACGTGGCGAGGGCCTTGGACACGATTCTCTCACCCGTGCTATCCTTCGGGATCCGGGACACGAAGCTCGCCCTCGCAGCGACGACCTCGGGGGTGAAGCTGTACGCGATCGGGTCGCCGAGGCTCCCGGACATCCTGCAGGGGGACTTCTTGGAGGTGGTGAAGGACGTGACGGAGAACTTCCGGGTGTCGGCGAGCGCGGAGCTGAAGTACGCCGGGTCGGCGGATCTGGAGCTGCGGATCGGGACGGACCCGGACACGTCGGAGAGCAACTTCGCGGTGGTGAACGTGGCGGGGACGCTCGGGATGAGCATCTACATAAACTACCAGCATTCCTTCGGGGGGCTCCCGAAGCAGACCCTCGGGGTGAACATCCCGCTGAAGGTGTGCGTGGAGCGGTGCAGCAGCGAGGACTACGGGGACCGCTACTTTTTGTACCTGGCGGGGGACCTGTCCCTGGTGGTGACCCCGTCGGCGCAGCTGGTGCGCGGGTCCTTGAAGGTGGACGGGTGGTGGTTCAACGCCCTGGGGCTTCCCTTCCTGCAGATCGGGGACATCATCCTCGGGGTGGAGTGGGATCTGAAGTCCCCGATCCCGACCGGTTTCACCATCGGCGGGGCGGTCTGTCTGGGGAAGGAGGAGCGGTGCAAGACGAAGACCCAGCCCTACATCGAGGCGCGCACCTACGTCGGGGTGAGCGGGACCATCCCCGCGGACAACTTCTTCATCGCGATGGTGTCGGAGCTCACCATCGGCGGGATCATCGACGTGCTGGCGGACTACGTCCCCGCCCTGGACAACCTGGTGATCCCCGGGAAGCTCGCGGAGTCGGGGATCTACCCCTTCGACAGGGACTACAAGACGAAGTGTGCGGGGGCGCTCCCGGGCTACCAAAACTCGACGATGCTGAACAAGGAGTGCTACGCCTTCTTCTCCTTCAGCCCCGTGAAGGAGCAGCGGCTGACCTTCCGGAGCGGGGACGTGGTGATCCCGGCGGGGGTCGCTTTGCAGGGGCGCCTGAACTTCCTCGGGTGGGAGATCGCGATCGACCTCGCGGTGAGCAAGACGCGCTTCTACATCGACGCCTGGATGGACCCCGTGGACCTGAGGATCGGGGCCTTCCAGCTCCGCATCGGGAACCGCCTGGAGAACAAGGTGGCGGTGGGCGGGGCGCGCTTCTTGGTGGACCTGCAGGTGAAGCCGGAACCCCGCGCCCTGATCGACATCGGGGGAGCCTTCGACATCCCGATGCTGCGGTCGTACGGCTACCTGAACGTGACCCTGAACGCGGAGATCTTCTCCTTCACCGCGGGGATCGAGCTCTTCGACGGGGCGCTGTCCTCGCACGTGAACGTGACCTGGAACTGGGACCTCACCTTCTTCAAGATGGAGCTGCGGGACATGAACTTCTTGGAGATCGTGAAGATCCGGCAGGTGCTCTTCATGTACGACGCGAGGCAGCCGATCCCGTACGCCATCTTCACCTGCGACATCCAGGTCCTGTTCATCAACCTTCGGGCGAGGGTGGAGGTGAGGGGGAACGAGGTGGAGTTCGCGGTGACGTTGGACCTGGCGCTGGTGGAGACGACCGTGAGCGGGCGGGCGCTGGTGGCCCCGAGGTTCGAGGACTCCGAGTTCGACATCTCGGTGTCGGTCTCCCTGGGAAGCCTCGGGCAGGCCATCGTCGACGGGATCAACGTGGCGGTGAAGGCGATCGCGAAGGCGGTGACGGACGCGTGGAACTACATCGCGGCGAAGGTGACGCAGCTGTGGAACGAGATCAAGACCTTCTTCGACAACGCCCTGCGGTTCATCAAGCACAAGGTGCTGGAGTTTTTGAACACTGTGGCGAAGGTGTTGAAGACGGTGGTGGAGGCGCTGAAGAAGGTTCCGGTCCTCGGAGACATCATCCGGATCGGGGAGAGGCTTCTGCAGGGGGACTTCCTCGGGGCGGCGCAGGCCTTCGGGAGCTTCATCGGGATCTTCTACACAGAGGGGCACCGCGTGGTGGATGCGGGGGGTCGGAACAAGTACGGCTGCAAATACGTGCAGAAGCAGTGGAAGGAGTGCTGGTGCCACCTGTTCTGCGCTTGGGGGAAGACCTGTCACCTGAAGCACGGGGCCAGGTACGCGGATCCGCAGTGCATGGAGGAGGTGGCCCTCGCCGCCACGGAGGTGAAGAAGAGGGCGGACGCCATCTCGCAGAAGGAGACGATTGTGGAGGACTCGAAAGCGGTGAACCCCGGGCTGGAGAAGGTGGGCTCGGGAATGGAGGTCCCGATGCCGTCGCTCCCGGGGTCCACCGTGCTGGTGCCGTTCGGCTCGAGCCCGGCGGCCGCGAACGGGGGCTTCAGAGGCGGGGTGAAGCAGTTCGGGGGGAGCGGGTCCGGGGGCGAGCTGTCCGGGTCGGAGGAGGACGTGTCGCTGGACGGGATGCCGTTCGACTTCAGCACGCAGGCCTCGTACGAGGCGAGTGTGATGAACACGAAGAACAGGATGGTCTCGAAGATGGCGGACAAGGCTCTGGAGAAGCAGGCTCTGCTGAGCAGCGACGTCAGCACAGAGGCGGGGAGGGTGATCCGGAAACGCCCGATCCTCGGAGGGGCCACCTCGTACACCTTCCGCTGCGACCAAGAGCTGAACCTGCAGAGCCTGAAGCCCCTCCCCTGGTTCATCGATTCCGCGTGCACCGCCAATGCCAGGGTTGAGTTGGTGAGGCAGATCATGCTTCCCGCGACCCAGTTCCCGAACAGGATCTGCGGCTCCAACTTCCTGGAGGTTACCTGGCAGCTCTCCGACAACCCCGTCTGCGGCGGCGTCTCGGACACCGTGAAGCAGATCCTCACCGTCGAGCCTGCTTCCCCCACCTTCTCCTTCTTCCCTGTGAACGTGTTGATAACCACCGAGCACTCCACCGACCCCACGGGGCTGGGGGTGGCAACCGGCGTCTCCCCTTGCGAGCAGGAGTTCGACATCTTCTACGCGGACAGCGATCTCTTGCCCATAGCGGGGTGGGATAAAGTGTGGACCATCAACCGCGTCTGGACCATCGTCCCTTACTTCAACAAGGCAGTGTGCAGTGGGCAGACTGTGGCAAGTGTCACCAGGACCCAGGTTATTTACGTTGTGGACTACACAACTCCTGCCCCGGCGGCCTCCACGACGACGACGACGACGACCCGTGACGCGGACGTCCTCTCGCAACCCGTCCCCGCAGGAGGAGGACCCGTTGTTGCGGCCACGGCGTCGAACGACAGCAGGCTCGTCGCCCACGTCGCGAGCTGGGGGGCTTGCCCGACGGACACTCAGTTGGAAACCTACACCCACATCCTTGTCTCCGTCGCTGTGACCTACACGTGGGGCCCCAGGGAAAACGAGTGCAGCCAAGAGTGTGAGGTACAGGCACCTGTCGCCGTGTGCGGGAACTCTGCGGGGGCAGACGTCATTGCAAAGTGGCGGGCGGCAGGGAAGCAAGTGATATTGTCCTTCGGCGGACCAGGGATGGGGGCTCGTGACGGACAGGACGACTGTTGGGAGCACTGCTACGGGAGGGAGGACTCTGTGGTCCGACAGCTGGTGAACATCACAAGCAGCTTTGGGTACGACGGTGTCAACATCGACTACGAGTACTTCTACGAGGACCGTCAGGACGAGTCGACCTTTGCAAAGGGGATGCAGGCGCAGGCCTTTTTGAGAGACACGACCCTCGGGCTGAGGCAACAACTCCCAACCGGAAGCCTCGTGACCCACACACCGCTGGACGTGGACCTCGTGCAGGGGACAGGGTACTACAACGTGGTGAGGGAGGTGGCGGGGAGCTTGGACTTCATAATGCCGCAGTACTACAACGGGATCACGAGTCCCAACACGGACGGGCTCTACGGGGGGGACTCCGCCTCCGCCATGGACCACTTCAGGGGGCTGGTGACGGGCTGCTTCGAGGAGGACCCGACAAAGGTGGTCTTCTCGTTCTGCATCGATACCATCTGCAGTGCGAGCAACTCGAGCAGCGACCCTCAACAGGCCCTCAGCGTCATGCTGGCCCTGAAGGAAGAGTACCCCTGCAACGGAGGCGCCCTCTTCACGGACACCACCCACGACATGAATGGCCAGTGGTCCAAAATCGTCAGTGGCACCATCGCCCCTTCCAGAGGCTGCAAGGGTTAGGGTGAGCGCTGATTATCGATGTAATCTTGACCTTGTTATTTCTTTTTAACTTTTTCCCAACCACCCCCCAGTCTTTTTTTTTTTTATATTTTTTTTTAAAATTCTTGACAAATCGGGTAAAGCTCAAGAATTATTGGGGGAAAACAAGCCGCTTTGGGTGACCGACTATGTCTTTCCACACTTGAGCTCTGACTAAGAGCACTAAGTAGGAAGTCAACGAATATAATACCCAGCAGGCTTTTTTTCTTTCTTCAACACCCCCCCCCCCCCCTTCTGAACCTTTTGAGCTTTATCAGGATATTCTTGTCAGTTTTTTCTTTTCTTTTATTTTATTTTTTTTAATTTTTGACCGGATCAATATCTGGCTACTAATGTATCCATGGTTGACTTGTTATAAGTCCCATGTTTCACGCACTCTCTCTCTATCTCTCTCTCTCTCTCTCTATTTTTTTTTTTCTTTTTTTCCCCACAATCTGATTTATACCCTTATACACGAAAAAACCTCTACCTGAACTACAAGGTCATAAAGTCGTAAACAAGATTGTTCGTTCTTTCTCTTAATGCCCTACATTAAGAGAGGAATTGCACAGGAATTCTTTTTCTTTTTCCCTTTTTCTCTCCTTCTTTTATTCTTGAATGATAAAGTATAAAATAAAAAAAAAAGAATAAAAATGAAACAAAGATAGAGAAGGACCCAAAAGAACTTCACCGCAAAAAAAGGGCAAAAAAAGAAAAGGAAGAGAGGGGAGGTGGACTCCATGGTACAGGATCGAACTAAAAACTTTTTATTTGGACACCCACATAGTCCAGTAATGGCAAACCTGTGATAACTCCCCTTCTCTCTCTCTTTTTTTTCCCCTCTTTTTTTTTCCCTCTTTTTTTTTTTTTTTTTCGGGCAGCAAGACCTTTGGCCTGGTCTAGGTGCGTAACGACACCTCCCCTTAAGTGAGTCCTTTCAGAGAAGTCTATGGCAGGGTGATGCTCGGCTGTGCGAGCAACTGTCACCCAGGCACAAACAGACATCTTTCAAAACAGGGGTAACATGGATCGCATTTGGTTGCTTTTTTTTTTTACCCCCTTTTTTTTTTGCCTCTTCGCCCGGGAGGCTTAAAAAAAAAGAATGACCCTTTATCTTTTCTACACTATCGTTTCACCTCTTCTCGTTCTCGCTCGTAATTTGATGGGTTCTGCCATGAGCTTCTTTTTTTTCCTCTTTTTTTTTTCTTCCTCCCTCCTCTCCATCCTCTTTTTTCTTTTTTCCTTCCTCTCAAACGTATTTTTATGTGTACCCCCCTCCCCTTATCATCACCACCACCCAGGTTTTTGTATTATTAATCTTGACCTTGGTGATTGCCTACCGGGCGATTATTTCTGCCGGCTTCTCTTAAGCCACATTTTTTATACTTTTTTTTTTATTATTAATTAAATTATTTTACCCGCTACTCCCTGCTCATCCGTGTCTGAGGCAGAGGAATGGAAGGTCATTCTCTCCTCTTTGTTCCTAAACTCTTAGAGAAAAAAGATTTTAAAAAGACTACAAACGCGACCCAAGGCACGGTACATAATTCTGATTTCTAAAACCATTTCCCTGATAAAATACCAGCGTTTTTCCCCTTCATGAAAAACCGGCTGAAACCCCTTTGAAAAAAAGAGAAAAAAAAAAAAAAAAAAAAAAAAAAACCAGCCCACCCTGCACGCTGAATAAGCACCATGGAGCCGGATAGCAAGTCGGCCTTTTGCAAGAGTTGTTATTCTCGAATGCTGCTCCTACGCTTCTCGCTTTGGACACCCTATAGCCCTACCCTCGCCATTTTATTTTTTTTTGTACACAGAACGAATAGTTCGAAAAATCTCCTTTTTTTTTTAGACCAAAAAAAAAAAAAAAAAAAAAAAACAAATAGTTTTTGAACTACGAAATATGCCAAAGTCAGAATATGTAAAAAAAAAAAAAAAAAAACTTTTTTTTTGAAAAACTCGCCGTACCGTTGGTTATGTAGTATTTTTTTTTTCTTCTTCAAAAAAAAAAATAAATAAAAAAAAAATGATGATAAAATACAATAGGGGGACAAGGGAAAAGAAAGAGAGAAAGCACAGTGAGAAAACGAAAAATCCTTTTTTTACTATTACACTTTTTTTTAAGATACATGGAGGCGGAAAGAGGGGGGGGGGGGGGGGGAAGAGAAACAAATTTAAAACCGGTGTTTATTGACGAGTTTAGCTTTATTAACTCAAATTCGGTAAAAAGTGAGAATTCTTTTTTTTTTCTTCCTTTAACCTCCTCCCCCCCCCTCCCTTTTTTTGACTATCGGGTAAAGTGCGAAAAAGATTTCATAAGCTGTATGCAGATGTATTGGACGAAAAGCTGGAAAGGGACGGCCCACTGTATCCCATATAGCTTCCAGCACGTGGGTCCAATGCTGCAGTTCTTTTTTTTTTTTTTTTTTTTTATTGTGTGGGACTTTTTTGAACTTTATCAGGATTTCTTTTTTTCTTCAATGTCAACTATTTTTTCACCCGGATCAGCATCTGGAATCTGTTGACACACACGGGCGTTTTTTTTTTTTTTTTCCCTCCCATTTTTTTTCTTCTTTATCCCGTGTTGGCCAGGCTCCTCTCAAAAGACATAAAGAAAGCGAAACCACAAGAACAGAGTGTTAGAAATCTTCGCTGGGCGAAAATGATCTTCTCTCCTCTTTCCCCCCTCTCTCTTTTTTTATTCATATGCAATATGGTTCAAAAATGTTACGTAAACTTTGTATTTATTTCTGTGCCGAGTAAGGCATTTACCCCTTATTCGGGCGAAAAAACTTTTAAAAAAAAATGACAAGATTTACATATTATTTTTTAACCCCTCTTTTTTGTTGTTGTTGTTGTTGTTATGCTTTTCAGGCAAGCCCCCTTTTTTTTTGCTCAATTATTCAAAATGAAAAAATTGAACCCTGGACGAATGTGTGAGCATTCTTTTGCAGACGAGCCCCCCGCCTCTCCTTCTCTTTTTTTTTTTTAAACTGGGAGGAACGCCAAGAGCTGTTCTTTTCTCACCTGTCACCTCGTTTTTAACGTATTATCTTTAGGTACCCCCACCGTGAGGCGAACCTTTTTTTTCCTCCACCTTTCTCTCCTCCGGCACAATTATCTTCTACACCTATCGCTCTGGGTTTGAATCCAAAGAGCTTCTCTTTCTCTTCTCTTCTTCTCCCCTCTTCTCCCCCACCCTTTCCTTCCTCTCAAACGTATTTTATGTACCACCCTTCACACGCATCGAAAAAAAAGGAGGGGAGAGCAAAAAAAAAAAAAAAAAAAAAAAAGAAAATGTTGTTTGCAAGCAGAAAAGGGATCGGGGGCAACACTGGAAGGACGAAGCAGAAACGACCGGTATCTGCGACGATCCGCCGTGACAAGACTGGGAACAATGCTGGGCAGAGTGCAAAGCTGCGGCCTCAGACTGCAACAGGGCGGAGGGGGTCAGCAGGCGATGTACAAGCGCTGAGGCGAACGCTTCTGGGGCTGTTGAAAGAGCTGAAGTTGAACAGTGAAGACTCCTACGCACACTGGGTCCCTCCAGGAGGGGAAGGTGAGGTCGCACAGCTCAACCAGAACATCAGCAGTCTGCTGCAAGTACGAACGCTTGTCCTTGGCATCATCAAAAAGATCGAGGCAGGTGCCACCTCAGTCGCAGCAGACATCGACGCCTGGCGCGCTGCCCTCCCCTCAAAGGAGCCTCGTAAGTTCTTCTGGAAAGGCCAAGAGTACGGTGCTCCACCGCCACCGCCACCATCCCCCCCACCTCCTGCACCCGCCCTGCTTCAGCCTAGAGACGAAGCAGCCCTCCAACAAGCCGACGAAGACCGCCTCCGCGCCCAGCACCTCAACACAATCCTTATCCAGTCCTGGTACAGGGGTACTATAGGCAGACGGCGTGCTGTTTACATGAAAATGCGTGTCCAGGCCGCTGTCAAAATACAAGCCTTCACACGCATGCGGCTCGGCAGGAAGAAGGCGGTGTGGTGGCGCGACACTAACAGAGTCGCCGTCACAATCCAGCGGCACTGGCGGGGACACCGTGACAGGAGGATGCTCTCGCGGCACGGAAAAGCTGTCAACAGTGCAGTGAAGATACAAGCTGTATGGCGTGGGTACGCCACAAGGGCTGCCTACTCAGTACTGACCCTGGAGAAGGCTGTGGTGCGGCATACCACTGGATGCATCGTGAAGTGCTGGAGGTCGTACAAGTGGCGGCAGCGGAGCAAGGTGTACACACACAGAAAACGTGCGGCGACGAAGATATCGTCTCTCTTCAAAGGGTTCTTGGCAAGGAGGGACTTCAGGAACATAAAGCTGCAGAAGCATTGCTACGACATATCGCGGAGCAGGGCTACCGTGTCGCCGTCACTGAGCAGCGAAGACAGGCCCCCACTCCCCTCGCCTGTGAGCGAGCTGGGGGACATGTTCAGCATAACGTCAAAGGGGAAGGAGAAGGGGCCGTTCGTACCCAGCAAGATCCTTTACACTGCGTCGTTCACGGAGCAGATTGACGAGGGTGAATGGTTGGTGCTCCCTCCGGCTCCTGAAGAGTCCCGCCCCCAACCCCACCCCGCACCCTCGTCCCCTCACTCAGAGGCCCCGTTTCAAAATGCTGGGCTGTGGCGGCCGGTCGTCGCTTCTGCGTCCCCGCTGCCTAGCAAACATGCTGAACCTGTCGAGATACAAGAGGTGGTGTCTTGTGAGGTGGACCGGTCTTCCTTTGCTGCGAACATCCAAAGGTGGTACCGATGCTGCAGGGCAAGGAGGAGGTCGAAGGAGCTGCGCACCAAGCGCCAGATCGCTGTTCTGAACACCGAGGCGGCGGAGAGGAGGCAGCATGCTGCACAGATCATCCAACGAGCGCATAGAAGACACAGGTCATGGATTCACACCAGGAGCATGGCATGCTTGGCGATACAGCAATGGTGGCGGGGGGTCGGGGACACAAGATGCAGACCACACCACCACGAGGACCTGATGATAGAGGAGGAATTCGAGACTCACTGGGTGCGCAAAGATGCAGTGTTGCGGATCGAGAGAAAGTGGCGGGCCGTGCTGTGGAGGAGGGTGCAGGAGGCCGCGTGGATCGACGCGGTTCTAGCGTCAGAGGAAAAGTTGCATCAAGTGAAGGCCATCCAAGAGTGGTGGAGGTTGGTTATAAAAATCGAGAGCTCTGCCGTTCGGCGGGCAAACTTCCTAGAGCGGATAGACATCTTGAAAAAGAAGAAAAGCATCGAGAACGATGCCGTGACGGTGATCCAGGCAGTGTGGAAGGGCTGCATGCACAGACGGCGCAACCAGTCCATGATGGCGAAGTGCCATGCTGTGCGTGTGCGTGCTGAGTTGCGCATAGATGCTGCTGTAGCAATACAAGGCTTGTGGCGGAAGCACTACTTCAGAAAGGCCTTGCGCAGCAAACAGTCAGCCAGGAGGAACCACCTCAAGGCCATCCGAGACTCAGAAGAGCTCACGGAAAACATCATCAGGATACAGGCCCTCATGAGGGGACACCTTGCGCGCAAATCGCACGCCCTCCACAAGCTCATGCAAGATCACATACAGAAGACTGCAGCCATCCTCATTCAGAAGACCACACGTGGCCACCTCACGCGCTTGAGGTACACGCGATACAAGCAGCACACAGCAGAGGCCCACGCCGCCTACCTTGCCTCTCTCAAGGATTCCCTCCTCGAGGGATGGCCATCAGACTTCCCTTACCCCTTAGACTGCAAGGATTAGTTTTGCTTCTTTATTTTTATTGGTCTTTATCTTCTTTACACAAGATATTATTTATTTTCTCTTATAACTAGTTGTATAATACAAAAAAAAAAGTATTTGCTCACACCCCTTTTTTTTTTTCTAGCATAGCCTTCGCACCAAGCACCCCGTCACAGTGAACAATGGAGAGGCGCAGGGATCCTTGGAACACGGCCTCACGTGAGGCGTACACGTACGATGAGTTCATGGGCTTCTACGGCCCTGAGGGACACAAGGCATGGAACTTGGCGAGGCCGCGTTCGAGGTTCTGGGTGGGCCAGTCTGTAGTAGCCATCACATCGCTGAAGGGTGAGGAAGGGCAGACTGTGAACAAGGGCGACTTCGGGAAGGTAACGGGTGTGCCTGGGCCCAACAGCAACATCGACCCCGGTGCCATTGCGGAGGTCTTGATAAACGGCGTGCGCTTTGACGCAAAGCCCGACATGGTCGAGCCTGCACAGGGCGGCAAGCCGCAAGAACGCGGTCCACCCACAGACAGGGTATGCGCCACATATTATGTATCGCAACAAAAAACAGGTTCGCACTGAGCGCCGGTACGACCCCAACGAGCCTGGCCACAAGAAGGCCTACACCAAGGAGGAGTTCCTCGCCGAGTACGGGAAGAAGAAGGGTGAGACACTCTGGGCTACCGCCGGTGAAGGGAAGGTGTTTCTTTTTCATTCACTTCATCACGCTTCTTAACACAAAATACAGGTCGAGAAGAGGTGCGACCCCAAGGAGCCCGGGAAGAAGGCGAAGTACTCGAAGAAGGAATTCTTCGACTTCTATGGCGAGAAGGAGGGCCTGACGCTGTGGAAGAAGGCGGCCCCCGCCGAGGGCAGGGGCGACAGGAGAGGGGAGAGGGTATGGGATTCAAAAAAAAAAAAAAGAAAAAGAAAAACCCATTTAAAAAAAAAGGATGAAAAGCGAACAGACCCCAACGAGACCAACGGGAAGAAGTACACGAAGAAGGAGTTCATGGAGCACTACGGAGGGGAGAAGGGGAAGAAGCTGTGGAACGGTGCGGCGAAGGTGGACAAGCGAGCGGACCCGAACGAGAACAACGGCAAGAAGTACGCAAAGAAGGACTTCGTGAAGCTGTACGGGGAGAAGAAGGGGAACGCGCTGTGGAAGAAGGCAGGGGAAACAAAGAGCGTAAAACCCGACAAGATTATAAAGATTGAGATCGAAAGGGGCGAGGATGGTGCCATCGGCTGGTCGAGGGAAGAGCTCAAGATCGTGGAAGTGGACGAAGAAGGCCCTGCCCAGAAGGCAGGCGTGAAGCCCCTCTTCAAAATCACAAGCGTTTCAGGTAAGCCCGCGACCCCTGAAAACGTGGCCCAGCTCCTGAAGGACGCAGAGCCTCTTGCGGTCGAATTCGTTGAATTGCGCATAGACTCAACTGACCCTAGGAGGCGAGAGTTCACTCACTCCATGTTCCTTGAGTACTACGGTGCAGAGAAAGGTGCTGTGATGTGGAAGAAGGCCGGCCAACGCCGCCGTCGTCGCACCAAGAAGGACAAGGACGGTGAGGAAGAATGCGAAGAGGACGAGGAGGAGACCGCAACCCCTAGCAAGGAGACCAAGGGCAAGGACGAGAAAGACGACGCGAAGGGTGAAGAGAAGGAGGCCGAAGAGGCCAAATAAACACACCTTTTTTTTTCTTTTTTTTTTCTATTTTACACTTTAATTTTTTTTGGGGGAGGCTTTGCAGGGGGGGGGGGGGGCGGAAGAAAAAAAAACTTATACAACAGCCAACAACAAAAGTGTGTGTTTTTTTCCGGGAAATAGGGGGGGGGGGGGGGGTACTTGTACCAAAAAAAAAGATAAATTTCGGTGTGCGGGTGGGAGTGCTCACCAAGGGAAAAAAAAAAGAATTAATTACAGACGAAAAAAAAAGCCTTTATTATTTATTTAGAGGGGAAAAGAAAAAGGGGGGGCGCAAAAAAAAAAAAAAAAAAAAAAAAAAAAAAAAAAGACAAGTGTACCACAACAAAAAAAAAAAGTAAACTCTCTCATATTTTTGTTCCCTCTCTCTTTCCACCTACCGCCGCTCAGGGGTCAAATGACACGGTATTTAAGGCACCGCAGCAAAAGCGTGTCTAGCGAAACGAGGGGCAGGGTAAAGTGCGATGAATCACAGGCTGATCAGGAAGTAAACTTGGGTATGAAGTGGAAGGCTGACAAACTTGAGCTCGAAACGAGAATAGTCGAACTGACTGGCGAGGTAGAATTGCTGAAGGCAAAATGTCACCGACAGCAAGACGAGTGTTCCAACAGCCTACGGAAAGAAAGGTCCGAAAAAGTGGCTTTGGCACACCAAGTAACTCTACAAAGGGAGAAAACAAACTACCTTCAAGCAAGGGTCGCGGCAATGGAATTCGCGACCAAAAAAAAATGCGGCGACACTCATTACAAATACCTCACCCGCAATGCCCACATCAGTGACAAGGTCTCTTATTGCACAGAAACAGAAAGCGAAGAGGAAGACACGGGGGCAGATTCGTCAGCTTCTTCATTTGTCGGGACTGATTTCACTTGCTCTACTGAAGAAGACGAGGATGGCATTGCAAGTATCGACCCGTCTCTGCGAGCGGACTTATTTGACCTGTTTACGGAGTACTTGACTTCTCCTACGGCCGACAGCCTTTCTCCCCAGCAGGTCCAGCTTGCCTGGAGGAGGATGGAACGCACGTTTGGGCTGCCGCCAGAAACCCCACCCTCCCTCCCATCACACACCACACGCGTCTCTTTTACTATGTTTCTTTCCACGATGGTACAGCTCGCCAAGCGGGTCCGTCAGCTGGAGGGGCAACAGGGACAACCCATATAGAAGGGATGAAATGGAAACATAGGGGAGGAGGAAAAAAAAAAAAAAAAAAAAAAAAAAAAAAAAAAAACACTTTTTTTTTGGTGAAAAAAAAAAAAAAAAAACTCTCAAGTTGATGTTTCTTCCTTGTCTCCTTTTTTTTTTTCCTTTTTTTTTTCCCCTCTCTAATCTTTCCAAATACTGCGGTCATCATGAGTCATAGTACAGTCAGTACCCACAGTCATAATACTGAGGATTTTTTTTTTTGGCGGACACCTGGCTTTTCTCCGGCATAAAGTCACTAAGCCTGGTGAGCTCAATGAAGGTACCTCACGGTCTTGATGATTTTTTTTTTTTTTTTTTTTTTTTTTTATTTCACTCTTCAGAAATTACTTCACGCACTGGGGGGGCCATTACTTCACGCTAAATCTCATTACTTCACGGTGAAATAATGGCCTGTTTTCCGTGAAGTAATAGGGGGTTTCCGTAAATAATATGCCTCGGTAGGCCAATTTTTGCCTCGGTTCGGTTCCCAGTGGGGCTACTTTTTCCTCTCAGTTTGCTATTTCCCCCCAGGTTCAGCTCAATTGGCCAACTTTTGCCTCGGCTCAGTTCCAAGTTGGACTACTTTTTCCTCCCAATTTGCCCACTTTTGGCTAGGCCTTGTTCCCAGTTTCTGTGGGTAACTCTTCTGTGGGTAAGGGTAACTTAGTCAGCTTACCCAAGCACCCCAAAAGACTTCAAAATACCGAAGCAGCAGAAAAAAAGGAGCCAGCGGCCACGCTAGGTATGGGAAGGCCTGATTAGAGATGGTGACAGTGGCAATGCCAGCGACAGCGGCAGCTCTTAGTCAACAAAAGGAGGAAAAACAACTTGTATTGTAACCTTTGTAACCCCTCTCTTGTTGTACCCCTTGTCACCCTGTTGTGCCCCTCGTGGTGAAGTAATTTCAGAGTGTCGTGAAATAAAACCACTTACCTACCGCCAAGTAATGCTTTACCGACCTCGAGGTAACGGTAAAGTCATTACTTGTTGGCAGTAAATAGCTATTTTTTTTTTTTTTTCCACAGCGGTACTATGACCTACCCCTCTTGATGACTGCAGCCTCTATGCAAATCAGAGAAAACATCGAAACGGAGCAGAGGCCTTCCGAAAAAAAAAGCTATTTTATTTTAATTTTTTGTTTATTATACCCCCCCCCTGGTCTGTTTCTAATGTTCTCAAAGTTGGCATGAAGTTCCTTCCCCCCTCCCCTCCCCCCTTTTTTTTCTGTGCCAAATGTATTTTCTAAATTCATATGCATAGCCTCGGCTTTATTTGGCCGGTTGCGGGATGTGTTTTCTCTGGAATCAGCAAACCCCCTATTCCCTCTTCTTCCACCTTTCTTCTCTTCTATTGTGTGCTTTTAATAAAAGAAAGAAAACCCAAAAAAAAAAAATCCAAACTAAAGAAAGAAACCTCCGTCCCCCCCCACCAGGGATTCGCAAAGTAACTTTTCTTTTCTTAGAGAAAAAAATAGCAAAAAAAAAAAAAAAAAAAAGAAAAAGCGAACTAACTTGCGTGTGGATGGGATTTCCAATTTTTTAACTTACAAAAAGAAAAAAGAACGAATTAATAAACGGGTGACATAATAACACCCCCCCCCCCCCCCCCCTTCCCCTCTCCTCTCCCTTCCTTTCCCCTCCTCACCAGCCCACGGCGACTGCAAAAAAAAAAAGTTAAAAAAAGGCCCGACACGGTGAGCGTAAGAGATAATTAATTTTTCCCCCCCCCTGATTTTTTTGTCTTTTTTTATTTCCCTTCTATCCCCATTTTTTTCTTTTTTTTTCGATTAAAATGTTCCAAAAACAAAAAAAAAACAAAAAGTAAAGACCACCCTCTTGTGTTAATGTATGGGCAGTTGTGTGAGCGGGCAGAAGGTGACCCAAGATAGGGAAGAGCCGAATGCAAAGCGTCAATCACTGCTGAACGCAGACCGGATCGGAGATGATCCGGAGGGCAATGTGTATTCTCAGGACGAAGACGACGCGTTGCCGGGGGGGATGGAGAATGAACACCCGAGGAGCCCTATGAAGCAGGCAAAGCAGGTGAAGACAAAAGACAACAGCAGGTGCGTCCACAAGAAGACCGTGCTGGACGTGTTCCTCGATCAGAAGAAAGCGACGCCAGCTTCTGAACTCGCGAAGCTGATCGAGCTGTCTCGCTCTCAAGAGTACAACTCCCTGCGGTACGGGACGGCACCACTCTCTCTCACCTCCCCACACATCGCCGGCATCCTAAATGGCATCAAGAGCAGTATAGACGCTGTCCTGTACCCCATCCTCACCGCCTCCCTGGACACTGTCAGAGAGGAGGCCGAGCAAAACGCAGACGATGTCTCTCTTCAGGAGATTTCATCCGCGATCGCTTCTGCTGTCAAAACCCAAATTCCTTCCGAAACCGCCTTCCAAGCTGGCATTCAAGCCGGGCTGTTCTGTGTTGGCTGGCTGGCCCACGGCACCCCCCGGTACGAGCCTTCCTCCGAGGTCGCTTGCTGTCACTACACTGACTACTATGTCGCGTCTGTCAACCATCTCTTCTCCTGTACCAAGAACACCCTTGTCCAGCCCAGTGCGGGGCTTATGTCCTCCTACCAACTCGACGAAGGCCTAGAACACCTTGCCGTTATACTCCACAAGATGGGTGTCGTGCACTCGGAGTCCAGCTGGCAGGCCGCCCTCCCCATGTTCGCTCTGGACGCCATCACCAAAGGCGCGCTGCTGTACATCGAGTGCAACAAGAACCAAAAGCGTCTCTCGCTGAACCCCGTCAGGCGGCATATGGTTATCACCGACGGCAGTGTCCTCGCCAAGGCAGCTGGCCTTTGGAGCGGCGTGCCTTCAGGCGCGCTGCGGCAGGGGGGGTGGGCCAAGCATGAACGGGTGAAACAAGAGCACCTGAAAATCTTCCCCGCGTTCGAGGGTTCCGACGGTGTGATCGAGTACGGAGAAGGACACGGCCCGCGGAAGGAGTTGTTCGACTTGATAGCAGCGGCTGTGACGTCGCCATGGTCGCCGGAAGCGGACCTTGGGAAAAAGTGCAACGGGACGCTGAAGGCAGGATCAGTGACAGCGTTCATCGCAGTGACGGAGGGGCAGGATGTGACCATCCCTCAGTGGTCGATGCTGGTGTTTGGAACGCCCGACGGGCCTTTCGAAGCAGAGGTGAACAAGACGGAAAGGAACAAGGACGTTCTGAAAATAACGCTCTCGAAAGAGGCACCTGTGAGCTGCGAGGCGATGCCGCTTGCCTTGAAGCTCCGGGTGACCCCCCTTTTCCAGGGCGATTCCTCGGGATACTGGTTCAGGGAAGTGGAGGGACTGGGAATGGCAGAAACCGGGGATTTGACCCAAGACCAGCTGGCCACACTTGACATGTACGGCTTCACAGGCTGGCTCCTCTCGCAGACTATCGGCAACGGCGTCACCATGAACCTGGCCCTCCCTGTTATATTCTACACGATGCTGAAAGCGTGGCCTAACTGGGACCCCACGCTGCAGCCACTGTCAGCGTTGGCACCGGACATTGCTGCTTCGCTGTCCGCCATCAAGGCCCTCCCCCATGCTGACTTCAAGGAGGTACTTGAGGTCGATGGTCTGCCACCTACCTCGAAGGACGAGTACATCCAGAAAAGGATAGTGGACTACCTTAAGAACGATATAAAGAACCAGATGGCAGCCTTTGCGTATGGCTTCTGCCTTACAGGTGTTAGACAGCTGCCCGCGTTCACAGCGTGCCGTCCCGAGGAACTCCGGTTGGTGCTGCAAGGACGGGGGGACGACGGGGTGGCAGACTTCCGTTTCCATGAAGAATTTCATATTCTAGAGAGCCAGGACTTCAGAGAAGGCGAGCACAACAAGGTGTTCAAAGAGGTGCTGTGGGAGGTTATCGAGAGCGGGCTGGGGGCAGAGAAGGGACAGGTGGTATGCTACATGATGTGGAAGAAAGAAACAACACAACATCACAGGCGGTGAGAAAGAGACAGTTTGTGAAGTTCCTAACAGGGCGGCACATGCTGCCCGCCCACCCGAGACAGGAAACGCTAAGCATCGTAGTACCCTACACCATGCTGGCAGCGAAGGAATTCACAGCATAGTACGTTATCCAAAAAAAAAAAAAAAAAAAAAAAAAAAAAGCTTGACGCGATTACCCGCTTCGCACACATGCGACAATACACTGGAGATACCCAACTACATGGAGTCGTTGCTGTTCAGGCCGTCGTCTATATGGTACAAGAAGGCGGGGGTCAAGGTGGGTGACACAATCACCTTTCAATTGAAAGGATCCTGCTGGGGTGTGCTCAATGCCAGTGAACAGGCGCAGATAAGGAAGGAGCTCACAGGTGTCCTGCAGGACAAGCTGACCACCGCCGTCCTGAACTCTGACAGCTACGAACTAGACTTTATCGACCAAGAGTCTGAGGCCAAGGGTTCGCCTTACGTCCCACCTGCTTTGGCTCCAACACCTCCTCTCGAGGAAGAAGATACAGTCGAAGAAGAGAAAGAGGAAGAAGAAGATAAGATTGAAGAGGAGAAGGTGGAGAAAGTAGAGTCAACCCGTGAGGTGACACCTGAACCCTCCCCGCCTCTGAAGCCCCTACTGACTCCTTTTAGAAGGCTAAGCACGCCAGGATCCCGTCCTGTGCCTCTTCCCATTCAGAAGTTTAGCATGTTGGAAGATACCCAAGGGGCCGCGTGCAAGCCATTGTCGGAGATGAAAGTTGCTAAGAAGCCTTTTGTTGATATCACGTCCGGCGATAACCTGCATGTGACTAAGGTGTGTGAGGGAGAGAAGATCGGGTTTTAAAAAAAAAAAAAAAAAAATACAGCAAAGCGCAGTTACAGACACAGGTGACCCCTGGGACACGGAAGACCTTGATGCTCTTCTTAAGAAGTTGCAGGAAAACTTTTGAAAAAAAATTTAAAAAAAAAAAAAAAGAGTGAAAATAAGTTTTAAAAATTGTGAGGGTGCGGAAATAGAACGCAGTCCCTATCCATCCAAAGTTCTCAAATGTTTAATATATAGTTGTGATAGAAAAAAAAAAAGAGGTGGGAACAGGGGACGACTGGGAAAAAACCTTCGAATCAAAAAAGGAAAAAAGAAAGGGGGGGGTAACTGATGACAGGTTTGGGAAAATAATTCAATTTTTATTCCCTTACTGTCGAGGTCCCCCCCCCTCTCACTCCACACTTACCTTGCCCATTTCTTTTTCTTTCCCCTTTTTTTGAATGGTTTTAAAAGTAAATAATGAATATTGCGAGCCCATGTTAAGTTCTACTCTTTTTATTCTATGGTTTTTTTTTTCTCGTTTGGCAGGGCCGTTGTCACTTCTTCACCATAAGTAACCCCCCCCCCCCCCCCCCCCCGACCTCTCTTATATCCTTTTCTTATTGTGTCTATTTCCTTATAATTTGTTATTCTTTTTTTTTGTTGTTCTGGTAAGTGTTTCCCCTCTGAAATGAAAACAAAAAAAAAAATGCGCAGGAAAAGGAGGGAGGAAGGGAGAAAAAAAAAAAAAAACTTAGGCTAGAATAGCATGTGGTAGACAGAAAGTTCTATTTTTTTCAAAAAAAAAAAATCTGAGAGAAAAAAAAGGAAGAAAAAAAACTTCTTCGTGTAATGTCAAACCCTTTTGCATCGGGAGAAACAGGGGGGAAAAACGCCACTTTTTTCGGAGGCGACACGGAAACAGAATCCAACGGCTCGCCGTTTGGGGCGAAGACCGTGACGGAGTTGAAAAACCCGTTTGGAGCGACCACAACACCCATCGATGACAATGCTGCCAACGAAACCCCTATAATAGAACGATTCACAGCACCACCTGTCCCTATAGAGAGCACGCCACTTGACACAGGCTCTGACGTGGGATCGGCGGTGACACCTCCTCAAGCTTTAACACCACCACCCGTCTTCGCAGATGATGAGCCCGACTACCCCCCAACACCAAGCGACCTGGACCGCTTAGATATCACCTCCGTTAAGATCCCTTTTGAAGACGACGATGTGGTAGTCAACACTGACTCCGTGGTTGTGGAGGGGCTTGTGACAATTGTCGGCGAATGCAAGGACATGTGCCCCATGGTGGATTCCGAGCTGACACGGACGCGAAACATCTATTTCGAGACAACAGACAAGGCCCCTAGCGACGTTGACCTCAAACGGGTTGTCAAGTCATACGCGCGATCTGATGCGGGCCGCCGTGTCGAGCCGCAGCTTATCCGAACCCCACAGTGTCTTTACAAGACCACTCTCTTCCTTCTGCGTGACATCCTCAAGCGTGAGAACGAGCACAAAACCTGGCTGAACCCCGAAGGCCGCTCCAGCCGTGTTATTAGTTTCATCGAGATCTTCGCCTTCATGCGCGACAGGCTGCGTTGCGTCCGTAACGACTTCATCATCCAATCCCACGTCTCGCTGTGGTCCGTCCGCTGCTTGGAGTACACCGTACGTTTCCACATAATGAGCGGGCACCTGCTTTGCGGCCATCCCCTCGAAAAGGGCTTCGACCCTAAGGGCAACCGTGACATGCTTGACGACGCGCTCATCGACCGTCTGTGGTCATACTACGCTGCGTTCAGGGAGAAGTACAAGGACCCCAAGACAGACCGCCCTGTCCCTGGCGTGCCTGCGTTGAAGAATATCGCCGAATTCGCAGCTTACCGTCTGCTCTACAAGGAGCTCAGGCAGCACGATGATCACAAGAAGTGGCGTGAGTCCACGAACCACAACGCCCCATGGGACGTGCAGGGCAACTCGCACAGGTCCACCGACAACGAACTGGCAGCGCTTGCCGTCATGCCAGAAGTCATCGAACACCCCCTTGTCCTGTTTTCCATGAAGATCCTCGGGTACTACACCTGTGACGACTGGCCGAGCTTCTTCAAAGCGGTGTCGACGGCGCCCTACCTGCAAGCGTGCCTTATGGTGAACGTCTTCCCGTTCGTAAGGGTGATGTACATGTCGCAGTTGTGGAGGGGGACAGCAAAGAATGAGGCCTTGAAGGCGGAAGACCTGCAGAGGAAGCTGCACTTCGAAGAGATGAAGCAACTGGAGAGGTTCCTGAAGGCCATCGAGTTCAAGCTGGAGGTATCTGAAACCGACGGCACTTTACAAGTGGAGAGCAAGCAGAACAGCAAGAAGTCTGCCCTGCCGCAGTGCGATGGGTGCAAGGCGTATATGATGCGCTGCCCGTCGGAGAGGGTCGAAGCACGCAGGTGCCACAGATCGCACCTCGCTGTGTGCCTCGGCGAGGGAGAGGTGTGGCCCGACGATCCATCAGCACCCCCTGTTGTAGTAAAGCAGTTTGTGGCACCTGAGATATCAATCCCCGTGGTGCCACCTGTCATGGTGCTTGAGACGCCAGCCACTGTTGAGTTACCAGGAGAAGACGCAGAACCTGAGGGCGACAACGAAGAGCCGTGTGAGGAGAAAGCAGAGGAAGCTGCAGTGCTTGAACCTGAGGCTATCAAGCACAGCTCACCTCAGATGACCCTCCCGGCACCTGCTGAACCGAGTCCTTTAAAGCCTTCTGTCCCGAGCCCCTTGAAGCCTCCTGTGCACCTTCCCGTCCCATCACCTATCAAACCTGAGGTACTCAGTACACCGGAACGACCGACTGACCTAGCCCCGGAACCAGATTCAGCAGCGGTGACAGAGACTTCTCCTGAAAGTGAATGCCATCCTATGCCGCCACCCAACCTCCCCCCGCTTCCTGCACCTGAGCCGGTTGGCTTATCTGGGTCTACCATGACACAGCTTAACGCAGAAGAAGCAGCAAACAGATCCTCGCTTGGTCGTGAATGTGCAGTGGCGCAGGCAGAGCTGACGAGGGAGTGCACTGAGGGTGCGAGCAAGCTGCGAAGGCTGCGCGACTTCCACGCTGCAGACGGGATGAAGAAGCTGCTGAAGTTCAGCAGAGATCAGTTCACGAAGGAAACACATAGTCGAGGCTACATGTTGCAGCAGGCGGAGACTCCCGCAGAAGTGCGGATGCAGCTATTTCCACAGGTATATAGGAAGAATCTATCAACCATGCACAGTGTCTGATGAATTTACGGCAGCACCAGGACATGAGCCCTGTACTGGCGGCCGTGAGCGCGGCACCAAAAGGACGCAGCAGCGAGTACAGGGTACTGCTGTGTAGCAAAGTGGACAGAGTGAACGAGAAGATGGCAGCAGACGAGGCGTGGCGGTTCATTGGCGGCGTCCATGATGCTGTTCATGGGAGCATGTCCTACAAAAACGAAATCGGGCAGCGCGTCAAGTACAGAGTGTGGAGAACAGAGGGCATCGCAAACCAAACAGTGCAATGCTTCGCCCACACCATGGTCTTCCCAGTGACTGGCGACCCGGCGAGCGCAGCTAGGTACGTTGCTTCCGAGGTGGGGGTTGCAGTGGCTGCCCAAGCAACGCAAGGCCAGCAACTGCTGGGTGGTGTAATTCTATTGTATTTCAGCGAAATACAGACCGTCCCTTCTTCCTATCTGGCGGCAGCCTGCGAACAAGCCTTTGAAGAATCCGGCTTGGTATGCAAACCAACATCACCACAACCGACATAGGGCTTCATCTCTGTCTGTGCTGTGAACCTATCGGAGGGCTACACCCGTGAGGACGTGATACGGTCATGGTCCGGCGTGGCACGGCCAAGGGCGCAGCAGGGTAGTAGTGTCCCATTGCATGCTCTTTTGTCAGATGCTGCATGCAGCGCGACGTCGATGTTAGGTATGAAGCAGACGAGGAAGATTTAACAAACAAGCAGGCGGCGTGCCAGGATGGGCCCTCACAGAGCATTACGCACCAGAAGGCAGCAAGGCGGGGTTATCAGTCATGCGGCATGTCAAAAAGATCTGCTCGATAGTGGTATGCCGCGAGGGAATGATGCACAACACTACAGATCGACGCTGCTGCGGAAGCGCTGGGGGAGTGTGGGGTGTGCGAGCTGGCAGACAACTCCAACACGATCAAGCACGGGTGGGACGAAGGAATGCAGGAAGTCGTGGGGTGTGGAAGGGCTGCACCAGACGTAATGAGCGACCTGCTCCGCAGCGAAGCGAACCCCGCAAGCGGAACATCACCATTGGAAGAGCTGTGCTGCCAGGCACGGGGCGTCTTCGGGGAAGACATCGGCGGCTTGATACAAAGATGCCTAACAGCAGTATCCAGCAAAGGGCAGCACACAGTGCATGGGGTGATGACCCTGTTGGTGACGATCGTGTTGACAAACATGCAGACCAAGAGGACCATGATGGCGTGTCCTATGTTCACGCTGCCAGTGCTACGCAGATATTTAAACACATGCATCCAGAACAGGATGACACCTTTGATCAGAAGTCGGGATGTGCACCACGATTTTGCCGTACTAATGGAGATTCAGCAGAAGCAAGAAGCAGCCCTTGTCGAGGTTGAGGTAGCCCCCATTCACGTCCCGCCCTCTACACCGGAGCCTTTGTTCGAGAAACTGTCGAGTGCTGTGGACGTGCCGATGGTAGCGATGCAGAAGAGTGAGGAGGAGACGAAGCAGGCAGTGCTGCCGTCGGGTGTTTTGAAACGTTTGAGAGAGATGGCATCGCCAGCTCTAAACACCACCCCTTCCCTTTCCCCTGTCCAGCTGTGGGAGCCTTCCAACGACGACATCGACACCCTTATCGATGCGGCCATCCCACGCTCCCCGCCACGTGTTGTGCACGACATCAGCCCGCCCGCTGTCACCCCCTCCTTTGACGACTTCAGGTCAGACACACTGCAGTACATGAAGAGCAAACGGGTTAAACTAGAGGGGTGACCTTTATCAAAAACCCTTTTTTTTTTTTATATATATTTATTATGTCTTGTTCTGTTTCTACGTAGCGCGCAACACCAGGTTGGGGTGGGGGGTGGAGGCACTCCGTAACCATGTCCCTCGAGGAAGTGTTGTCACTGGACGAGGGCGACGAGAGCATCAAGAAAGAGCTCCTGCAAATCATATCACAGCATCTCCTGGAAGAAGGATACGGGACGACAGCCCACACGCTACGGGCAGAGGCCATGCTGTACGACACAGCGAGGGAGGGGCGCAAGATGCATGCGAGGAACTTGACGGCGCAGGTTCTTCAGGGTGACTGGGAAGAGGTGAACCGGACCTTGTCAAGAAGCATGTTCAAGGGATTCAAAGCCCTGCACTACGCCGTGGCCAAGCAGCAGTTCCTCGAGCAGATCGAGTGCGGCGATGGGCACAAAGCGTTTAACATCCTGAAAAAACGCTTGAAGCCCTTAGAATCAGAGGCACCTCCTGGGGAGTTTTCATCCCTCACGTACCTCCTGTCGTGCAAGTCGGTGAAAGACGCACCTGGGAACCACTTCGATGGCTGGCGGGAAGAGTCGGGCAGGCAAAAGCTGGTCGCACGCTTCAAACAGTTCTTCGAACCTAACCAGGCGCCACTGACGACAACAGGGCCGTCGGCAAGACGTCTCTGGGAGCTCGTTCGCCAGGCGTGCGGGTACCAAGTGATGATGCAGCCGAAGTGCTCGTTCGAGAAGCCGAACTTCACGACCATCGCAACTGACTACCAGACACCGATATGCCCGAACCTGGAGAAGCTAGTGTTCCGAACCAACACAAGCATTAAGTGCTGTGAGTGGTTGGGTGACAAGCTGGCTTGCGGTGGCGGCGACGGTACGCTGCACACGTGGGACTTAGACGCAGACGGCTTTGCACCGCAGAACTTTACCGGCCACGCTGGCAGGATATGGTCCATCTCATCTCTGAATGGCAACAAGGCGGTGACTGGCGGGGCTGACGGGACCGTCAGGATATGGGACTTGGAACACAGCACGAATCAGTGCTGCCAATCGGCTATTAAAATAGGCGGGGACATCTACACTGTGAACGAGCACCCTGATGGAGTGCACCTGGCGTGTGGTGGGTTCGACTGTGCTGTCCGGCTGCTGGACGGGGCGAGCGAGAAGGAAATGCAGCTGTTTGTAGGCCACACCAGACCCATCACACATGTGAGATTCAACCACTTTGGGAACATGGTTATAACAGGGAGCAAGGATGGGACTGTCAAGTTGTGGGACATCGCGAGCGGCGCATGCTTGCAGACGGTCGGAAAGGTCGAGACGGGGGCCGCTGTGAGTTCGGTCGACCTGTCAAAAGACGGTGGGACCCTGTTGGTGGGCTACCAGGTATTTCAGGAAAACATAACCCACAACAACACAACACAGGACTCCTCAAACAGGCTGTGGGACCTTGCAACAGGCTCGGACCCCATCCTAAACCCCACCAGGCTGCAGGGCCATGTTAACACCAGCCGTAACCTGGTGAAGTCAATATTCGGGCCGGGTAACCTAGTTTTCGGTGGGTCAGAAGACGGCTCCCTCTGCATATGGTCCTACCGAACAGGGACCTTAATGTCCCGTCTCATCCACTCCTCTTCATCCACACCTGCGGCGGTTTATGACGCGCGGTATGCTAAATAGAAGCAAAGGGAAGATGACAACCACAGTTGGAACCATTCGAAAGGCCTCCTCGCCACCTGCTCCGACGACCAGTCAGTCCGCGTCTGGTGGCACGACGAAGGCATGCCACACCTGAAAGCAAACTCGTAGTGAGAGTTTCATGTATCTTTTTTATTTTTTATTTTTTTTTTTATTTGCTTTAAATCTTTTTTCGAAAAAAAAAAAGCAGAGAAAAAAAAAGAAAAGAAAAAGGCGATTTTTTTTTGTTTTTTTTTTTGTTTTGGTTTTTTTTTTCTCTCTCTTTTTTTGACTCGAAACTCATAACACCGCATCACAGTGGGGGGGGGGGGGGGGGGGGCGTCCTCCTACACGGTCCTCTCATACTTTCCCCCCCCTTTTTTTTTAAACGGAGGGGCTTGCTCATTTACAGTTCGGGAGAATGCACACGGAAAGGGTGGAGTCGGTGGATTCTGTGGGCGCGTCGATTATAGCAACGCCGCCACTGCCTGCACCCGGGGCACCCATGCTGAACGGAAAAGAAGACAAAGGCCAGGTATTAGGCCAAGTGAGCGAAGACACGACACTGGGGGCGAGCAAGAAAGAGAAAAGAAAACGATACGACGGCAGAGAAGAGTCCCCCCCAGCAAGGCACGAAGAAGCAGTAAAAGCACCAATAGCAGAAGCATGGTGTAGGTGGTTGCTCAACCATAAACGACCTACTGCCACATTCTGGATCACACTGTCATTACTCAGCATCATTGCAGCGGTACGACTGGTCGACGTCTCGACATTAGATGTTGAAGCTCCTTCAAGCACGTTAGCACGGCAGGCGAAGAAGGCTATCGCGGAGTTCTTCCCCAACCTGGAAGAGTCCTCCGCATTCGTCTTCGTCTTCACAAACCAGAACGTCACGCATCATACCGTCCTGTCCCCCGTCCTGAAGGGGTATATTGCTAACTTAACTAACGACGTTCGAAACTGGCGGGAGGACCTTTACATCCAATCGATGGACGATTACTATACATTTAAGAGCATGGGTTTGAATTATTTAGCTCAAAAGATGCTTTCCACAAATCTCGGGCACACCATTGTGACCATTGCGATCAACGCTGCTGTGAGCGATTCGATAACACGCGATTTCGCAAAGTATCTTGGGTCGTACGCTGGCCCTCCTGGGTACAACATGGCGTTGGTGGGTGCTCCTATCTTCGAAGAGGAGGCGCATCGTGGGGCAAAGAACGATCTCGCGCACTTAGTAGGGGTTGTAATGCCCCTGACACTGCTTGTCATGGCCTTCCTGCTCAGGTCGCTGCGTCTTGTAGTTATCGGTGCTATTAATTTCGGCATTTGTAGCAGCATTTCATTCGCGTTCATGTGGTTTTTGCAGTTCGGATTGCCCGTCAACACCACAACCCCTGCATTCCTCATGGCGCTTATCATCGCGACCAGTATTAGTTACACACTGATCCTTCTGTCTAGGTACAGGGAAGCCTTGCTCGACAGACGGCGGAACGGGCTTGGCGTCGACGGCAACATCGCAACAAAACAAGCAATCGTCCATGCGGGGGAGACCGTCATCGTCAGCGGTGTCACGGCCGCCTTTTGCTTCATCGGGTTGGCGATCTACCCAATGGCCACTATTCAGTCATTCGGTGTAGGATGCGGGCTGACAGTACTGCTCGTTGTCCTCGTGTGTCTTATGATCACACCTTTGACGTTACTAGCGTTTCTACATTTCTGGGAGAAGTCGGTGAAGGAGAACCCGAGGTGGGATGCATGGGACAACCTATGGAGCTATAACATCAACAAAATTGCAGGACGCGACCTGTCTAGCTCGCAGCATCACCACCAGTCGGCCGCAGCTCAAGGGCATGAGGACTATGATTCCGACTGGAACGACTCCTTCCGCGACATCGTGCCTGACAGGATGGCGAGGACACCGTCGCAGAACAACACGGAGCCAAACACCACACAGCTCATCAAAGACTCCGACGCCGTCGACCGCTACTCGATATGGTACCTGCTAGCTAGCATCACAACAAAGTTCCCTTACAACATCATCGCTGTCATTGTCGTGACACTTGCACTGCTTCCCATCGATTTGAAATCGACGCAATTTGAAGTCACTGCGGATTCCCTATCACTCGTCCCGTCGGACTCCAGTGTCCTGCGTGGATACGACCTGCTAGGGAGGGAGTTTGCATACGGTGAGGTGTACCCGTACACAATCCTTGTTAATTCTTCGGACGGGCAGAACATCACTGACCCGGAACGGTGGTTCAACGTGTGGGAGTTCTTCTTCTACGAGCTGGCGAACGTTACCTTGGAACGGGACAACTACGACACCGCGGTCATGACAAAAGGACACGATGGAGCAATGAACAACATCACAAGGATGAAGGAATGCGTCTTCCGCGATCTTCCAGATGCAGGGTGCGCACAGCTGAAATACGCGTGGGCATATGTCGCAGACGATGAAAAGGCAATGTGGTGCAAGTACACCTCACGTATCGCACCCATGACGTCCGAAGGGCGGTCGTGGCTTAAAGCTGCAAGAAAGTTAGAACCCGAAGGGTTTGAGGTGTTGTACAGCGGTGAACCGGCAGAGGTGATAGACTCCATGAACGGGGTGTACAGCAACTTCGGGTTGATGATTGGTGTAACTGGTGTTATGGTGTTCATTATTACGGTTGTGTCCTTTAAAAGTGTTTTGATCCCTTTCCGTGCTGTGTGCACGCGTGCCATCTCCCTTGCCTTTGTGTACGGGATGGCCACCATTACGTACCGCGATAACGGCCTGTCGTGGTTGGGCGATAATTTTTCGTCGATCACGAGGGAGATCACCTATACCACAGCGCTTACGTGTCTTCCCATTCTCGTTGGGTTGGGGTTGGGTCCTGATTTCTTTTTGATGACGCGTGTGGTGGAGTGCAGGAAGGGAACCAACACTGAGGAGTGCAGGGAACCTACACGGAGGGCCGTCATCTTAGGTGTAACGAGAACCGGGCATATTATTTCTGCGGCCGGTACTATAATGATCGTTTGTTTTTTAGGGCTTCTGACGTTTTCAAAGGTAACTGTGATTCATCAGGTGTGTGTAAATAAAAAAAAAGGGGGGAGGGGTGAGAAAAAATATTCACAGCTTGCGTTTTTCGTGACTCTTGGGCTTGTCTTTGAGACCTTTGTCACACGTTCTCTTGTCGTCCCAGCGTTTACCACTCTGCTTGGCCTTATTTATGAAGAAGCCAACTGGTGGCCTCTTGCGCTGACCAATTGGAACACAATAGGGGAGCTGCGAGGCATGTTAACTAAGGGTATCCCAAATGGAGCCAAAAATTAATTTTTTTTTTTTTCCTTACTCAATCTGTGTTCCTTTTTTTTTTTTTTTTTTTTTCTTTTTTTTTTTCTTTTTTTGAGAAGCCAATGGACGTGGCCAGGTTTCACGAACCAAGGCCGTTCTGCCAGCTAAAATCGATAGGTGCACCCAAAAGACTTAAAAGGCAACTAAAGACATTCTTTTTTTCCCCTTCTTTTTTTTTTTTTTTTAAAAGGTGGTGGGGATAACATGAAAATATAAGAAAAACATCAGATGTGTTGTTCGCTGTTGACCTCCTCGTCGGTCATCACCGGTAGCGCCCGAGTGGAAGAACATAATGCAGATGCTCAGGGTGACGAACAGGCAGCAAACTGCACGAGCGCAGAATCTTGGTTACCCGGGACGCCCCGGCTGGGGTTGAGCTGTACACCGCACGCATTAAGGACACGACGCGGAACGCAGAAGAAGCTACAACTCGGCCGGCGCGCCCCCTGTAATCAAGTAGACAGTTCTTGTGCAGGGCGCCGCCAACACCGGCCTCCTTTAACTCATATATTTTTTTTTTTTTCGCTCCCTCCTCCCCGTCGTTTCGCCCCTTTAAAAAAAATGAGGGGGGTGACATGGGGGAAGAAGAAATAAAAGTTTAAAAAAAGAAAAAAAAATAATAATAAAAAAAAAAACCGTAATCTTTCCTCTTTTTGTTTTGTTTCTTGTTGTCCGTGCGCCAGTGTCCTTTCTTTTTATCCCCCCTTGGCGGGTTTTCTTTTTCTTCTTTTTTTTTCTTCTTCCGGCACAAACAACGGCCTAGGTCCTACTCTTTTTCCTTTCTCTCTTTTCTTCTTCTTTTTTTTTTTATCTTCTTCCCTTGGCGGGGTATAGGCATTGCTGACCCCCCAAAATCACAGTGAGTTTCGTTTTTTTTTCTCTTTTTTTTTGCTGTTATGTTGTGGGCGTTAAAAAAAAAAATATTCAGCCTGGCAACCCTTATATAAAGAGCCCCCTCCCCCAAAGGGGTGCTGAAAAGGAGTTTAGAATAGTTAAAACTGGGGATTCTTTTTTTTTTTTTTTTCTTTCATATGTTTAGTTTCTGCTCTCACCCTCATGTTTTTTTTTTTCATTGGGAAAAAAAAAAAAAAAAAAAAAAAAAATGAAAGGTAAATCACAAATAAATAAATAAAATGTTCCGTGCCACTAGGTCCGCTTTCGTGAAGTTCACACCCCTGAACAAGCAGGTGCTGCTTGAGAGGGTTGCCCCTGCAGCCACCACCCAGGCCGGCATCATGATCCCGCAGGCCGCGCAGGCGAAGGCGAACGAGGCGAAAATCGTCGCTGTTGCCCCCGAGACCAAGGACTGGGCAGCCACTGTGAAGGTGGGCGACATGGTCCTCCTGAGGGAGTGGGGTGGTCAGACCGTGAAGGTCGACGGTACCGAATACACCCTTATGAGGGAGGATGACATCCTTGGTGTCCTCAACTGAGTTTGAGGGAGTAGTTAATTAGTGTTTTTTTTTTTTTTTTTCCATAGTACCTTCTCTTTTTTTTTTCTTTTCGCAGATTGGAATTTTTTTTTTTTCCCCTTCCCCCCCACTTCCACGGAGTAATAAACAAGGTTGGCAAGCGGTGATGTGAGAGAGGGGATTCCCATCTGCGTCAAATCAACAGAGAGAGTCATTTTTTTTTTCTTCTTCTTTTCATCTCTCTCTCTTTTTTTTTTCTTTTTTTTTTCTTCCTTTTCATTTTTCTTTTTGTTTCATTTCATTTTCTTGACCCTTCTTATTTAAAAAAAAAAAAGAAAAAAGAAAAAGGAAAAGGGCAGAAAAATGACTGACTTCCACCCCTTAATATTCGTTGGTGGCTCAGCTATGCTTCCGTGCATCGAGGTCTTGGGAAAGGTAAAGTGCCCCGTGGTAGTGGTGGTGCCAACAACAGACGATGGCGGCAGCAGCGGAGAAATTGTACGGACCATTGGCGGCCCTGCTGTGGGGGATTTAAGAAGTGCCGTTAGCAGGTTAGGTATGGCTGCTGGAGCACCAGAATCCCTGCGTGCATTTCTAGCATGCAGGCTGCCGGTCGACTCACAAGAAGCATCTGCAGAATGGAAAAACATTCTTGAAAACCAATCCCACAATATCTACAACGATCTCCCTGTCCCGTTCAAAATGATTGTACAGAGGTACTTGCAGTACTTTGACGATCGAATCCCAACAAACTTTAATTTCTCAAACGGGAGCTTGGGGAATTTTTTCCTCACAGGCGCGAGGCTGCACTTTGGAAACCTTGATTCTGGGTTATTCTTACTATCAAGGCTGTGGCATCTGCCCGACACCACTTCCGTCATCCCCTCATCGTTAACCGCTGATGATGATAAAATATCACTCGGGGTAGTCCTAGACACAGGGGAGAGAATCGTAGGTCAAAACAACATATCCCACCCAACAACCGGTAACGTCGTGAATAAAGAAGCAGAAGGTTATTTAGGTGGGTGGGTTGAACGGGTGTTCTTCGAGGAAAACGGAAATGAAGTGGAGCCCTTGCCTCATCCTGATGTTCTGGCTGCGATATCCAGCACCGAGTGCAATATTATCGTGTATGGAAGGGGGTCTTTCCTAACATCAATATTGCCCTCTCTTGTGTTTTGTGATGTGATTGCTGCTCTGTGCGAAGCGCGAAAACCTAAGGTTTTTGTACTCAACGGCAGCCACGACAGAGAGACCACCGTCCGTCCTGACATGGTCCTTTCTCTCTCCGACCTGTTGCGGTTGTTTTTGAAACTTCTTAATACACCGCTTGCCGATTACCTGCTGTTGGTAACTCACGTCTTCCTCCCGGAGGATTCACGCATTGCGGTTGGTGAGGACTTCTCATACACCTTTCCTAGAATACAGCTTGTTTCCATACCCGCTACAGTGCACGGGGAGGGATTACGGTATAACGACAAAGTGCTGGTGGAGGAGCTGCAGAGGGTTGCGAAGGGAAGTGAAAAGAAAAGAGAGAGAGCGGAAAAAAATGGTTGAGATAGGCGGGTGAAACGGAGGGGAGAAAAATACTTTTCTTTTTTTTTTTGTGTTTTGTTTTGTAAGAAATCGTAGCACGTTAGAAAGAAGGGAGAAAAAAAAAAAAAAAAGAAGAAGAAAAAAAAAGAATACAGTTACCATATTCTCCCCCCCCCACCCCACCCCGGACACAACTCAAACAACCACGTTTTTTCTTTTTTTTTTAAAAAAAAAAGATTGAGACAACTGAGATTAAACGACCTTTTTATTTCCTTTTTCTTCTTTTTTTTTTTTTCCCCGTGCAAAACAAAAAAAACAAAACAAAGAAGAGGGTGGTGGTGGTGGGGGGTGGGACAACAACAAAAAAAAGAAAATGAGAGTCCACACAGCCGTACTAATAGCGGGGTGGGGGGTCTTCTGCACACAGGGGCACGACATCGTCGAGGCCTTAGTTTTCGAAGATGACACATGCAGCAAGCCCCTAGGAAGGATGAAGCTAGTAGCCGACGGACGCTGCAGGTGCGTAGAGTGCGGCAGGTGGGAAACCCCACGCGGAACAGAAACCGTGCAAATAGTGCAGAACCTAACCGTGAACTCACTGACACAAAGCATGACATTAAACACCTTCACGGACACTGTGACAAACACCGAACCAACAACCACATTATCCGACACAATATCCATGACAGCCGTTTCGTCCACAGAAGTGCTTGCAATGGTAGATGTGTACATCCCACCCTCGAGTGAGATTTCACGTCATGCATTGTCGGGGGTTCTGGGGGGTATGAACTGCACTGCTTGCAATCTGTTCCCATTGTCCTTCGCCAGTGCTACGTGTCACGGCAACCGTACCTTCTCTCTCACCTTTCGAGACATCGACGACTGCACCCCGGTGAGCACCGTCAGCAATATCGCAGTCAACACTACTTCTTGCGTCTCCTTGGGGGATGGTCTGTACGGGCTGCTTGCAAAATCAACGTGTCAACCCGAAGATGACGATGCCATGACTGACTTGGAGATTGCGCTTGTCATTGTGTTGGCAGTCGGAACCGTCTTATTGGGGGGCATCGTGGGGTACATCGTGTGGGTGTGGAAGAATTTGAGGTTTGTTTCTTTTGCTTCCTTCCTTCAAATAATAACAACAACCATAGGACGTTGCTGCAGATTCGGTCTGATGTGCAGAAGACGACAAAGGATGATGCGGCACTTCGTGAGCAGGTCCTCAAAACAAAGGGCAAGGTGGCCGAGCAGACGAACATGTCCTCTAAGGTCGCAGACGAGGTGGAGGGCATCACGGGAAACTCGGTCCTGACCAACGGGCTGATCGGCTCTGCAAACAGCGTCGCCCCACCTTCCCTGCCGATCAGAGAGGAGCTCGACCAACTGTCCGCGCACATGGCGCACGTGGAGGCTGAGATCGACATGCAGAAGAAGATGATGCGGGATGCCATGATCTGAGGGGGAAGGGAATGAATAGAGAACACTTTGAAAAAAAAAAAAAAAAAAAAAAAAAAAAATAGAAACACAAAAAAGGAAGTATGATATTTAGACCTGTAGTATTATTAGTTTTTTTTGATGGCCATGAAGAGGCTGGGGGGAGGGAGGGGGTGGTTGTAATAACTTATGACAAAAAAAAATCCGTGGGTGCGGGACCTTTTCTTCCTTCTCTTTCATTGAAGTAGCCTAGTTTGAGCTGTGCCTGTCATTGTGTCCCTTAGTCGGGCTGCGGGTGTATGTTCGGAGCCTCATACTTTAGTCGCCCTGGGTTTTCCCTGTTACGCCCACTTTTTTGTACATAACGATGTACGGGTGCCTAGAAAGAAGAAAAAAAAAAAGGAGGGACGGGGGAAAAAAAAATGCTACGTCGGAGCCGAACGGCTCTGAGGATAGGGACACATGTGGATCCGAAATACGCAGGGTTTGGGTCTGAGGTATATAAAAAAAAAACAAAAAAAAAAATAAAAAAAAATAAAAAAAAATAAAAAGGCTGTAAACATCCGAGTAGTCAGCGGGTCGGACCTGACGGCAGAAGCAGGGTACAACAAGGAGCCCTTAAAGGTCGCGAAGTTCAATGCAAACCAAGCCTTCGAGAAGGAAGTCAAAGCCGCACGAGAAAACCTGTCAAACCTAAGCGAAGCCACCGTCGCCACCGCCGTGCAACTGATCTCTGTGGGCGAAGTAAGCGAGGGCATGGAAATGGCCGAGTTCATAGAAAAAGCCCGGGGGCTCACCCCCGAAGAAATCGTCTCACTTCTACAAGAGTTATCGTTACCAAAGTTCAGACGGAAATGGACCGAAGAGCACGACGGTAATATGATGGAGGGTTTTAAACAAACCGGTGCGTACAGAGGGTACGAGCGGACGAGAGAAGCAGACCACCTCTTCACCCTTCTGTCCAACAGAACGGACAAGAACTTCGACGATAAAATCCGCATCACAGCTTACAACAACCTTATTGAGGTGTATTGTTCTGCTGGGTACAAGGCCTGCTTGCAGGTTCCCGACTTTTTGTACGACCGGCTCTTCTTCCTCGAACTGCAGCCCACGCTCAAAACGTACGAACTCGTCCTCCTCTCGTTGGGACTTTCAACAAGAATGGCGGAATTTGACGCATTATGGTCATGGCTGTCGGGATCGCACTCTGAGTCCCTCAGGTGCTCCACATTCTTGATATTGTTGAACTGCCTCTGTGAAGCGGAGAGGTATATAGATGTCGAGAAGTATTTCAAGGAAATGGTTCAGAGGGGGCAGGTTCTTCCCGATGCGGAGATTTTCACGGTTCTGATACGGTCTATATACGAGCACTCCCGCCACGCGGGCGGGACGATCCCAGCAGTGGAGGAGAAAAAACTGGTTTTCATCCCCACCTGGCTTCGACAAAACGGAGTGCATTTCACAGACCTGTCACAAGCACACCAGAAACTGGTGGAGAACGCGTTATCCAGGTGGACCTTCCGCAGCGGGTTGGCGAAGACCACCGAACCTTACCTCGAGGAACGAGCCAGGGAGTACACTGCATGGAACGAGGGACAGCGATGGACTCATATTTCCCAGGACGAAATGAACACATCCATGATTGAAGCGGGCGTACGTAAGCTTCGGGGGGACGTTATAAACGAGAGGATGCGGCTGGATGTGCAGAAGGGTGGTGGCCGTGGGGTCATTTACCCCGAGGCCACGTACTCCCCTGTCACGAGGTATGTAGGCGATGGAACTCCTGCTTTTTATTTTTTTTTTTCAACCCACAGATACGACTCGATGGGGAAAACCGAAAAGCGTCAAATCGTGTGGGACAGAGCAGGTGTCAAGAACGACCTCTACGGCCGAGCCCCTCAAGCACCGTCCAAAGAAGAGGTTTGTATTTCTTTTTTTTATTTTCTCTTCTGTCTAATAATAGAAAAAAAAAAAAAAAATACAGCTTGCACGCAAAGTCCAATTCGCGAAGAGGAGCGCGACATCCGAGCGACGCTCCAGCGGGGTGTGGAAGAGGCGATAGTGTTTTTTTTTTTTTTTTTTTTTTTTTTTTTTTTTTTTTTAATGTTTTTTTTCAAAAGTATTTTTCTTTTCCCGACCACCCTCCCCAAACACAGGATTTCATTTCAGACCACGAAAAAAAAAAAAAGAAAAAAATGTATCTCCGTACAACTCTGGCGGCATGCATGATAATTGCCGTGTCGGGGCAGTGCAACTCCAGCGCGGAAGTGACGTGCCTGTCACCGTACGTCACACCTGCGAATGATAACGTTTGCGAGACACTAACGTGGGGGGAGGATCTGGCTCAATGCATGTGCACCATGCACTACATCACATGTTGCACTGCAGAAAACTGCCCCAACGTAGTAGCCGATACATGCACTTGCGAGACCCTATCCATCGACTATGACAAAACGTTCAACGTGGAATACGGTGTTGGTGACGTGCAGCTGGCAAACCCTGCTGCGTTCAAAACTTTCTTGAATAACAACCTTGGACCTTGGATGACCCCTTCAATGACAGTTGTTACTATGGTTGGAACAAAGGCGACTGTCGCATTCAACGTTCCTAGGCTCACGTTGATCCCTACTTCATTAAATGCTATGTTTCTTGCGCAGCTGAGCAGGCTCACTAGGGTTCCTGAGCTGTCCGTCCACAATCTGACCGTTGCCACCCCGCCCACCGTGACGAACGGGCTGCCGCCATCGTCAAGTGATGATTTCCCTATTGGTGGAATTCTTGGAATTGCGTTGGGGTCCTTGGCCGTTGCTATAGTGCTTGCTGTGGTGTTTTTCTTTGTAAGGAAGTTCCTTGCCGCGAGGAAGGAAGAGAAGCAAAGGCAGGAGCAGGAGGACCTGCGGGCCAAGAAAAGCTTCAGGAAGGAAATGAAGAAGGCGAGCACGAGGAAATTGTCCAAGACCGATGAGAATGCCCCCAACATCGTCTAAAAAAAAAAAATAAATAAATAAATAAAAAAGATAAAATAAAAAAAAAAATACTTTTTTTTTTTTAATTTAGTTGTTGTTAACCTGTTGGTGTTACTGCAGGAATCTTTTTTTTTCTTTTTTTTTTTCTTTTTTTTTCTTTTTTTCTTTTTTTTACTTGTGTAAAGGTATAAAGAGCAAAAAAAAAAAAAAAAAAAAAAAAAAAAAAAAAAAAAAAAAAAAGTGGTAGCATCCAGCAAATGCTAAACATCGACTTTTTTTTTTTAAATTTATTCAAAAATGCGTTGAAGACAACGTAGTTGTTAGTTTTCAAAAAAAAAAAGAGATAAAAAAAAAGAGAAAAAAAATATATATGAAAAATAAATTGCTGGCATGCTTATCTACAAGCGATCTGCAAAGTAGATATACGTTTGTAGCTTGGTGGGGCTCTTTTTTTTTTTTCTTTTCTTTTTTTTCCCTCTTCCTTTTTATTATTTTAACCTTTCTCCCGTACTTTAGGTAAACCGAATAGTTGGTTTCTAATCTGGGCTCGGCATTGACACCAAATGCCCCCCTTCCCATTTCTTAAAGAATAGTTTATTGGGTGTGTGGTATATTTCTCTTTTTTTGGACCTGTTGTGGAGTGTGGCAGGTAAGATAGTTTTTTTTTTTTTTTTTTTTTTTTTTTAGTACCTCACCCCCCTCTCTCGCCGTTGTTATTTTGATTTTCAGTGCCACGAAAACTAATTCGGTTTTTTAAGGGTGGTCCTCAAGTGGGATTTGCCCTTAAACATCGCTTTTTTTTTTTTGGGGCCACAGATTTGCTATTATATCTTGAAAAATTGAGAGAAGAGGGAGGGGATGATGGTTGGATTCGTTTTCTTTTCTTTCTTTTTTACAGGTGGTGGGGATAACATGAAAATATAAGAAAAACATCAGATGTGTTGTTCGCTGTTGACCTCCTCGTCGGTCATCACCGGTAGCGCCCGAGTGGAAGAACATAAAGCAGATGCTCAGGGTGACAAACAGGCAGCAAACTGCGCGAGCGCAGAATCTTGGTTACCCGGGACGCCCCGGCTGGGGTTGAGCTGCTCACCGCACGCATTAAGGACACGACGCGGAACGCAGAAGAAGCGACAACTCGGCCGCGGTGCGCCCCCTGTAATCAAGTAGACAGTTCTTGTGCAGGGCGCCGCCAACACCGGCCTCCTTTAACTCATATTTTTTTTTTCTTTTGAGGATAACAGAAAAAAAGAAGAGGGGGTGTAGTAAATTAATTTGTTGTTGTTACACCCCCTTCCCCCCATATTTGGATTGTCCAAAAGTGGCTATTAAGCTTTAGTTACTATGTAAGGCACACAAATGGGGAGTTATGTGATTATTCGTGCGGTTGCAACACCTTTGTTTGTAAAACGAGTTTTTTTTTTTTCTTTTTTCCCCTTCATTTTCGGAAAAAGAAAATGGAGGTGGGGAAGCAGTAAAGGCACCCAAGGTGGGCAGCTTGGCTAGTTTCCCCTCTTTCCACTCTTCCTTTAGTTATAGTGACCAATCGCTATTTTTGTACCTTTTTTTATCATCGATCCTTAGGGGGGGGAGGAGAAAAAAAGAAAGGTTCCATCTTTTTTTTAAGGAGCTGTGGGTAGATGCTAGTTTTTTTTTTTTTCCTTCTTCTTTTTTTTTTTTTTTTCCCTGCCCCGGAAGAATATCTGTGGCTACGAGAAAGTCAAAATATTTTCTTTTCTCGAGGCAGAAGATGAGAAAACTCTTTCTTACCGGGACAAAATAAAAGAGTTTTTTTTTTTTTTGTTAATTCTCATGCATGCCACCTCCTTCCCTAGTTAAGTCAGATTCGACACTCGCTCCAAAACTAAAAACTTTGCACTTTTTTTTTTTTTTTTTTTTTTTTTTTTTTTTTTTTTTTTTCTCTCTCTCGTCTGTAAAGAAAATGAAAGAAAAAAAAAACTAGGGGAGTAGTTGTAACACGCTTGGGAACTAGTAAATACTCTCTTCTTCTTTCTCCCCCCCCCCCCCCCCCCTCTCCTCTTGTTCTTCCCCTCAGGCAAAAAAAAAAAATTCTTCTTATCTTCTAAAAGGGAAAGCAAAATACTAGTACACCATGGTGTGAATTACAGGGTGAAGCAAAAGGGGGGGGTTTTTTTCTTCCTCTTTTTTTTCTTTCCTTACCAGTTCCTTCGTGGGGAAAAAATAATGAAGAAAAGGAAAAAGCCTCGAGAGGCGAGCTGTCGAAAAACGGTCAAAGAACAAGACCCTGCTTTTTATCTCCTTTAAAAATAAAAAATAAAAATACCATAGCCACAGAACGAAGATCCCTCAGCCCTCTGCTGCATGGTGCAAGGCTACTGGGCGAACACTAAAACATATTGAAGAAAAAAAAAAGAACAAGAAAAGTAAAGGGGACTCCCTCCTCCCTTTTCCCTCCCTCAGTGACCAGATTCTGTAACCCTCGTTCTAGTCTTACGTATTTTTTTTTTTTTTTTTAAATTTAACTCCACCAAAATTTTCATGGGTGGGAGTGAAAATAAAAATTCACTTTATTTCACTCCTGACTTTATTTTCACGCTCCGGCTTCTAAAAGAAATTAGGCCCAGGAGTGAAAAAATTCTGATAGCGTTAAAATAAGAAATATTATTTCACTCCTGGGCCTAATTTAAGCAAAACCCTCCAAAAATTCCTACCAAGGTTCCTTTGGGATGGGCAAGAACCCGACTGCACAAGAGGCAGACGCAGCAGAGTTCACCCCCTTCCAAGAGTCATACGAAAAGGAGTGGGCACGCTTTTGTGTGTTTCATAATTATAGGAAGGAAAAGAAGGGCCCGTCCGAAAGACGAGGATTCTATTCTCTATTTCAGCGACATGAACAAGCAAGGCCTGCTGCCAGTTCAGTCCGGACGGTCCCTTATTCAAGGCTAAACTCGGTTGTGAAGAGGAATTACAACAAGCAGTTGCACGACCACCCCCGACTAAAGGTCCCCCTCAAGAGGTTCCAAGAAGGCAAGTCAACACAAAAGGCGAACATCTTTGCCCAAGAGCAAATAACAGAATTCTTTAGCACCGAGGTATGGCATCGTCCGCCACGCTTATGCAGCGTTGATGTTTGCAGGAAACATATGCACTACCGAGGCACATATCCGACACCTGTTGTAATTGGTACCACCTGTACCTCCCACCCACTCAAATTTTGCTGTCGTTAAATAAAATATCGTATTTGTGAATATAAGATTGATGATTTCACTTGTGGTGGCAGTTTTGACTCGTTAAACGTTTTTACTTCACTCGTCAAAACCACTGCCACCACGCGTGAAATCATAGGATCTTATATTCACTTAAATAAATAGTTATTTTTTTTTTTTTTTTTTTTTTGGGAAGAAAAAAAAATTGCGATTTTTTTTGTTTCCCCCCCCCTTTTTTTTTGCTCCCCGATATGTGTGGGGGGGAAAAATGAAAGTTTTTTTCTTTGTTTTTTTTTTTCTCGCTCCCCCTCCTTTGTTCGTTACCCCCCCCCCCCCCTTCCCCTCTTCCCCCCAATTTTTTTTATTTAAGAGACCACCATGACACAATTATTTTTTTTTAAATATATGTAAGAAAGGAAATGCAGCGACTGAAGAATGCAACTATAAGAAGCATAACGGAATGGGAGGACCCAGTAGTGACTAGTGGGTGTATAGGGCTGGTGGTGGTTATTTATGCTGCAGCAGTTTTGATAGAAGTTTCCATGTTGAACTTGTTTGCAGTGTGTGTCCAGGTAGCTATTCTCGGTGTTCCCATTCTACGGATGGCAAAAATCGACCTTGGCTTGGGCAGCCCCTCTGCCCTCCCTCTAACCGCTCGCGTACACCAGGCGCTGCGTTCAGGCAGGCCCCACCTCAGAGACTTTATTGAAAGAGCATACATTTCCCTTTCATGGGCCGTCCCACGCTTTTCTTTGAAGGTCACAGCCTGTCTTGTTGCCCTTGCGGTACTGACCGCCTACCTCACTAGCGGGGACTTTTTCATGCTGCTGTTTTTGACTGCTGGCTTTAAACCATTGGTAGCCACAAAGCTGAAGAAACAATAGATTTTTTTTTTTTTTTTTTTGTTTTGTTTTTTTTTCTTGTACAATTTCTTTTATTTTTCTTTTGTTTTTTTTTAAAAAAAAATACATATACATAAATAAGGACGTGCGGGAGTCTGAGGGAGGAGGGGGAAAAAAAAAAGGAGAAAAAAAAAAAAGAATATGAAGACTATTGATGGGCCCCGGACGCTGGAACGGAGAGGGTGGATTAAATGGCAGGAGGTCAAGGTGCAGCTGTCGGGAGGGAACAAGCTAGCCGTTCTGGACTCGAAGGTAAGTTCCTTTTAAATTTTCTTACTTACAAAGCAAACGGGAAGGGGGGCGGGGAACAAAAAAATATTATAAAAAAAAAAAAAAAAAAAAAAAAAAGACCTCAATTGCTAACAAAGTCAGCGGAAAATCTGAGGTTCCTCCCTTTTCTTTTTTTTCCCCAGAAAAAAACACAAAACACAAAACAAACAAAAACCCTACAGGGCGACGTAAAAGAACACCTTGAAATACAACATTTGGACAAATTGTCGTCAGATCAGAAAAGCGAGGAATTCGCATTTCAACTCTACTTCGCGTATGCGCATTTTTTTTTTTTTTTTTTTATTGTTTCAATAAACCTCAACAATCCTCACCACCCAGTGGCAAGAAAGAGAAATGGACATTGCGCGCATTATCACAAGAAGACTACGACACGTGGATGAGCGTCCTCGAAGCAAATTGTAATGTTTTTTTTTTTTTTTTTTTTTTTTTTTTTTTTTTCCAACACAACAAAAAAAAAAAAAAAAAAAAAAAAAAAAACCACAGTGGCGGAAATCAACAAAGACGGCTCCACCTACAACTACGGCCTTCCGGACAGAGACCCGCGAACTGATTTGCCCCTCATCTCTGTTCCGTCCGATTTCACAGGAAATTTCGCCTACCTGAACATGGCTGTTATCCACTGGTTCGGCGTCGTAAAAAAACTGGGTGTAGGCTTCTCCGTGGAAGAACGGATAGCAGTCCTCGGCGACAGATGCCTGTACCTCTGCAAACGAAACGCTGACATAACGAGATGCGTCATGATCTCAGACATCGAGAGGCTCCTCCTAGCACAAGACGATGCAAAAGACCTGTACATCTCCATCATCATGCCCGAGACGGTCAACGACAAGACTGATGAAAAGAAGCCCCCCCGCCCGGAGTACGACCTTATGTTCCACTCTGACGATATCCAAACCTTCGTCCGGTACCTCCGAACGGTGTACGTATACCTGACATCGGGCAAAATGCTTGCTCTCGATCAAGTTAAAGACAAACGACAGTTGGACCACGAAGTTCGACTCGTCAGGCCGAAAGGATGGGAACTCACATACTGGCAGCCTATGTTCAAACAGCACCTTGCACATCTTTTGGAACAATGGTACAAACAGCAAGGTGGGAACGCCGATTCTGCAACATCAAACCCCACGGCTGCCAAGATCACTGATGGGCCGAACAAGGCAGACGTTGCAAAGAACGCTGAACCGGCAACCGGTGGGAACAGTAGTGGTGGTGGTGGTGGTGGTGGTCTTGACGACGAGGATCCTTTAGGGAAATTCCTTGTAATGATATCGCTGTCGAAGTACTACAATTTGTTGAAGGCAGCGAGGATGACGTTGGAAATGCTTGTAAACGGGCTTATAGATGAATCAGATATCCGCCACTTCGGGGTTGAGTCCGAAGCTGACCGCGCGAAAATCATCAGAGCTCTTCAAGACAAGGATCTCATCGACCGTTTGACCGCAGGAAGCATCAGCGAGGACCAGTACAACCCACCCAAACCGGCTGACTTCGCCGGGATCCAACCGAAGCTCGCCGATGACGATCTTGATTTAGACCTTGACTTTGGTGGTGGTGGCGGCGGTGCTGTCAACCCTGCTCCTGTTTCTTCCGGTGGTGGTGCAATGTCTGGGCTCGATGATTTTGATCTGGATGATTTCTCGCCTGTGGCTGCACCAACAGGGCCCACTGCTATTGATCTTGATGATTTTGATGACTTGGACATTGGTGGTGGTGGTGGTGGTGGTGGAGGGAATGCGATCAAGTTTGATGATGTATGGAGAATTGAGAGAATTTCACAAAGGAAAAAAAAAAAAAAAAAAAAAAAGTTTGATGATCTTGACCTTGACCTCGAGCCTAAAAAACCTGTCGGTGGTGCTACGTTGGGTATGATTTTTTTTTTTTTTTTTTTTTTTTTTTTCGTATTATACTTACTGTTTTTAAAAAAAATTTAAAAAAAAGCAGATGATTTTGACGATTTAGACCTTGGAGGTCCTCCTGCCAAACCTGCGGCAGCAATTGATCTTGATGATGATCTGTGAGGGGTGGGTGCGGGGGAAGAGAAAAAATATCTTTTGGGGGTGAAACAGTGAATAGTGTTATTCATTCTTTGTATCTTTTATTTTCTTTATTGTCTCGTAATAGAATCTTATTTTTTATTTTATTTTTTGTTGCCGTAGGTGAACGTGATGAAACCCTGCCGAACCATTTTTTTTTTCCCTTCGTAAAAAAAAAAAGGAGTAAAGGAATCTCCTCGAAAAACTCGATTTTTTTTTCTCGCTTGATTCTCCCCCCCCCCTTATTTTCTCCCCCCCCACCCTCACATCGCTTTGACCTCGAGAAAAAAAACAAAATGAAACCACCCATATTTTTTTGTCCTTCCACCCACCCCCCCCCCCTTTTCTTTTTTTTTCCTTCCATTATTGTTCTCTTAACTGAGAGTGAAATTCTGTTAAGATTTTGTTTTTTTTTTATTTATTTTTTTTTTTTTATAAGAAGACAAAAAAAAACAAAAAAAATAAAGAAAGAAAGAAAAAAAAACAAAAGCAGAAAAAAAAATGTTCGGCTCCTTCTTAAAGCAAGGCTTCGACCACTTCAATGCCGACCCCATAGAAGCTGAACAGCAAGCCCACGGCGACATGGAGGCTACAGAATATGAGGACCGCGCAGCAGAAGCCGTTCCCGGCGACGTCTTCATGATAAGCGGATGTCAAGACGCACAGACCAGCGCAGATGTCAGCAACGTTGCATCCTTCGGGCTCCCGGAAGACAGCGGACCAGGAGGAGCCGGTGGTGCCTGCACCAACGCTTTACTCGCAACAACATACGCACCAGGAGATGTAACCTGGATCGAACTTCTCAACCAAATGCGAACGTTCTTAGGCAACAACGGGTACTCCCAAGTCCCCGAACTCTCAAGCTCCCGCAAGCTCGAGCTCGGAATGCCATTCGAAATCGCAGGAGGCTACGGCGGCTCACGCAAAGCCGTGTTGGTGGGGATCAACTACGTCAACCACAGCAACGGTGTCCTCAGAGGCTGCATCAATGATGTCCTGTCCATGAAAAACTACATATGCGGAACGGAAGGTTTCGACGAGGGTGCAATGAGAATCCTAGTTGACGACCATGGCGATGAAGCCGCACAACAGATGGGGGTCGGACTTGAGATGCCAACAAAGGACACGATTCTAGATGCTATAAGGTGGTTGGTGAGCGACGCGCAGCCTGGTGATGTCCTCTTCTTCCACTACAGCGGCCACGGCGGCCAGCAGCGCGACACATCTGGCGATGAGGAAGACGGTAAAGATGAAACGCTTATCCCGGAGGACTACCAGTCAGCTGGCGTTCTGACAGACGACGACCTCTTCAGAGAGCTTGTGATGACGGTGCCCGTGGGAGTTCGCCTTGTGTGCATCATGGACTGCTGCCACTCGGGTACCATCTTGGATCTTCCCTTCCTTTTTGCCGCCACTGAGTCTAATGTTTCCGCAGCTGAGTCTGGTGCGCTTTCGTCGTTGACCGCGAACCCCGGTTTCCAGGGGCAGATCGGCAAGCTTCTCAAGGTTGGAATGGAACAACTCCAAAACTACGGCGGGGCCGAAGGTGTCATGGGGCTGGCTTCCAAGTTCGGGCTTCCTTTTTAGAAGAAAAAAAAAAATGTAATTGATTTTATGTTTTTTTTTTCCCCCCACACACACACAAACGTTTTCTTTTTCTTTTTTTTTTAACAAGGACGAGGATAAAAAAAAAAACATCCGTAAGGAGTGGGGGAAAAAAAAAGGGGGGGGGATATATAAAAAAAAGATAAAAGGGGGGGACCGGTGCCGGATATAAGAAGGAAAAAAAAAAAGAAATATTCTATTCTTACGGGATGGGATAAAATACACCGTTTATTTTTTGTTGTGACCCCTTTTTTTTTCTTCTTTTGCCTCTCCACACCACACCAGCGTGCCCCACAGAGAAATGTAATGAATACCACTGCGACATGGACGCTGACGGCGACAGATGTGGGGAACGAAACAACCCTGACAGTAGTACCAGGAGGGGGTGCTGACGAAGTGGGTTGGGCTCAGGTGGCACTGCTTCTCGCAGCATTGATTCTGTGCTTGATGTTAACAGCTTTGTGTGTCAAGTATTTTCACAAAAAGGACAAAGCGGAAGAGGTCGAAATCTCACAGCTAGAACAGTCTAGCCAGCAAATGCAAAGAATGAGTTTTCAGGAAGACGAACTGGTCCTCCCTATGAAACGAGCGGAATCGTCATCTCAACCACCACCACCACCACCACCTCCCCCACCCCCTCCTGTGCTTTATGTCCCTCCAACTCCTTCAACCCCGAGAACCGTTCAATTACCAGCGTCGTACGGGCCTGTCATCACATCTTCACCACGTCTTGAATACCAAGCATTGAAGACCCCGTTGGTGTTCGGCCCTGGGATCGATCGCACTGATCAACAAGAACAGCAACACCCTGCTCGTATCTACACACCTGAAACATATTGCTTCACAGGATGTAATGTGAGCAGGGAAGGACGCAGCGACACCTCTATGAGCAGGCTTGAAGAGTACACAGCCAGCAGGGGTCGGTTCGAGCCCAGGGTCGCCAGCGAGGTCACGTGGGATCTTCTCACCGCAGCCTGCAAGGACCTCACAAAAGCTGTTTTAAAGGGAAAGCCTGCAAACGCTGCAAAATGGGCCACCATGTTGGAAACGCTCAGAGAACGGAACCAGGCGTACACAGCCTGCGGTGCTGAGGTGTACCTCTCACTCGCGTGCGACACTGAGCTGTTCCGTGCTCACACAAAGTACGCGGTACCGGGGCATGCTGTTTACTGGGCAGCACCGCAAGCGGTCAGTTCTGCACCTGTGCTTGGTGTCGCAGATCGGTCATATAAGAAAGTTGTCACATTTGTGATCGAGAACCCAAGAGTGCTCCGTGTCCCAGGCTTGGTCTTGCTGCCGTCGTACACAAGGGTCAAGGTGCAGCGCGTGAGCCACTTGAGGTCCGGCACTGTGTGCATCCACGTGACTCAGGAATCCGAGGAGAGCTTTTTGCGATCGCAGCGAAGCTCCTCAAAAGGCTCGCACAGTTTCAGAACGAAATAGACTTTTTTTTTTTAAAAAAAAATATATATATATTTTAAACGGTGGAACTTCGTAGCCCCTCTAATCCATTAAATTTAAAAAAAAAAAGGTTACAAAAAAAAAAAAAAAAAAAAAGAATCCGATTCTCCCCTATTTTACCGCAACATGGAGATTTTAAAACTTATGCGCCGCGATGAGGAAGAGAGGAGATGGGATTATTCTGACGGGTATTACAGCGACTATGATGAATACTATCACCTTGACCGTTGTGAAGAAGAAGCCTTTGAGGAGCTGGAGAACAGGCTCCACGAGTTGACAAGAAACGCAACAGAATTCAAAAAACTTGGGGAAGAGGCAGAGGCCCAGTTCAACAATGAGGACAACGACCTCAGCCGGACTGTGACAGAGTTCAGCGAACAAGCTGAACTCGTTGTCACTGCGATATACGGCAAAAAACGTTCACCTCACGGTCCACTGTACCTTGTCGCTTGGGGCAGTGCGGGCAACCTTTCATGGGAGCAAGAAGACGAAATTGACGCCGTGAATTTAATAGAAGAGTACGAGTCCAAAAGGAAGGCTAAATGGGAGGAAGTGCTCAAGAAACAACACCAGATTTCCCGACAGAAATTCTGCCTTCGAACAACACAGCGTGGCTGGGCATATCGGTCGGTCCACCCTGTCAAACGCAAGAAAGAAAACAGCAACAGTGTCCCATCGCAGACGGAGCAGGACAGACTTATGGATCTTGACCTACCCGCCTTGAGGGTGTATCTCCAGACTGTTACGGAATTCACTCCGCTTCACTATGAGCTTCTCTTGAGGTTGTCGGAGGGTGATGTGTCGAGGGGTGCCTCTCCTGTGCAGTTGCAGAGGCTTCGTTCTGCCACCAAAGAGGAGTTGGGTAACCCTTCGAACTCGTCCTGTGCGGTCTGTCTCGATGATTTTGACCCTGCTCCGCCCACTATTTTGCCTTGCTCGCACTTGTTTCACTCAGACTGCATCGGTTTGTGGCTCAAAAACGAAAAGACGTGCCCCCTTTGCAAGTTTGAAATTTGAACAAAAAAAAAAAGAGAAAAAAAAAAAGATTTGTTCCCTCTCCAATTTACCAAACGTGTATCCTATAAAATCTTTATCCTTACCTCAATTTTTTTTGTCGGCTCGTTTGGGGTTTTTTTTTTTTTTTTTTTTTTTACTTTTTTTTTTATATTTTGTCCCGCTTCTAAAAAAAAAAAAGAGGGAGGGGAGGGGGAGAGTGAGAGGAAAAAAATAAAATGTCGCAGCAAGAGCAATACCTATCCGGAGCTAAAGTAGTGTTCTTGGCCAACAAGCCTCCGAAGCTGAAGAAATGGGTGAAGGCAGCAGGGGGTGAAATAGGAATAACCGCAAAGGAGGACACGACGCACATCGTGATAGTGAAAAACGTATCCACCCCCTCTAAAAAAAAAAAAAGAAAAAAAAGAAGAAAAAAAAAAAGAAACTCACACAACCTTTCATTCACAGAAAAATACGAAGGTTGTACCAATTCCAGCCTGTTGTGAAGCTGTGGTTGTCACAGGAGCATGGCTCGAAGCGTGCCAGGCGGAGGGAGCACTGGTACCGACGGAAAATTACAAAGCTGAAGAAAAGCGAAAGTCTTCTGCATCACCGCAGCCAACACCACCTATGAAAAAACAAAAATTCTCAGCCACATCAGTAGAACAAAGTCTAGCCCCAACCAACCCTTTATATTCATTCTGGGAACACATAACCTCCCAAGACTGGGTCCCGACCGAACTGGCAAAACTCGGAATCGACAAAAACCTCCCCTTGAAGAACATGAAAGCGCATCATTTTGCATCAGCGGAGGCCCTCATCGAGTCGGTGGTGATGTCGGGGGAAGAACAGAGCCCCGCTTTATATCAAAGAATCATACCGGGAGGAGTCCTTTCGCACGCAGAGGAAGCGATAGCCGAGAGAAAGCACGAGGTGGAGAAGTTAAAATGGATGAAATCATGTTTAGATGTTATAGTTCACTGCCGCAAGCCTTGGGATGGACCTGTGGTTTCAAAATGCGATTTGAGGCTTGCGACGGACGATCTCGGTTACAAGATCTTCAAGGCGAGAATGAAGTACCAGGCGGACGTTGCAAACGACGACCCGCCCTCGCTAGCAGAGACCATGTTCTGTGTTGTGATGGACCACAGCGAGCCGTTTCCGAAGGTAGAAGGGGTGGACAATAGGGAGCTGCAGTGGGGTTTGCACATTAAAAATGTGTTCACATACCACTCCCAGGCCCAATGGTGCTCATTCAAAGTGTTTGCGTCCGACAAAAAACTGCAAACCGCTCGACTGGGATGGGTTGCGTACCAACCTTACGAAGTCCTCAAAGTCCTAAAAGAAGGAATCCCCGTTACAGAGACTTTCTTCGCGTCGCCTCTTGCTGCACTTGAAAGCAGGATGCTTCAAGGGAGGAAGCTTTACGTGTTTCTCTGCTCGCTCCTACCGGTGAGGGATACCGAGGATGTCCATCAGCTCACACCCGTAACGACTCTGCACCACGAGCTGCTCTTGCTTCAGGCTGAGGAGATCGAGGCTGAGGATATTAAGTCCTCTGCGCAGCAGGCACGTTCCGCACACGTCTCCACCCTCCTCCAGACCTCGCGGGCTAGTTCTGCGGACGACGACGAGCTCCCCACCGAAGCATCGCAGGGCCCTCCCACCACAGCTGCCTCTGATGTCGTTTCCCTTACTCATTACATTTTCCAGGTTGAGATCCCTGTTTAAGACAGTTTTTTTTTTTTTTTTTTTTTTTTTTTTTTGTCGTTGTTATCTCAATTTTTTAAACTAGGGTTGTCCACATTCTTATTAAAAAAAAAAAAAAAAAAAAAAAAAAAAAAAAACCCTTTTTAAACATGTCGTCTATGACCGGCGTTACCTGCGACAATGACTGTGTTCAGAAGTACGAGGCTCTGAAGACCAAGTCCACCTGCCAGGGTATCGAGTTCGCCATTGAGGGTGACAAGATCATCGCCGCCAAGGAGTTCGCCAAGGGGACTTCGTGGGCTGACTTCGTGAAGTCGATGCCCAGTGAGGCCCGTTACTACGTGTGGGACTTCAGCTTCGAGGACGAGGGTGTCAGCAAGTCGAAGCTTCTGTTCATCACTTGGAACCCCGACTCCGGTAAGATTAAGTCAAAACTGCTTTACGCTGGTTCCAAGGACGCCCTGAAGAAGAAGATCGAGGGTGGTCTCATCGAGGTGCAGGCCAACGATGTGGACGACCTTGACCTGGAGCTCATCACCGGTCGTGCCAGGAAGGGTTTCTGAGACGTCGGTTATTATATTAAAAGATTTTCTGTCTCCTTCCTCCAAATCTCGTTCTTTCTCAGCTCTTTTTACTTCTTTTTTTTTTAATCTTTTTCTTAGCTCCCTTGCCTCAAATTGTTTGTCACTCCGTTGTGGCTTTCATCGTTTTTTTTTTTCTCCTTTTTACATCATTATAAAAAAAAAGAAAGAAAAGAAAACACCACACCCCTTCCCTTACAGGCCACGTTCCTTCTTTCCTTTTAGGGTTTAGAAAAGAAAAAAAAAAAAAAACTACAAAAATGTCTATGACCGGCGTTACCTGCGACAATGACTGTGTTCAGAAGTACGAGGCTCTGAAGACCAAGTCCACCTGCCAGGGTATCGAGTTCGCCATTGAGGGTGACAAGATCATCGCCGCCAAGGAGTTCGCCAAGGGGACTTCGTGGGCTGACTTCGTGAAGTCGATGCCCAATGAGGCCCGTTACTACGTGTGGGACTTCAGCTTCGAGGACGAGGGTGTCAGCAAGTCGAAGCTTCTGTTCATCACTTGGAACCCCGACTCCGGTAAGATTAAGACCAAGATGCTTTACGCTGGTTCCAAGGACGCCCTGAAGAAGAAGATCGAGGGTGGTCTCATCGAGGTGCAGGCCAACGATGTGGACGACCTTGACCTGGAGCTCATCACCGGTCGTGCCAGGAAGGGTTTCTAGAAGCTGACCTTGGGTCTTACTCCGTTATCTTTTACCACCCTCCCCCTTTCCCCATATAGTTTATTATTTCCTTTTTCCAGACTCGCATTTTAGTTATCCGAGTTTACCCCCCCTTTTTATTTTTGTTTTCTTCTTCCCCCCAGCCAAAAACCTCAACCCTTTTCCGGTTTATCTTCTTTTCTTTCCATTTTTTACCCCCTTTTTTTATTATTGTTTATTATTTGCTTGGACAAGAGGGCGGGGGGGGGAGGGTGATAGCTGAGGTAGTGCAAATTTGGCTACTTATCAGCCAGCTTTTTGCGCAAATACCGAACCGCCAACTTTCTCAAAAAAAAAAAGGAAAAAAAAAAAAAAAGAAAAAAAAAAAAACTACAAAAATGTCTATGACCGGTGTTACCTGCGACAATGACTGTGTTCAGAAGTACGAGGCTCTGAAGACCAAGTCCACCTGCCAGGGTATCGAGTTCGCCATTGAGGGTGACAAGATCATCGCCGCCAAGGAGTTCGCCAAGGGGACTTCGTGGGCTGACTTCGTGAAGTCGATGCCCAATGAGGCCCGTTACTACGTGTGGGACTTCAGCTTCGAGGACGAGGGTGTCAGCAAGTCGAAGCTTCTGTTCATCACTTGGAACCCCGACTCCGGTAAGATTAAGACCAAGATGCTTTACGCTGGTTCCAAGGACGCTCTGAAGAAGAAGATCGAGGGTGGTCTCATCGAGGTGCAGGCCAACGATGTGGACGACCTTGACCTGGAGCTCATCACCGGTCGTGCCAGGAAGGGTTTCTAGATATTGCTCGAATTGATATTTTATTTTTTTTTTCTCTTGAAGGAGGAAAAAAAAAAAAAAAAAAAAAAATGGACAATAGAAAAAAAAAAAAAAGAAGAAAAAGCAGGAAAGAAAGAAGCGGGGGAAAAAATATTCGTTCCCCTCTCTTTGTTTTCCTTCCCCCCCCTCCCCTCTTGCCCCAGCCCCGTATTATTTTTTTTACCTCCCCGTATTATTGTTTGCAGGCACCCTTTAAAAAAAAAAAGTGTTCCCTCACCCACGGTTGTCTGCGCCCCCCTGACCTCGTACCGAGTGGTATATTTTATTTATTGCATACTTTTTTTTTTTTTTTTTTACTCTTACGTTCCCCCCCCCCCCTTTTTTTATTCTTACATTACGTGTTTGATACCCCCTTTCCCCCCCCTTCCAGCCCATTTTATATGACAAGACCAACCCCCCTTCCTCTTCTCTAAATCAAGACGCAAGGATGTCGAATAAAAAAGATGATCGCGATGAAAGGGTTCTGGTCCATGTGAGGGTGAGACCGCTGACACATCAAGAAGACGGACAGAGCGTCATAGTATCGTCGAATGAGAAGAAAAAACTAACCATATGCAAGGACAGGGGAGCAGGTGTCCGTTCGTTCGGCTACGACAGAGTATACTGGTCGCTAGACGGCAGCGATACCTTTGACACACAGCAGGACATCTACAACGACATAGGGGTGTTGATGCTAGACCATGCATTCACAGGTTACAACACATGCATTTTCGCATATGGGCAAACCGGTAGTGGTAAAACCTACACCATGATGGGCGATCATAAAAGCTCAGAGGACACAGATACCGGTATTATCCCGCGGGCATGCAATGAACTGTTCAACAAGATCGATTCTGGATTCACGTTGGTACACTCCCGCAGTGAGTCGCCAGACGACAACATGCCAGTGTGTATCAACTCTTACGAAGTGTTGTGTAGCTACTATGAGATTTACAACGAGAAGGTTTACGATCTGTTGGAACCAGGGAAGGAAGACCTCCGCGTAAGGGAGCACCCCACCCTCGGGCCATATGTTGAAAACCTCACCTTGAAACAGGTTTCTTTCTACGACGATGTCGAGTCGCTGCTGTTGCTCGGCAACCGGCACAGGCACACAAACTCCACGAAACTGAACGAGAGATCCTCGCGAAGCCACGCGATCTTCACAGTCGTCCTAAAACAGTCACATTTCAGTGAGGGCGAACTGTCTGAATTCGTTTCCCGTATCAATCTCGTTGATCTCGCTGGTTCCGAACGGACAAAAAACGCCGGGACCAAAGGGGAAACGCTTAACGAGGGTATCAACATTAATAAGTCGCTCTGCACGTTGGGGCAGGTGATCCACAATTTAGCGGAGTCCCATGAACGGCATAAAGACATGTTCATAAACTTCCGTGATTCCAATCTGACCTGGCTCCTCAGGGAAAACCTTGGCGGGAACTCCAAAACGATCATGGTGGCAACCATCTCCCCCGCAGCCAATTGCTACGACGAATCTCTGAACACTCTGCGCTATGCCGACAGGGTCAAACACATCCGTCAAAAGGCCATCATCAACGAGGACAGCAAGACGAAGCTCATCAGGGACCTCCGTCAAGAGGTCGCGCACCTCAGACGCGAAAACATGGAAATCGCTAAACTCCGCCACGAGCTTGTTCTGTGCAAGAAAGCCGCCGCGCTGTCCTCGCCGACAGCGTTGCTTGAAAGGACCAACAGCGCCATGACTCTTACACCCGGTGATTCGCCGTATTTAATTATCCTGAGGCCGAACCCGGGTGTTACGACCCCGCTGCTGTGCAGGCTCCGTGCAGCAGGTGTCTTACTGACTGAACCTGGTGACAATACCACCACCCCTGCGTCTGTTCTGAGCAAGCAGTATCCGTCGTTAGGAGTTGCAGCCGATGCTGTGTCAGTGGTCGCGATGCCTGGCGTTGTCAAGCACGCTGCGATCTTCCTGAAGACATCCGACAAGCAGTCGGTGTACGGGAACCGCCCGTGCCGTCTGGTTCCTTTGTCAGCACAGTGCAAGATGGGGAACGGCAGCTACACCTCGACGCCCATCCCCTTGCACCACGGGTGCATCGTGAGCATTGGTGACGTCGTGTGCAGGTTCGCCGACCCCTCTGCTGTGGACGCTGTCGACGACCCACTCGTAACGTGCACTACGGTGACACGGGGAGACTCTTCCATCCAGACAGCAGATAAGGATAAGGAGACCTTGGAAATGGAGGACCAGATCATCAGAATGATGTCCCCTGAGCAGCAGAACCAGTACAACTCCTTGACAGCCATGCAACAGCAGGTCTTCTTGTCAAGACACCTTGAGGGCATGAAGCCGTTAGCCAAGGATGTCGTCGGCAAGGACCAGCCGTTGAAGACCTCGTTGTCCGTCGACGAGCAGCAGCAGAGCCTGTTGCTGACGCCCACACAGCTGCAGCAATACTCGAACCTCAATGTGAACCACAAGCAGCAATACGCGTTGCTGACAGCAGAGCAGCAGCTGAAGTTCCTCGATAGCCTTCCACTTCCTGAGAAGTACGACAAGATGGGCATCAGCGAGATACAAGGACTCAACACACAGCAATCCGAGCTCTTGACCACAATGCTGAAGGAGCTGTCACCTACACAGCAGCAGCAACTAGAAGTGCTCACTGCCAGCCAGCAACAAGTTTACATGAACCTTACCCCGCGAGACAAAGACGTCTTCGGCTCCCTCACACCCAAGCAGCAGCAGGCATTCATCGAACTGACACCTAGACAGCAACACCGTTTCCTGTCACTGACTCCGCGCCAACAGCAGCAGTTCATGGCAGAACAACAGCTCCAGCTGACGCCGCAAGCGCTAACCGACCAGCAGCGGCTGCTGCTGTCCGACGTGCAGCCGACACACCAAGGTCACGTAGACCCCTCCCTCTTCGGGACAGGGCACACCACGGTTATGCCAAGGCTCAATATGACAGCCCTGAGCTCACTAAATGCGTCTGGCCTTCAACAAAGCCCGAGTACAGACACCAGCGTAGGCCCGCACAGTATCGAAACAGGCAGGGCTGACGTCATGGGGTTCATGGGGCTTGCGGACAAGGCTAAGTTCATTCTCAGTAAGCTTGCAGACGAGTCAGAGGATAAGGCACCAGAAGTGGCGGAGCTGCATAGGCTGACAGCGCAGATGGAGGAAGCCATGATAACAATGCACAGGGAGCAGATAGAGGCAAAGAGAGAGCAGGAGACCTCGGTGAAGGAGATCGATGAACTGAAAGTGCAGGCGTCAGACCACCAGCAGCTGCTAGGACAGGTGAAGGAAGAAAGCACAAAAGAGCTCATGTTGAAGGAACTGAAGGTGGAGGAGGCGCACAAGGAGGTTGACGCAAAGAACACGGTGTTGAACGAGGTGAGCGCAGACTTCTACAAACAGAAAGAGGAATACGAGGAGAGGCTGCAAGAGATGTCTCACACTGCAACAAGGCGCATGGAGGAGGCTGTGTCGGAGCAGAACAGAAGGCTTGCACAGTCGGAAGAGTGCATCCATGTGTTAGAGGTACAATTCCAAGACGCAGAGGAGAGGTATCACCTTGCGATGGACGAGAAGGACATGGAGCTCATCGACATCCAAGCAAAGCTGAACGCCACAGAGTGCGTCCTCAATGAGGAGCGCAGGGACAACGAGACCTTGCGTCTCGACCAGGCCACGCTGGAGCAGCAGTACGAAGAGACAACGCAATCCTTGGAGAGTGTGAAAGAAGCCTTCAACTCAGTTTTAAGCGAGGTTTCTCAGCTGAAGAACGAACTCGTGGTGGAAAGAGAGACCATGGTGGAGTCAACGGCACAGATGCAGGTCCTGGAAGCAGAGGTCGGGAAGCTTCAGATGTTGGAAGAGGAGGCGAAGAAGAAGATGACGGCGCTCACCACGCAGCACGACGTGAAGTTGAAGGAGATCGAGTCGAAAGCGGTTGAGATCCACGAACTGCGGCGGAACGAGAAGAAACTCGCCAAGCGGCTTGAAGAGGAATCGCAACTGTCACGTGAGCAGCTGCTGCTGAAGGAAAAGGAGGTGAGGCATTTGCGAGAGCTGACAGATCAGAAGGAAATCGCGAGAACGGCTGTTGAAACGCAGTGCGACCTGCTAAGGAGCAGGGTGGAGGGCACGCTAGAGGAGCTACAAAGGCTGCAGACAGAGATTGTTGACTGCGAGTTCCATCTGCGTGACAAAGAGGACAAGATCAAGGAGCTGCACGGCGAGAAACAGAAGCTTGTTCAAGCACATGCTCAGGAAACCGAAAGCCAGAGAAGCGTGAGGGAGACATCAATGGCCGAGCAGCAAGGGCAGATCCGTGACCTGAACGAGCAGATCTACATCATCCAAACAAAAGCCAGAGAGGTGCAGGAGAAGAACAGAGACCTTTACACGTCACAAGAGAAAATCCGCGAGAGGAGGGTGAAGCTTAAGCTCGAGCTGGACCAGAAGGAATTTGAGCTGAAGGACACTAAACAGAAATACCTTGAAGCTCACGTGAGGCTGCAGCAAGCCATCAAAAAAGGCCAAAAGGAGCAGAAACAGCTAGAGCAGCTCCGCAGGTTGACAACGTTGGTCAAAGAACAGGAAGCGCGCATCGAGTACCTACAGAAGGAGCTCAAAGAGTCACAAGCACAGAACAAGAGACTCGAAGAGGTACACATCAGCGCACTGTCACCAGAACAGCTGCAGCAGGTTAAAGAAGACATGCAATCTGTGCTGAGGGCACTGAAGGCGGAAGTCATTCACTTCTCGCCACCTGCCTTACGACAGATTCAGACAATCGTCAACTCAGTACAGCATGCAGTGGACCCAAGGAGGATCTTTAGACAGGTTTGAAGAAGAAAGCACAGTACAACCACACATCACACTACAGGCCTTCAACCACGTGAGGCTGGTCGTGACGGAGATCTCAGGACGTGACCAGCAGACGCATGGTGGGGCATGGGACGTCGATGTATGATGTAAACGTACTACACAACAACAACACAGGAATCGCACATGGGGAGGATGAAGGCCTTCCAGCGTGCTAGCATCCTGAAGGCCTTAAGAGAGATCGTCGTGTGGCACGGTGTCTCTGCGGACTTCACAAGACAGGAGCTAGCTGCGTACATGGAACTGACCGCCAACGCAAAATTCTTGGTAAGCCTTGCAGGGTTCTGTCAAAACCCGAACATGCCAGACTTCCCCAGAGCAGGGGCAGGGAATATCACGGATTTGAACCTGCGGCCGTTGATCCTCGCAGGCAGGAGGGGGAAATCGGCTGGCAAGCGTGAACAGTACAACCCAACGTCTCCAAGACTGGAGAGGGAGAGAGCAAGGGAAGCTAAGGAAAAGGAAAAAGACACCAAAGAGAAGGACGTTAACGCGAGGGCAGCGATGATAGCGCCTTCTCTCGAGCTGAGCACCCCATACGGTCTTGCTATGGAAAGATCGAAGTCCACAGAAGTCCACGATGAGAGGAGGGGGGTCCCTTCTATGTCGCACAGGCATATTCTTAATATGCCCGCCTTGCTCTTTGACAGGAGAAGGCCTGGTAGTTTGGCCATGCGGTGCAACGACCCGCGGTCCCGTTCACCGGCGGCCCCCTTGGTCAACAGGGGTGGGTGTGGGTCGCCCAGAGCATCGTCGCAGTCGCCCCTTGTGCCCCGTACTGCGTCCCCACATGCAGCGCAGAGCCAAGTTTACAGAGAGGCCTACACCCGGCCTACCATGATGCCAATGGAGGATCATGAAGAAGACACTAGGCGGAGGGGCGATCACGATCCCAAGAAGAAAAGCTTTATGCAAGGCACCGTATCTTCCCAAGGGAAAGCTGTATGAGATTTTAAACAAAAAAAAAAAAAAAAAAAAAAAAAAAAAAAAAAAAAAAAACAGATACACAGAGGAGGATTCCCCCTTGCCGCGCACATGATTCGGCGGTCTGTTAGGTACACCCGACCTGGGTCCCGGCCTTATTGAAATTTTGTCTTGACCTTGTTGGGGGAGGGAAAAAAAAAAAAAAAAAAAAAAAAAAAACTCTCGGCTCCAATTTTGTTAACTACCTGATTTTTTTTTTCTCTCTCTCTCTCTCTTTTTTATTCATTTATTATTTACACCTTTTTTTTTTGATTTTTTTTTTTTTTTTTTTTTTTGGTATGAAAAAAAAAAAAAAAGAAGTAGAAGGAACAGTGAAAGATCGAAGCATTACCAAGCATGCATGAATTTGGAGGATAAGAGAGGTAGAACAGGTACAAGTTCCCTTTTTAAAAAAAAAATGCTTGTTCGCGAGGAAAGTAGTTGCTTGCCTCTTTTTTTTTTTTTTTTTCTTTTCTTTCTTTCCAATTACACGAAACAGGCGTAATGTGACTACATTGAGGGGAATAACCTGACAGGAAATCCCCTCAATGCACATCAAACACCGATTAATCATGTTTCCCCTTCTTTCCTTTTTTTTTTTTTTTTTTCCTACTTACACATGCTCGTTTCATTTGATCCACCACAACCTTCCGATTTTCCAATTGGAGATTCCTCCCCCGGGCCACCTTGGCCTTACTCTTCCCCTGGCCCCCCCTGGTGTATCACAAAATGTGTTCTTAATAATTCTAACATAGAAAAAGAAAAAAGAATGAAAGAAACCAATATATCCCACCTCTTTCCCCCCCCCCCCATTTTTCCCTCTCTCAACTTTAAATATACACTTGAGCTGGGGAAGGTTGGCACCACACCTTACCCGCGACAAATTTTATGGTCGTTGCTAAAAAAAACACTTCCCCCCCCTAATAATAAAAGTTGCTCACTAACTTTTTCTTTCTTTTATTTTTTTAATATCCCCCCCCCACTTTCTTCCTCTCTACACCCCCTTTCATTTCTATTCAGATCCGTAAAATGTCTAATCACCGCCAGCAAAGACGCCCATTGTTTTTTTTTTAAGGGCCGCAATGGATTTAAAAACGACCAGAGCCCAATGAGTGTCAAAATCTTTTTTTTTTTTTTTTTTTTTTTTGGTGTATTTAGCAGCCTGTGTTCGAACCTGCGACTCCTAGGGTTCTGGAAATCGGGCCTTTCCATGTGACACCCACGTCTGTGATGAAAATAAACACAGAATAGATTTAAACAAGAAAATAGTAAACACTTCAGAGAGTCGATGTATCTGACATTCCCTCAACGTCAATAGTTCTAATACCCTTACCACCTCGTCGTTCCTTCAGAAGGAGGACGAGGATGAGGAATAACCTTCCCAGTCTGTCTCTGTTTTGTCGTCAGCGGCGAGCTTCTTGATACAGACGTTCAACATCGTAATCAGCGAGGCTCTGTTCACGGGTGTACTTCTTCTTCTTCTCGCTCGCTCTTGTTCTGCAAACCCGAATTAAGAAAAAAAAAAAAAAAAGAAAAAGAAAAAAAAAACAGCACAGGAGGGTAGGGGGAGGAGGGGAAATAACAATGGAACCCTTTTCGCTCCCGTCTGCTGAGGATGCAGCGGGGGAGGCTGCTATGAACATCAGCCAAACATCCTTCGGGAAGGAGATGGAGACCGACGGGGAGGCAGAGATGGAGGACGATGAGGGCGACGTGCAGGTGTACCTCCCGAGAACGGCAAGCGTGTGCAACAACGAAATGAAACGGGTGATGAACAGGAGCATGACGGGCAGAAAGCTCAACGAATCATTCAAAAAGGCCGTGGAGGACGCCGGACCCGACCTGGAGGCCATAAAAAAACAATTCGAAAATGGAAGAAACACCCCGGGCGCACAAAGCCACAACTACAGCGTCTCCGACGTGACAGGCGACAGCAGCAGCAACAGTTCACCAGAATCAATGCCTCATGAAGGCCCGATCCCTGAAACCCTCGCAGATGCACACGATATGATACGCCTGCAACGAGAGACCATTCAAGTAAGTTCGCGCATCGGCCTAGAAATCACCAACAAGCTCAAAGCAGTTCAAGAAGACCATGCTACCATGACAGAGCTATGCTCGGAGCTCGAAATCGAAAACACCGACCAAAGAGAGACAATTGAAAACTTGCAAACAGAATGCATCGTGAACGTCAAGGCCATCTCCGACTTGAAAGCACAGCTACGCCAAACAGAGTACCAGCTCGCCATCGCCATAGAGCAGGAGCAGGCCGACAAAGACGATCTCACAAAAGCGACAAAAGAGCTTGAAACAAAACTGCAGGACAAGGAAGAGGAGATGGTCCAATGGTCTCGCGAAAAGGTAGGTCTCGTGCAGCAGAAAACAACAATGGTGATGCGGGCCAGCGCGCAGAAGACAAAAATGGCGGATATTGAAAACAAGTTCAAAGAGGAATTGGAGAAGAACGAAGCATGCCTGGCCACCATTGAAGAGCTCAAGTCGGAGGTCGAGACGCTCAACCAACAACTTCAAAAAAGCAAGGACACAACCGAGGTCATCATCATGAAGCGCGAAAGCACGGAAAAGGCAACGACAGCAACGCACCAGACCGAGATGAAGGCGCGGGAGAAAACCATCCGCGACCTGGAAGAAAGCGGCTCCAAAATGCACGACGATCTCACAGAACTACGGGCGACCCTCGCACAGTTGAAGGAAGAACACCACAACCTCAAGGAGTCCTCGGTGAAGTCACACAACGCCTCCAAACGGGAGATTACCGAGCTTCAAGACCAACTACAGGCCATCGAAATCGAAATGAACACCGTCGAAAAATGCGGCAAACTACTAGAAGAAGAAAAGGACCGACAAGTGCACAGCCTACAAGACGTAGTGAAGGCGAAGGATGCAGCGCTTGACAGGGTCAAAAAAGAAGCAAGAGCGGCAGCGGCTGCCGACAGCGACAAAATAGAAGAACTCGAAAAGAAAATGAAGAAAAAAGAGAAGGAGCGGCGCGATCTGGAGCAGCAGATGGAGGAGGCGAATAAGGAGAAATTCGACGCGCAACTGCACGAGGCGGAGCTAACCAACGCAAAGATGCTGAAGGCGCTGAAGGATGCCGACGAGGCACGATCGGAGACCGACTTCAAGTACGCCGAACAAGTACAGCGTTTCCGGGAGCAGACCGAGAAGACAAACGACCTTCAAAGAGAGCTAGAACAGGTTAAATCTGACCTGGCACAAGCGCAGACTGACATCGAAACCTTAGAAGCCGAACTAAAGCGCACAAACAAGCATCACGACGAGGTGCTGACCGATCAGGAAGTGCAGCTCAAGCGCACAAAAGCAGCACTGGAAAAAGCAGAATCCGAAGCCACCACCCTGCGGCAAGATCTATCTGCTGCGAAGGCCTCACACGAGACGGTGCGCACAACCTTAGCCAGCGAGGTCGGGGCCCTGAAGGATGAGGTGACCGAGAAAAAGAAAAAGATTAAAATCCTGAAAGAAGAGACGGAGATCAAGCACCAAGCGCAAGGCAAGACCATCATCGAGACAACGGAAGAGAAGAGGGAGCTGGAAAGAACTATAAAAGAACTGGAGGAGACCATCAAGAAAAACGCGGAAACCGAGGCGAAAATGCAGGCGGAGCTCAGAAAATGCCACGAGGAGTGGAACGAAACGAAAGAAGAGCTGCAGGTCCTGGGTGCAGAGACGGCTAAAGTAGCAAAGCGACTAGAAGACGAGAAGAAAGCATCGCAAAACAGCCTGGAGAAAGAAAAAGATCGGTTCGAGGCGCAACTGAAGGACGTGAGAAAGGAGCAGGATGAAGAACGGCAACGGCAAGATGACAAGGAGGCAAGACACGCTGCAACTGTCGACGGGTTGAAACACAGCGCTGCGGAATGGCAAAGGAGCGGCGAGCAGCGATGCACAGAGATACGCACGAAGTACCAGCACATGCTGGACGCCTTGGAAAGAGAGCTGTCAGGGCTGCGCGTGCAGCTGGAACGTCAAAAAGACGAGTACACCACCGCCAAGACAGAGCTCAACGCACTGCGAGGCGAGATGCGCACATGGGAAGAAGATCGCGAGACACGCGCACGCGAGGAGCACGCCAACGGAATGGAAACGCTTAGAAAGCACCTCGTCACCCAGTCGAAGGAGCAAGCAAAGAAGGCCGCCTCTGAAATCGACCGGCTTAAAGAAACAATCGTTCAAGAGCAAGACAAGGTGGCCGCGGGGAAAGCAAAATTAGAAGAGCTGTCAAGAGCGAACGCCCGCGAGATGCACGACGAGCGGCAACGATATGAAAAACAGCTGGAAACAACCGAGGACGAGGCCAGGGAGGAGAGGAAGAAACAGAAAACAATACATAACGAGGAAATGACGGCAGCAAAGGAAGAAGTAATGCGGCTGGAAGAGGAGAGAGAGAAGATAAGAAGAGATTTCTTGCGAAGAGAAAACGAGCTACAAAACCAACTGGAGCGGCACACGCAACAGCGTGAGGAGGAAGTCTCCTGGTCGACAAAGCAGATGAAAGCCAACGGCGACGACTACCAACAACTAAGCGATGCTCTGGCTGCCACGAAGCAGGACTTGGAAGAACTACAAACAAAGCTCCGATGCACAGAAAGCGAGCGTGACGAAAAGGTGGCCGCTCTCGAGATGAGCGTGCAAGACTTCGTCCTCGAGAACACGTCCCTGAAACACATCAACACAACGCTTAAGATCAGCGTCGACAATGCGACTGTCGAATCCCGTGCGGAGCTGGAGAAAGCCTTGAAGATCAAACTGGACAGCAGAAGAGAGATCGACGAGCTGCGAGAGCTCGTCAAGGACACACGCGAAGAAAAACTAAAACTCGAACTCAAAATCGACCAAATCATGCAAATGAAACAGAACACCACCTCAGACCTGCGAGCCACGCGACAGGAAAGCGACGCCAACGCACACAGACTCGAAGGTATGCTACATTACAACAAAAGAAAAAAAAAAAAAGAAAAAAAACCACCAACACAGAAAGCCAAGGTGAGGTTAGGGACCTCGGAGAAAAACTGCGCGCGGCGGAAGCTAACCTTGGACGACGCGGCGAGGAGGTCAACAATCTTGAGAACGAACTGAGGGAGACGCGGAAAACCTTGAGGATGACCCAGGAGGACCTCATGAACGCCCACAAAAAGCAAACAGAAGTTATCTCGGAGCTGAAGAACAGAGAAGACGAGAACGAACACCGATCAAGAATGCTCGAGCAGACAAGCCTGAAGCCTGTAAGGAGCGGTGCCCACGACAAGCGACTGGAGAAAGAGTACGCTGACCAGCTGTACACATTACGCGAAAAAGAGAAAGAATGCACCAGACTGAAGGCGGAATACGAATCTGAGATCAAAAAGAGAGACAGTGACCTAGAGGTGCTTCGCAGTGATATCCGGCAACTTACCAGCGACATGACAGGCGAGACAGCTGCCGGCAGGAACGTGGCACGCCGCCTTCGAGAAACAGAGGACCTATGCCAGTCACTTCGGACAGAGCGTGACATGCACCTGCAACAGCAATCCGATCTTAAGCGTGAACTCTCAAAAGTACATGGGATGCAGAAGGAGGCTGAAGCAAGCACGCAAGCAGCGCTATGCAAGGCTGCCGCGCTGGAAGTCCTGCTGGAAGACGAGAAACGGCAGCACGCCGAGAAGGTAGCCAAGGTATGAAAGCGAAACATGGCAAAAAAAGAAAGAAGAAAACACATCAACAGGAACGCGAAAAGGCAAAGAGCGAGATCTCGGAATATAAAAGACGCGCTGCCGACGCCACCGATGAGAACAGAGACCTGCAAACTGCGCTGAGGTCGAGCAAGCTGCGGCACAGCACGGAATACAACACAAGCAGCAGGAAGGGAACGGCAGATGTTGTCCAGCACCTACAAGGAGAGGTATCCATGACAAAAAGAAAAAAAAGGGAGAAAAAAAAAAAAAAAAGGTGTTGAAGCTGCAGACGGAGCTTGACGACAGGACCGCAGAGGCGAACAAGGAAAAGAGCAGAGCAGAGCAGTTGTACGCCGAGCTACGCGGCGTGCGGCGCGGCACCGAACTTCAAAAACTAACCTCGAGCAAATTGCGGTCGGAGCTCAGCAGCAGCGAGATCCAAAAACAATGCGCGGAACACAGCAAGGAAGCCCTCGCCAGCGAAGCTGTGAGAATGCACGAAGATCTCATGGCAAGGGCCGCAGGCGCAGAATTAAAAACCGAAGCCCACGCAAAACGAGCAGCGAAGGCAGAGGAAGCACACGGTCTTCTAGAAGAAGAGAACAAAACCCTGCAAAAGGAACTGCTCCGCCTGCGGCAGAACCTCAGCGGCGCTGCAACTGACAAGGAAACCATAACACACATAAAAGCCAACCGAGAAGAGGTGGTACGTGACCTAGAAGGCGAGGTCAAGAGTTTAAAAGAAAAACAAGCCCGTGCCACAAACCAGCTTGAAAGGCAAAACAAGGAAATGGAATCCTTAAAGCGACAGAAGGAAGCACACAGCACCGGCGAGTCCAAAGCTGTGTCCATGCTTCGCGACACTGAGGACCGCCTAGCCGACCTGCGTGGGAGGATCGTGGACAGCGCAGCACAATACGAGAAGGCTACCTTGGAAAGGAAGTCGTTGAAATATGAGCTAGAAGCTTCGAATTATAGGGAAGCATCCCTTAGGACAAAACTGCACAGGGAAGGCAGTGTTGCTCTGCCTCCTCCGGGATCCCCTGCAAGAGGGGGCTCTGTGTTTTTGAGCCCTCATAGATTTTCAAGTAAGTAACCATGTTTGTTTGTTCTTTTTTTTTTTTTTTTTTTTTTTTTTTTTTTTTTTTTAATGTGAAAAGCTAAAGGACGAACTCCCCCATTCCCGGAAGGAGCCGGAAGAGGAAAGTGAGGTGGAGTGCTGACCTCCGGCTCACGGAACTGAAGAGAGCAGCAGTGGGGAGTTCCCACTGCTGACGTCTGGTGTTGTGCAAGAGGAAGGGCCAGAGGAAGGAACGGCAGACCTAGGACCGCATGTGCGGTGGTATTATTAGATGAGCCACAGCATTTTCTTGTCTGTTGTTGCACGGCTTCCTCCCCCTCTCCTTATTATCGCGTTTTTTTTTTTCTTTTCTCCTGGTACTTCTCTTTCTGTCCTCCTTTTTTAATGTACAAAAAAAAAAATGTAAAGTGGGATTTAAACTACACTTTCAGCTCCTCTCTCTCCTCTCCTCTCCCTCCCCGGTTTGATACACAGTGCTTTTTTTTTTCTATCCCCTCCCTGACAAAAAAAAATGACAAAAGAAGAAAGCGCCATCTATCCAAAAAAAAAAAAAAAAAAAAAAGAGTTTTCCCAGAAAGAGAAGTTGGAGGGAGGGGTGTGGGGCGAGTTAAGGTTTAAAAGAAAAAAAAGTGCTGAGGGGGTTAACTTCTCCCCCCTTTTTTTTTGTAAGGTGTTTGTACTCTCTTGTTCATATGGTATGGGTTTTGTTCCTTTTTTTTTCACTTTTTTTTTTTTACAACACCCCCCTCCTTCCCCCCGCCTCATGTACTTTTTTTTTTTTTTCGTATTGTACCCGAGATTCTGTTGGGAAAAAAAAAAAGAAACAGCCCTGCTTTAATCAAAAAAAAAAAAAAAAAAATGATGCTCAGAAGGCTACCAATGTTCGCTAGGCAGGGAGCTAGGTTCAAGTACACCGCAGCGGTGGAGAAGCACTTCCACGACCCGCAACACAGCGGGACCCTTGACAAGAAGAATGTAAATGTTGGAACAGGTTTCCACGGGTCAGCCTCATGCGGCGATCTGGCAAGGATTCAAATAGAGTTTGACCACAACACCGGTCTCATCAAGGATGCCGCCTTCAAAACATTTGGCTGCGGTTCTGCCATCGCCGCGTCAAGCTACGCTTGCTCCGTCCTCATCGGGAAGAGCCTCGACCAAGTTCTAGAAGTGAAGAACACAAAAATCGCAACTGCTTTAAGCCTCCCACCCGTGAAGAAACATTGCAGGTAAAAAATGGAGGAAAAAAAAAAAAAAATAATAAAAAAAATATACTAAATACAGTCTGCTTACCGAGGGTTGCATCCGCAAGGCTGTTATCGATCTCCTGAAAAAACAACCAGAGCTCCAAGAGAAGCTTTCCGGGGAGAACAAAGGTTTGTATTTAAAAAAAAAAAAAAAAAAAAATGGTTTCACTACAGATTTGCTTGCTGGGATGTAGGTGATAAGTAAGTGTCAGAATGCAGATGTGAACATTGGGGGGGGGGGGGGGGGGGGGTAGTCTATGGCATAAGTGACACAGATTTTTTTTTCCTTATTGCAATTTGTAGTTATAGCCCCGCAGAGAAATAAAAGAAAAAGGGAAAAAAAAAAGAAAGAAAGAAGGAAGGAAGATAAATAAGTAAATTGCAGGGCTCGAGATTTGTTCTAGTCCTAATGGCGCGGGGGGGGATTAAAAAAAAAAAGAAGAAGAAAAAAAAAAAAAAAACCACTCCTGGCTGCCTAATTTTTTTAAAGCTTTTTGTTTCTTTGTTATGATGTTGCACCCTTATGGGCATTTTTTTTTTTGAGACCTTTCAGGCGTCCTGCCACATACCGCAGGTACCCTTTAATGTCTTTTTTTTCTTTTTTTTTTTTTTTTTTTTTTTTTTTTGTTAGCACGCACTCCCTCCCCCCACGAAGGTGTCGATAATCTTCTTTTTTTTTTTTCTCATTTGAATTTCCTTAAGAAGCAGTCGGAGAAAAAGAATAGAAGTGAGGAAAACAAAAAAAAAACAAAAAAAAAAGAAATTTACTGGTGCCAAGTATGCTTTTTATTTTCTTTTCCCCTTTTTAGTTTTACCACCCCCCACCCCCCCTCCGTCCTTTTATTTCCACATCTTTTTCTTTCCCCCCCCATTCTTTCTATTTTTGCCTTTTCAAGAAATTTAGACTTTATAAAAAAAAAAAGAAAAATAATACCCTCTCCACGCATCATACCACAAAAAAAAAACTCCCCCCCCTCTTATTTATTTTTTAGGAGGGTTACAAAGGAGAATTGTTTAAAAAAAAAAGAGAATGGCAAAGTAAAAAGGGGAAAGTCTCTCTTCTTCTTTTTTTTCTTCCCCCCCGTCACACATTTCTTCCCCCCCCCCCTTTTTTTTCACCCCCGCCTCAAAAGAAAATATAGGAATGGATGATATCGTTGTAGATGCTATAGTAACAAACAACCAGATCCACCAATGGCCTGAAGGTGGCGGGGCTGGATATGTTGAAGTGCAGGCTGTTAAACAAGGGAAAGAGTATGACTGTGGCTTGGCCTGCGCAGCCATGGCAGTGATGACCATCGCACAGAGAAAGGGATTAGGAGGGTGGCAGGTGACAGACGTTTATGACTACTATGCAAAAATCAGCAACAACAACACATCAATCTGGACAGTTGACCTCTTCATGATGCTGGACGGGCTGCTAAAGAATATGGGCGAACCACGCCCTCGCTTCACCACCACCGTGGCAGGGTGCAACCCTATGTACGCTGACACAGATTTTTACACTGAAAACTATATTGGAGATGAGGTCAGAGTGACCCGGCTATTCAAGCAAATAAAAGAAGAAGGCTTAAATGTGGTGGAGGTGCAGTTGGAGACGTGCGAGGTGACCGCATTGCTAGCCTCATCGCAGGTTCTGCTTATTGCGCTGATCGATGCATCATTGATGCCGCAGGTGAAGCCGTTCCTCTCGGCATCGGAGTTCTTCTCGTGCTGTGGGTTGCTGACATCGTGTTTCAAGCAGCAGCAGAAGTCCTTGCAGACCCGATACAGCCCGCCGCCGCCCACTTCGGCTTTTCAAGGGCATTACATCCTCGCTACGGGTTACGACCCTCGAACGAACAAAATATACATTGTCGACCCGTCTGGTGTGGTCGATGAAGAGGTCGATCTAGGCGATTTTGAACATGCTCGTAGTGCGTTTGGTACGGACAATGATATGATTTCGATTTACGTCGGGCCGTGACTTTTTTTTTTTGTTGTTGTGGGGATTCGATTTTCTTTCAATCGCGGGGGAGGAATGAGGGGATGTTTAAAAGTTTAAAAAAAAAAAATGGTTTTCGCACATGCGTTTTAAAAAAAAAAAAAAAACACAAAGGGGGTTTAAAAAAAAATGAACATTCTGGATTTCGATTTCGGGAAGGACATCGATGGCAAGCCCGTGACGCGTGCCATGCTGGAGGGGAAGGTTCTGCTTGTGACAAACGTGGCATCCGCGTGAGGCTTGACGGAGTCCCACTACGGGGCTTTTGCTGAGCTTCAGCGAAAGTACTCTGAAAGGGGCTTTTTGATTGTTGCCTTCCCTTGCAACCAGTTCGCGAGACAGGAACCGGGGTCGACGGCCGACATTAAAAAATTCGTTCAGGAGAGGGACTTCAAAGGCCTTCTCATGGAGAAGACCATTGTGAACCAATCCTTCACCCTCATGCCTTGGTTCTCTTGCTGTTGTTGTTGCAAAAACTCGGACGTGCACCCGCTGTGGAACCACCTTCAAGGCGACAAACCCATTTCTTGGAACTTCGAAAAATTTCTGATCAGCAAGAACGGGACGGTCATCAAAAGATTTGCCCCCAAAGAGGGCGTTAACAAATCGGAAAAAATGCCGACCAACGAACTTACTGCAGAGATAGAGAAGGCTTTGTAAGGGAAAAAAAAAAAATAAAAACAAAAACACAAAAAAAATAAAATATTGCAAACGCTGATGTCATCAGTTGTCGCGGGAAAAAAAAAAAAAGAAGAAAAAGAAAATCTCGGTTCTTGCACATTGGGTAGTTTTTACCATTCTCTTTTTTAAAAAAAAAAAAGAACTAAAATTTTGTTTTTTCTCTCCTTTCTTTCTTTTGGGGGTGGGTGGTTTCTTTTTCTTTCTTCTTTTTTTTTTCATGGCGTCTTTTCTTCCTTTCTCCTTTCTTTTTTTTTTCTTCCCTCCTTTTTTTTTTTTTTTTTTCTTCCTCAATCCTACACGCTGTAGGAGGATGAGAGAGGAAGGAGGGAAGGGAAAATAAAAAAAAAGAAGACCCTATGTGATGCTCTGGGGTTCATTGGCACAAAACTTTTACAATATTTTTTTTTCCTTTTCACATGAAGGAGAAAAAAAAAAAAGTAAGCCCCCCATAAAGCGGAAAATAAAAAAAAAGGGGGAAAAGAACGCCAAAAAAAAAAAATGAATAGGGAAAAAAAAAAAAAAAGAAATACCCCTCCAACGGAACTTTTTACTTATTAATTTTTGGAACTCACACCACAAGAGGCTGTCCTCGAGTGGGATTGTCTTTTACTATGAGTAATTTTTAAAAAAATGACGACATATAATTTTTTTTATCAATCCTAACAGGATATAGGGAAAAAAGAAGGAAGCCCTTCTTTCTTCTATAAAAAAAAAAAGAAAAAAAAAATGCATGTATCCTGCAGAAACCGCCAAATCATAGATGTAAATCTGAGCGCGGTCTTCGCCACCAATGAAGAAAGAGGTGCGCTGGCGATGGTAAAGTCCTTGGATCTCGGCGAGAACGAAATAACACATATCAGCGGCCTCCAACCCTTCGTATCACTAAGCGCAATCGACCTCTCCTCCAACAAACTTGTTTCATTGAAAGGCCTACCGCTAGGCCTCGTCCGACTTATGGTGGGAAAAAACCAGCTAAGCAATCTTGAAGGCCTCTCGGCTCTCCCGTTTCTACAGGAGCTTGACGTTTCACACAACAGGCTAACTGAACTGAAAGGCCTTCCAAAATCATCCCCGGTAACCATCTTAAAGCTATCCCACAACAGGCTCCCCAACACACAGGGTCTACAAGCACTTTCTCAACTACAAATTCTTGAACTGGACAACAATTACATCTGTTTGACAGAAGACCTCAAATCTCTTGTGAAATGCACGAATCTGAGAACATTAACGCTAAAGGGCAACCCATGCGCGGATCACCCAGCATATCGTGTAACAGTAGCACATATGATTCCGTCGTTGGTAACTCTAGATGGACAACCTGTACAAAGAAACAACAATCCAAAGGCCGCACGCCCGTGGAGGGTTGGTCGTGAACATGAAACAATAGATTACAGCAACACATCACGCACGAAATCACCGCTTCGGTCCCCAAGAACGCCGAGGAGTACATCGCGTACAACGACACCAAGGAGGAGCGGGACCCCCAACAGGGCAAACCCTTCAACACCGCGAAACACGACTCCGAAAAGACGCGCTTCTCTTTCAAGAGGAGCATCCACCACAACCCTGCAGAAAGAGGTCAGCCACAGCACACTCCCCAACGCCGGTCTGCAATACAGCACCAACAGTGTCGTCGAACAGCACGACATCCAACAACAGCTTCAAACACAACTTCAACAGATTCAACTTCAACAACAACAACAAGGCGCGGTCCCTTTACAAACTACACGGGACATGTCCTTCGAGTCTGTAAAGGGGAAGCTTGACGAACAGCAGCAGCACATCTCCCATACAAGTAAACAACAGTCCAATAGTGTTGGGGAACTGCGCCGGTTGTTGGAAGACGAGCACAAGCTGACCGCAAACCTCGAAAAGCAAAAAAGGAAAGCGGAGACTGCCCTGTCGGAGACCCGCCGGGTTCTCGCTGCAGAGCTTGCAAAACTCAACCAAGTCAAACAGGAACGTGATAAACTGAAACAAGAAAACGATGAACTGAAGGGAAAATGCGAGAAGCACCAACGAGACTACAAGTACGCACATGCAAAGCTTACAGAGGTGCGAGACAAACATCAACGGGAAGTGGAAACGCTGCAAATAAACCACCAGGCAAAGATCAGTGAGATAGCCGTGAAATCGAAGAGAAGAGACGCAACTAGAGACGAGAGCACCGTAGCCCAGATGGAGTGGGAGGAGGAACGGATGAAACTCATCGAAATGGTGAGGCATCTAGAGGACCAAAACACAACACTATTGAACCTATCAGTGCATCAACAACAAACAACAGCCGTTCCTGCGGCGCCATCTGCAGTGGCAGCCCCCGTGCCTCCCGAAGAGTCCGTCCAGTGGAGCGATGAAGGGCACTCTGAGGACAACACATCTCAGCAGATACAATTTGCGGTAGGTCTTAAAAAGTGGCTTATGAGTGAGCTTCAGAAGCAGTCCCCTTCTGCTGCACCTGCGTCCCAGCTCAATTCCACTGCTCCGCCAACCTCTTTCCCTTTGGGGCGATCCTCGCCTCCTCGGGCTTCTAAACTTGACGAGATGCAGCAGCCATCGAACTTAGAAGCGTTGTGGTCACATAATTTGTCTTTGCTACAGGTATGGAATGGGGTAGAAGAAGGGAAAAAAAAAAAAAAAAAAAAAAAAAAAAAAAACAAACAGACGCAGCAATCAGCGCAAGGGACCACACAGTAGATATAGATTTAGATTTTTTTTTCTTCTCCTTATTGACCTATGAATTATGATGTATTTTTATTTTATTTTATATTTGTATTCCCCCCTGCCCACCCCCAGGGGTATTTGTTTTCAACAGTTTTTCTTTTTTCTTTTTTTTTTTCTTTCTTTCCACAACGCAAAAAAAAAAAAAAAAAAAGAGGAAAAAAAAAGAAATTTTTTCGGGATTAAAGTGAAACAGATTTTTTGTTTTTGTTTTTGTTTTTTTATTTTCCTCAACTTTTAAGATTGCCTCGTTCGGGCTAGAACTTCAACAAGGTTTTCATCACAATACGGTGGATGAAAAACTAGGCTGGGGGTATCGAAAAACTTTATTTTCCCTCAAAAAAAAGTCGCGTTAAACCAAACTTAAAGTTTACCACCGTTCTGTTGGTTTCTCTCTCTTCTCTTTTTTTTTTTTTTTTTTTTTTTTTTTTTTTTTTTTTTTTTTTAGAATCCAAAGTACACGGAAGGGAACAAAACAAAAAACAAAAGTTTCATGCCAAACCAAAAAAAAAAAAAGCTTCTATTTCTTCCCCCCCCCGCCCTCCATTCAAATATATATAAAAAAAAGTGTTAAACAAAAATCTTCTTTTTTTTTTTCGTTTCTATTTTTAATACGTCTTATAATTATCACCCAAAGCCAAAAAAAAAAAAAAAAAAAAAAAAATGCCCGATCCTGAAAGGGATGTAAAAGTAGAAGAGAAAGAGGGAAACCTTGAGGTCTCCATGCTCATCCCCGAGGTAGCAAGCGTTGCAGAATTGTCAGTCGATTTATACGACAGCAAGTTGAAGGTGATCATCAACCGCCCGTACCGCGTAGCAAGCGTTGTGGAGCTCCAGAAAAGCGTTGAGGGTGCGACGGCAAGCGCCCGGTATTCCGGGTCAATGAAGAAGCTGGTGATAACGTTGAAGCTCTCAGAAAGGCGGAGAAGCTCAACAGGAGTTGAGGCAAAACGAATGGAAATTCTTCTACAAAGGTACAACGAAGGAGAACGGCACTGCGAGTTCAAAACAGAGGGGAACAAAAGGGTGCTCGGCGAGGTCTTTGTACCAGAGATCACCAACATCAAAGACTGCACCCTGTACTTCACTCGGACCCACTTGACAATCGTGTCGCAAACAGATGGAAACCTTGTCCAGCAGATAAAATTCAACGGTCTTCGGATCATCCCTTCAACGTCCACTGCGAAATTTTCTACTAGAACATCTCTCTTGACTATTCTGGCAAACGCTTTAACATCTCAAGATGAATCGGAAACGACAACACTATCGGTTCAAAAGGAAACCTCCTCTGCCCTCGGCCTAGAGTTCTACCCCGGAACCTCGTTGGTCTCAGCCTGCCTTTCAGATTCCATCCTCAAGCATTCTCCTCGTGTGGTAGGGGACGTGTTGCAGTCCATCAACGAGATCGATGTCACCACCCAGATCCCCAACATCAACGAAATATTCGAATCACTGGAGCCCGGTGAGGTCCGTCTTGAGTTCTTCCAGCCATACCGGTCGCTTATCTCCGCGTCTTCGTTTCTCAGTTCTGTTCTGGAAACACGTTTAAACGACATGACTGAAGCCTTGCAGGGCAGCGGCGGCGGTGATCGTTTTACATCGGTGTCCTATACTGGTGGTGTTCCAGACCGTCCGGCTTTTTTCGTGTCTGTGATATTCCTCCCCGAGGTGGCATCTGCGGGTGACGTGGATGTTTATATGACGAACAACCCGACCCCGCATATGCATGTGTCGTTGAGGGACACCCCTACGCCTCTTTTCTCGCTCGCCCTCTCTCACACCATCAACACCAGCACCACGTACAAACACTTCTCCGTGCACCAAAAGCTGCTCACCATCGAAGCAGATGTTCTCAGCGATCACAACAAGGTGCGCTCCCTTGCAGCTGTTTACCAAGGTTCCCCTGCGTCCCGCAACATCATCATCCTCTTCGGCCCCCCTGGTGCAGGGAAAGGCTCCCAAGCACCTAAAATCGTTGAAGCACTTGGCATACCACAGCTGTCGACAGGAGACATGCTTCGGGCTGCTGTTGCTGCGAAAACAGAAGCGGGGCTGGCGGCACAATCAGTGATGGCTGCTGGGGGTCTTGTCTCTGATGAGATTGTGATGGGCATTGTGAAGGACAGGATCCTTGAAGACGACTGCAGGAAGGGGTTCATCCTTGACGGCTTCCCTCGAACAATGGAACAGGCAAAGATGCTGGATGAGCTTCTGAAGGCAACACAAGAAGCTGTGGGCACTGTTCTGTCACTCGATGTCCCTGACAGCATTCTTGAGGAGAGGATCTGTGGGAGGTGGATCCACAAGGCTTCTGGGCGGTCTTACCATGTGAAGTTTTCACCCCCTAAGTCGTTGGCTGGGAGAGAGGCTTCTACCGAAACGATGCTTGATGATGAGACAAGTGAACCACTTGTTCAACGGGCTGACGACACTGCTGAGGCATTGAAGTCTCGACTTGAAGCTTATCACAAGCAAACTGTTCCTCTGTTGGGCCATTATGAAGCTGTTGTGAAGTCTGTTGATGGGAACAAGGACAAGGGACTCATCTGGCGGGACATAGTTTCTGTGCTGTCCATTGAGGTGAAACCGGCAAAGGAAGAACCTAAAGCAGTTGAGCCTGTGAAGGAAGAGGAGAGAGGTGTTGAGCCAACAGCAAAGAGCTCCAACAGGAGGATACTCATCATGTTTGGCCCCCCTGGTGCAGGGAAAGGCTCCCAAGCACCAAAGATCGTTGAAGCACTTGGCATACCACAGCTGTCGACAGGAGACATGCTTCGGGCTGCTGTTGCTGCGAAAACAGAAGCGGGGCTGGCGGCACAATCAGTGATGGCTGCTGGGGGTCTTGTCTCTGATGAGATTGTGATGGGCATTGTGAAGGACAGGATCCTTGAAGACGACTGCAGGAAGGGGTTCATCCTTGACGGCTTCCCTCGAACAATGGAACAGGCAAGGATGCTGGATGAGCTTCTGAAGGCAACACAAGAAGCTGTGGGCACTGTTCTGTCACTCGATGTCCCTGACAGCATTCTTGAGGAGAGGATCTGTGGGAGGTGGATCCACAAGGCTTCTGGGCGGTCTTATCATGTGAAGTTTTCACCTCCTAAGTCGTTGGCTGGGAGAGAGGCTTCTACCGAAACGATGCTTGATGATGAGACAAGTGAACCACTTGTTCAACGGGCTGACGACACTGCTGAGGCATTGAAGTCTCGACTTGAAGCTTATCACAAGCAAACTGTTCCTCTGTTGGGCCATTATGAAACTGTTGTGAAGTCTGTTGATGGGAACAAGGACAAGGGACTCATTTGGGATGACATCCGCAATGCTCTTCAACTGGGTGCCTCTGACGAGGTGAAGTTATCTGGACTACAACTCCTCGGGGAGGTCAGTACGGATCAGGATTATATCAACTTCTTGTGCGAAAGCGATTATAGAAACATCATCATCCTCTTCGGCCCCCCTGGTGCAGGGAAAGGCTCCCAAGCACCTAAAATCGTTGAAGCACTTGGCATACCACAGCTGTCGACAGGAGACATGCTTCGGGCTGCTGTTGCTGCAAAAACAAAAGCGGGACTGGCGGCACAGTCGGTGATGGCTGCTGGGGGTCTTGTCTCTGATGAGATTGTGATGGGCATTGTGAAGGACAGGATCCTTGAAGACGACTGCAGGAAGGGGTTCATCCTTGACGGCTTCCCTCGAACAGTGGAGCAGGCAAGGATGCTCGACGCACTTCTAGTATCTAATAATGAAGCTGTAAGCACTGTTCTGTCACTCGATGTCCCTGACAGCATTCTCGAGGAGAGGATCTGTGGGAGGTGGATCCACAAGGCTTCTGGGCGGTCTTATCATGTGAAGTTTTCACCTCCTAAGTCGTTGGCTGGGAGAGAGGCTTCTATCGAAACGATGCTTGATGATGAGACAAGTGAACCACTTGTTCAACGGGCTGACGACACTGCTGAGGCATTGAAGTCTCGACTTGAAGCTTATCACAAGCAAACTGTTCCAGTTCTCGAGCACTACGAAAAACTTGTAAAACCTGTCGATGGGAACAAGGACAAGGAGCTCATCTATTGCGACATAGCACGTGCTCTCTGCATCCCTCAACGAGGGGATGACGTGTATAGAAAGCACAATAGTGAGCAAGCCGCCACTGCGTGTGCAGAAGAAACCATACAAGCACTGGAACTGCTACACGAAGCCGACCCACAACAGGAATTCGTAAATTTCATTGTACGCAGCAACAAGCGCAACATCATCATCCTCTTCGGTCCCCCTGGTGCAGGGAAAGGCTCCCAAGCACCTAAAATTGTTGATTCTCTGAGAATACCACAGCTGTCGACAGGTGACATGCTTCGAGCTGCTGTTGCCGCAAAAACAGAAGCAGGACTGGCGGCACAGTCGGTGATGGCTGCTGGGGGTCTTGTCTCTGATGAGATTGTGATGGGCATTGTGAAGGACAGGATTAAAGAGAGCGACTGTGACGAAGGCTTCATCCTTGACGGCTTCCCTCGAACAATGGAACAGGCAAGGATGCTGGATGAACTTCTGAAGGCAACCCAAGAAGCTGTGGGCACTGTTCTGTCACTCGATGTCCCTGACAGCATTCTTGAGGAGAGGATCTGTGGGAGGTGGATCCACAAGGCATCTGGTCGGTCTTACCATGTGAAGTTTTCACCTCCTAAGTCGTTGGCTGGGAGAGAGGCTTCTACCGAAACGATGCTTGATGATGAGACAAGTGAACCACTTGTTCAACGGGCTGACGACACTGCTGAGGCATTGAAGTCTCGACTTGAAGCTTATCACAAGCAAACTGTTCCTCTGTTGGGCCATTATGAAGCTGTTGTGAAGTCTGTTGATGGGAACAAGGACAAGGGACTCATCTGGCGGGACATAGCTTCTGTGCTGTCCATTGAGGTGAAACCGGCAAAGGAAGAACCTAAAGCAGTTGAGCCTGTGAAGGAAGAGGAGAGAGGTGTTGAGCCAACAGCAAAGAACTCCAGCAGGAGGATACTCATCATGTTTGGTCCCCCTGGTGCAGGGAAAGGCTCCCAAGCACCAAAGATCGTTGAAGCACTTGGCATACCACAGCTGTCGACAGGAGACATGCTTCGGGCTGCTGTTGCTGCGAAAACAGAAGCGGGGCTGGCGGCACAATCAGTGATGGCTGCTGGGGGTCTTGTCTCTGATGAGATTGTGATGGGCATTGTGAAGGACAGGATCCTTGAAGACGACTGCAGGAAGGGGTTCATCCTTGACGGCTTCCCTCGAACAATGGAACAGGCAAGGATGCTGGATGAGCTTCTGAAGGCAACACAAGAAGCTGTGGGCACTGTTCTGTCACTCGATGTCCCTGACAGCATTCTCGAGGAGAGGATCTGTGGGAGGTGGATCCACAAGGCTTCTGGGCGGTCTTATCATGTGAAGTTTTCACCTCCTAAGTCGTTGGCTGGGAGAGAGGCTTCTACCGAAACGATGCTTGATGATGAGACAAGTGAACCACTTGTTCAACGGGCTGACGACACTGCTGAGGCATTGAAGTCTCGACTTGAAGCTTATCACAAGCAAACTGTTCCTCTGTTGGGCCATTATGAAGCTGTTGTGAAGTCTGTTGATGGGAACAAGGACAAGGGACTCATCTGGCGGGACATAGCTTCTGTGCTGTCCATTGAGGTGAAACCAGCAAATGAGCCTGTGAAGGAAGAGGAGAGAGGTGTTGAGCCAACAGCAAAGAGCTCCAACAGGAGGATACTCATCATGTTTGGCCCCCCTGGTGCAGGGAAAGGCTCCCAAGCACCTAAAATCGTTGAAGCACTTGACATACCACAGCTGTCGACAGGAGACATGCTTCGGGCTGCTGTTGCTGCAAAAACAAAAGCGGGACTGGCGGCACAGTCGGTGATGGCTGCTGGGGGTCTTGTCTCTGATGAGATTGTGATGGACATTGTGAAGGACAGGATCCTTGAAGACGACTGCAGGAAGGGGTTCATCCTTGACGGCTTCCCTCGAACAATGGAACAGGCAAGGATGCTGGATGAGCTTCTGAAGGCAACACAAGAAGCTGTGGGCACTGTTCTGTCACTCGATGTCCCTGACAGCATTCTCGAGGAGAGGATCTGTGGGAGGTGGATCCACAAGGCTTCTGGGCGGTCTTATCATGTGAAGTTTTCACCTCCTAAGTCGTTGGCTGGGAGAGAGGCTTCTACCGAAACGATGCTTGATGATGAGACAAGTGAACCACTTGTTCAACGGGCTGACGACACTGCTGAGGCATTGAAGTCTCGACTTGAAGCTTATCACAAGCAAACTGTTCCTCTGTTGGGCCATTATGAAGCTGTTGTGAAGTCTGTTGATGGGAACAAGGACAAGGGACTCATCTGGCGGGACATAGCTTCTGTGCTGTCCATTGAGGTGAAGCCTGTGAAGGAAGAGAAAAAAGCTATTGAGGAAAAACCGAGAAGAGAACTACCGCCTTTAAAGAAAGTATGCAAAGAGAAACCCCTCCTCGCACTGAAGAAAGCTAACATCATTACTATTATTATCTTTTTTTTTTTTTTTTTTTTTTCAAGGCTGACAGATCTGTAATGATGGTGGAGCTAGAAAAGTGGCAGGACCTATCCTTGATTGTCAATGAAGGCCTCCCAGATGTAGTGATGAATGAGGTGAAAGAGGAGAACAGTAAGAGGAAACATTTGTGCGAGCGAGAGGTATGAGGGATTGGGGTGGGGTGGGATAGAAAGATTTCAAAGGTCGAACTGCGCAAGAGAACGCTGATGAGGGTGGCAGTTGACATCAATAGGTACAGGAAGAAAGAAAAGCTACCACCAGTTTTGTTGTTTTCACAAAAGGCAGTGCGGGAGTCGTAATTTTGTTCCCCACACCCCCCCCTTTTTTTTTGTAACATTAGAAAGTGTGGGAAGAAAGAAAAAAAAGAATGCTTATGCAATCATCTTCCCTCTAACTTCACCTTTGGACCCCATAAGTGCTTTACAGTAACTCGTCCCCTTCCCCACGCCTCCACAATGCGACCGAGGAAAAAAAAAAAGAAAGAAGAAAGAACCCCCCCCCCCCCCCCCTTGCTATTCTCAGATTCATTCACCAGCTTACGTGGGGGTATAAAACCCCACACCACTTACCCGTAAGCGAGAAAGAAAAAAAAAAAAAAAAACCCCGCCCGCCCGTTTTTTTTTTTTTTTTTTTTTTCTCTCTCTGCCTCCTATGTTTAATATTTTCTTTTTTTTTTTTCCTTCTTTTTTTTTTTTCTTTTTTACATTCCCCATTTTATCCCCCTGCCCCAAAAGGGAAGGGGGAAAAAAAAAATGGAAAAAGAAAATCGGTATATGTCCCCAGCTAAGTCCCCGCGGTACGCGCGGGCATGGGAAAGCCCTGTAAAGGAGAGGAAAAGAGTGGGGTTGAGCGTTATGGTTGCAGCAGAGGTCAACGGTGCTGTGAAAAACGTGAAATTTGTGCACGCAGCGCGGCCGACAATCAAGATGCTGGTGGCGGAGATCGAGAAAGAATTCGAAAAAAACCAGCAGGACTTCCACGCCGAGTCCGTGCAGGTCTTTGCCGAAGACGCCCAGACATGGGTCCCCCTCTCGAGACAGTCGCAAATAATCCATAACGCGCAAATTTTTGTCAGGCAAACTCCACCACCGCCGTGTGAAATCTTGCCTCCTGAAAAGATCACCACTCCCCGCAGAGGGAGGTCTTCTCTGCGATCTAGTACCCCTCCAAAGTCCGCAACACGATCGCAAAGTGCGGCACGGCGGTTATTCAGCGACAAGCTTGCAGTGGTGTACCAAGAATACTGCGGGAAGAACTCGGTCAGATACTTCAAGGAAAAGCTTCACGAGAAGGGTCTTGATTCTGAGGAACTCTTGGAGACGTTAAAGGAATCGCTTGGTTATGGTGCCACTAAGGTGTCACTTGCCCAGTTCAACAGGTGGGGGAGGAAGAATGAACGGTTTATAGAGTTGATGTACACCACACGGAAGCAGACGGCGAGGGTGTCGCCACCACGGCCCTCGCAGCCGCCTACTCCCACGCCCTTGCCCCTGCCACAGCAGCATGTGGCATCTGAGACACCATGGTACCCTCCTACCGAGGCTGAGCTCGAGCAATATTCCCCTGCTTGGCGGGAGACTCAGCATAAACCCCTGAAGGCCTGGCTCAATCAGGAGATACAGAGATTGGAAGAAGAGCATAGACACAAAATCGCAAAATTATATGCTGAGCTTGAGGAAATGGGGTAAATGAATGGGGGGTTGGGGGGGGGGGGGGGAATATTGTATAAGAATGGGGGGGGGGGGGCGTAGATTTCTTTGTACATTTAGATGCTGTAAAAAAAGAAGAAAAAATGCGAACGAAAATAAACACCCTATTTTTCTTTTTTGGGGTCAGTTCTCTCTGAGAGTGACAAAGGCTGGTACTTCAAGCTCTCCTCTTTTTTTTTTTTTTTTTTTTTTTTTTTGGCGGGCCGTTGCTAACCACTTCGTTCCTACCATAGTGAATTTTTTTTAAAGCTCATTTGATGTATAAGAGAGTGAGAGAGGGAGGAGGGAAAATGTATTAAAAAAAAGGGAACAGTAAAAAAAAATATATATATAAATTTATAAACAAGCCTTCCCACCACACTTTATACAAGTGTGCTCGACAGGAAAGCTTTCTTCTTCTTTTTTTTTTTTAATGGTCTCTTTTTCTTTTTGTATCCCTTTCTCTTTTGCTTCTCCCTTTTTCTTTTCTTTTTTTTTTTTTTTAACAGTATTGTTGTCGAGACTAAAAACTAGCTGATGGCAGCGTAATTAGCTATTTTAGTAGGTAAAATCCCGCGCTCGTGCACACAAACAAATGAAGCGCCAAACTAGTTCTTTTTCTCTTCTTTTGAATTCCTAGGCCCTTGCACCTCCCCGTTCTTTCATTAGAATCGATGCAGTCACCGTAGTGGGAACCTGCAAGGCGCTGGTAGTTTATCTCCTTTTCTCTCTTTCCCACTTGTATTTGTGAATCAGTCAGCTCCACTCCCTTTTTTTTTTTTTATTTTTTTTTTTATTTCAACTTTTTCAGTCTTATTAACCAAACACGTTCCAGATATACACGAAAAAAAAAAAAAAAAAAAAAAAAAATGGCCACACCTGCCGCCTCTGTGATTCCGGCTGCTACTCCTATGGGCATTGTTCCTGCAACACCTGCAGCAATGCCAGGTGCGGCAACCCCGATCACCCATGGAGCTGTTCCCAGCACACCTGCCTCTACTGCTCCTCCTGCCGGGCACTGTGTGTTTCCTGGCTGGCACATCCAGAGCATCAAGCTGTTCCCTGCGTGAGTCTAGAATTTCCTCAGCAAACGGTCATGATGATCTTTTACACTACACATCTTAATGTAACCCTGGTGTCTTTTTTTTTTTTTTTTTTGTTCTCTTCTCTGTTTTTTTTTTTCTTCAACCCCCCCAAGAAAACCCCACTCCCCCAGGCTTAGAGGGAAGATGTCACGGGTGAATGGCACCTCGCCCCCAACGTCCCCAAACGAGTATCTATTGACCCCTGAGCAGGAGTCGGGGACGTCCCCCCGACGAGGGTCTGTGAATGCTGGGGTGAACCTGGTCAGCCCGAGGGAATACCGACATGGGGCAAGGAAGCTGAGCACGGACGGAAGCAGGAGGGGCAGCATGATACCTGAGTCGAGAAGGGGCAGCTCTGTGTCTGTGATGAGCATGGCAGACATGCAGAAAGCAGCGTGCCTCAGCGTCTTCAGCAGCAAGGAGGTCAAGGAGCTTCTCGCCGTGGGCGACAAGGTGTGGACTGCCGACCGTCGTGTCCCTGCGAACGTCTCAATCAGGTCAGCGGAGACCGGCGAGATCGAGAAAGAGCTCAAGCCACCCAACAAGACCGACTACGAATCAAAGGACAAGGTTAAGGAGCACATTTTCCCCTGGTCCCTCATCCACGTGAAGTTCCCCAAGGCTGAGCGCAGGCAACCTGAGTACAGCACATCCGATGAAGAGGAGTCCCAAGCACAGCCGCGTAGCATGCACCGTGAGGGCTCCATCACCGCCCGACGCAGAGCCAGCCTCAGCACCAGCAACAGAGGCTCCTCGCAGCTCAAGAGAGTCCCCTCGAAAGGCCCCTCAGCACCACCCCCGAAAGGCCAAACCGGAAGCAGCGGCAAAAGACAGCCACCCAAGCAGCCTGTCGAGGAAAAGAGGAAGATGTGCGAGTACGTGGACGAAGTGTGGGTGGGGTACAGCAACGGGAGCATCAGATGCTTCGATGCGATAACAGGGCAGTTCATCGAGGAAATGAAAGAGCAGGGTGGCGTGTACTGCATGCTGCTGTGGGGGGAATACGTGTACAGCGGGAGCAACGACTGGACCATCAGGAAGTGGGATGCTGCAAAGAAAGTTGTCATTGGGCAATTCCTACCTGGCGAGACTGGACATTCAAACTCTGTGCGTGCCGTCCAGATCGCAGGCACTTCGCTGGCAACCGGTTCCGACGACTTCACAATCCGTCTGTGGGACCACGCCCTGGTGGGGCAGGACAGCTACTCAACGACTGGAAGATGCACTAAGGTGCTGACGGGACACAAGGCCTCTGTGCTGACTTTAGCGTGGTGTGAGAAGAGACTGTGGTCAGGCAGCGAAGACGCCACTGTGATGGTGTGGGACATCGAGAGGGGTGTCGCCCTCAGGACACTGACCGACACGAGGCACGTTGTGACAAAGCTTGTAGCGCTGCCCAGGATACACAGGGTGATGTGCTGCTCCGTTGACAATGTGGTGCGTGTGTACGACGGGCGCTCGATGCGGTTAGTGTCGGAACTGGAAGGGCACACAGGTTTCGTGCACTCGTGCGCTCCAGTGGCTACAGAACTTCGCTACGTAGTGTGGAGCAGCAGCCAGGACGGCACCCTGCGCGTGTGGCAGGTGGCAGGGGATGACAAACCTGAGTCGACATCTAAGTTCGTCAGGGACATGGACGAGAACGACGATGCGCACTACTTGCGCTGGAAGATCAGCGACCATGAGGCACGCGAGTCGGCCCTTCAGAGGGAGCTCGATGACCTCAGGAACAAGCACCAGCTGGCACGACAGGAAGCGGACAACAACCGCAATCAGTTGAAACAGCTGGAGCACGCTAACAGGTTGCAGGAAGACGAACTTGCCGACCTGCGCGGGATGCAGGACGAGTTCAACGACGAACACGAGAGGCGCACCATGCTGCAGAACGATCTCGCAGACCGTGACGGCGAGATCGCAAAGCTGAAGAGAGAGCTACAACGCCTGCGCGGGGAGAACGACAGGGAAGGGGACGACAAGGCGGCGCACTTGAGGACGATAGCTGACCTGAGGAAGGAATTGGAAGCCTTGCGAGGGAAGTTTGCGGCAGCCGAAGAGGCAAAGGAAGGAGCACAAGCCAGGCTGGCCGATCTGCAGCAGCACCTGGACCGCGAAAAGTACAAACTCGACGAGGAATCGAAGAGGCGTCTCGACGAACACGCTACCAAGGAAAACCTGCTGGCGCAGCTGCAACAACAGCTAGACGATGCGCTGGATGAGAGGGACAGATACATGGACGAGGCGAGGAACCTAAGCGCTGTCAACGCAGACCTGAAGAAGAGGCTGAGCATCCAAGCGAAGGACATTAACAGGCAAAAAGGAGATGCGAAGTCACTGTCCGAACTCGAGGCGGACACAAGAGAGGCGATTAGGCTGGAGAGGGATCTGTTGAACCAAGCCGTGGGAAGACAACAGGCGGAGCTTCTTGCGATGCAAGAAGCGCTCGACAGAAAGTCCATCCAGTGCCTAGGATTGGAGAACGTCTTAAGCATCATGAACACACGCGCTGCCATCTACGAGACACGTGCCAACGGCATGGAAGCCGCGTCCATGATGAATGATTCCCTCGCTGCGGAGCTTGCTGCGTTGAAAGCAAAGCTGAACGCACGCACCCACGAGGCAGAAAAGGTCCCCGGGATGCTGTCCACGATCGAGGAGAACGAGCAGCTCCTCGACTCCCTCAGGAGGGAACTCGATGCTGCGAAGACGAAACTACAGGACAACGAAGACGAGCTGGAACAGATCAGGAACGAGCTGGACAGCGACAACGCCGTAAAGAGAAAGAACGGCATGCTGGCGGTATGAAACCAAGAAAAAAAGAGAAAAAAAGAAGAAAAAAAAAAAAAAGGATGAACTGAGCGACATCCGCAAAAGCAAGGAAAAACTCCAAAAGGAGCTGGCCGACGTCCGCGAGAAGCTACACGCAGTAGAGGACGAGAGGGACGCGCTTCAAGACGAAGTAGACAGGCTACGTGGCATCGAGATCAAGGCGAGGAACTCAGGAGAAGAGACAGACAAGCTTTTATCAGAAATGGGCAACCTGCGTGACAAATCTAAGAAGCTGACAGGCGAACGAGACGATTTACAGAAGGACCTTGATGCATGCAAGGCCGAACTAGCCGAGATGCGTGATGAGCTTGATGAACTTCGGAAGCTTAAGACAGAGCTCGACGATATCAGGGCAGAGCGCGACACGCTGCAGGAGGAGAAGGAAACATGGGAGGAAAAACTCCGCCAGATCAGAAGCGAGATCGACGACCGCGAAGCAAGAGTGGCAAGGAGCGAAGAAGTACTCGCAGGGATGCGGTTGGAAAGCTCCGAGCTTGAGGAAAAACTTCGAAAAATGAAGGAACGGGAAGCAGAGCTTGCCGCAGAAATGAACTCCGACCGTTCACAACTAGAAGACCTCATGAGCAGGATGCAGGAGGAGCAAGACTCGGAGCACTACAACTTCATTCTTCGATCGAGAACCGACTTTATCCAAGCTGTCTACGACTGGCTGCTCTGCTCCGCAATGGCACGCCGCCATGCAAAGAAATCTGACTTGACAGCACCTGGTGCCATGGACGCGCTTATCGCCGCCATCGAAGGAGCCTACAAGAGAGGTCACTACATCCTATCGAATTATGTAAGCGAGCTTGAGAAGGTATAACAAAAAAAGAAAAAAAAAAAGAAGAAAAAAAACAGCACCACTTGGGGGTGTCTCCGTCTCTGTACCCGCCCGACCTAGTCCTCCAGCAGATGTTCAGGTCGCAGCGGAGTGAGTGCGAGAAATTCTTGAGGGGGAACCCTGCCAAGGCGAACCTTGCGTCCATAACGAGGCTTGGTGTGGTTGTGGAAGGGAGCATGGCTGCTACAGTGGGATCCTCGCAAGGATCTCCTCGACTCTCGAGGAGGTCGCCCAGCAAAGAAGTGTATGAAAAAAAAAAATATTAAAAAAAAAAAAAAAAAAAAAAAAAAAGGCGGTCATTCACACCCCCTGCGGCGTATAGACGGGCCCACTCTGAGCTAGGTAAGAGGACGTCGAGGACTTACTCACCCCCTGCCAAGGCAGTGCCTCAAACTTTGCGTAGAAAGCAGCAGAAGGCTCCACTGACCTACCTTCCCTCTGCCTTGGAGCCGTCGTCTCCTACGCGTACCATGTCGAGAACGCTTTCAAGCCCTGTAGCTCCTCCAGCTGCAATGAGCTCTGGAAGTTTTCCTGTCCCCAGAGGTGGATCGCCTCTGCCGAGAGGCGGATCACCATCCACACCTGTTTCCCCTGAGATTAAGGACGGCTCGACGGGAGCACTTGTGTTCAAAAGACAGTTAACAGTTGGGAAAAGGAAAGTATTGAAGAAGGCAAAGGCATAAAAAAAAAATTTAAAAAAAAAAAATGAAACAAAGTATAAAGAAAATGTAACTTTGATGTTTCCTTTTTTTTTTTTTTTTATTTGTTTTGCCCACCCCCTCCCCTTTAATGGGTAAGGGGGCTGGAAGGCTTTTTTTTTTTTTTTTTTTTTTTTTTTTTTTTTTTTTTTTTTTTTGATCTTCCCCTTTTCCCCCTTTATCAGCAAATTTAAAAAAAAAAAAGAAGAGGTAGCAAAAAAAAAAAAAAAAAAAAAAAAGAAAAAAAAAAAAAAAAAAAACATCAACGAGAAAAAATAATGTCCTTTCGCGCTTCGTGTCCCTTTTGTTACATCCCCCCTCCCCGTTCCCACCCACCCCATATTTTCTTCATTTTTTTCTGTGTGTTGCAGCATTCCCAATTACCCCCCTCCCCCATTGCCCCTTTTTCTGAAAAAAAATAGTAACAACAGCAGGAGCAATATATGTTTCCTTTATTCCCCCGCTCCCTTAGCAATCGCCCCCCAGATATTTCCCTATTTTGGTTTCCCTTCGCTCCCGATTTTCCTTGTTACTCAAGTTAATAACCCTGAGTGAAACAGAAAAAAAAGAGGGTAAAAGTTCAAAAAAAAATGAGAAATAAAAAAGAAAATCGAGGAAAAAAAAAAAAGAAGAAAAAATAAATATAAAGAAAGAGTAACTGAAGAAAAAGAGGAGGGGATGAAAAGAGCAAATTGGAAGAAAAAAAAAAAAGAAAAGAAGAAGAAATTGCCCCAGAATCATCGAGAGTAGGAGGGGAGAAAAAAAAGAAAATGGGAAGAAGAGAAAAAATCTTCATTTTCTGCCTTGTTGTGTAGTTTTTTTTTTTTTTTTTTTTTTTTTTTTTTTTTTTTTTTTTTGATAGCCACTGGAATCAAAATTTTCTATTATTCTGAGGCCAAAATATGGGTAAAGGAGGGGGGGGGGGGGGGGGGGATAGAACGAAAGGATGGAGGGAAAGAAACTGAAAAAAAATAAAAACCTCAAATCCAGCTCCCAGTTCCCTTCAACAGCCCCTTTTTTTCTTTTTTTTTTCTTCCCCCATTGTGGACAAGACGCACAAAAAAAAAGTGAAACCTTGCTACCAGCATTTTCAATATGAACACAGAGCCAGGACAAATATCAAGGAAACAAGAAGGAACTCGATTTTAGTTTTTTTTTTTTTTTTCTTTTTTCTTTTTCCTCTCTTTAATTTTTCCTCAGTTTCTGTTGCAGTTGTTCGATTTTCTTTCTTTTTTTTTCTTTTTTTTTTTTCCTTTTTTTCTTTTTCCCTTTTTTTCTTTTTCCCTTCTATTTACTGGGTTTTTGTACCCCTCTGATCACTGCTCCTCTTTAAAAAAAAAAGGAGGGGGAAAAAAAAAAGAAGAATAAGAAACAACAAAAAAAAAACCTCCTCTATTAGGTGGCACTCCTCCACGCCTCAACACTGTAGGTTGATTCTTTTAAAAAAAAGGGGGGAGGAAAAGGGCGGTGCCTTTTTTTGTTTTTTTTTTTGTTTTCTTTCCTGTCCATCTTAGTTTAGGGTAGAAGGTGGGGGGGGGGGGGGGGGGGAGCCTGAGAAAGGCTTGTTATGTTATTTGTTTTCCTTCTTTTTACACCTTCTATGTGATACAAGAACACAAACGGCGAGGACACTCATCCTCCCTTATTTTTTTTATTTTATTTTTCTTTCTCTTTTAACACATTGCAACAAAAAAAGGGGGGGGTAGGGTAAAAGAGAACGGGGGGGGGGGGGAAGAGTTATTTGCTTTTATTTACTTTACAACAAGTAGTGAATTTATATTTTTCCTTGATGAGACGGGAAAAGGTCATACTTGGTATTAAATATCTTCAAATTAGGACAACAAAAAAAGGGGGGGGGGGGAAGGCGCGAAGTTCATCGCTGTGATATTCCACCGCCGCTTGTTTCCCCTCCCCCAAAAAAAAATAGCTATTTACTGCCAACAAGTAATGATTTTACCGTTACCTCGAGGTTCTGAATATTACCACTCGGGCTACTCGGGATGGTAAAATGCGGAATCGAGAGGAGGGTAAAAAAAAGCATTACTTGGCGGTAGGTAAGTGGTTTTATTTCACGACACTCTGAAATTACTTCACCACGAGGGGCACAAAGGGGTGCCAAGGGGGTACAAAATTCAAAGTTGTTTTTCCCTCCTTTTTGTTGACACAACCGAGGCAAAAAATTGGCCTGCTGAGGCAATGTAATGAGACATAGCGTGAAGTAATTTCAGAAGAGTGAATAAAAAAATATATAAAAAAAAAAAAAAAAAAATAACAAACGATATGAGTTATCCCCACCCCTCCCCAGTACACGACTCCTAGTGATTCCCCACCCCCGCTTTTTTGTTTTCTTCTTTTTTTTTTTTTCTTTTTTTCTTTTTTTCTTTCTTTCCTTTGGGGAAAGCTTTCTCTTTTTTTTTTTTTTTTTTCCTTCTGCGTTTTTTTTTTTTTCTTCTCTTTTCTTCTTCTTCCCTTTATCCCACCAAAAAATAAAAAATGGAGCATGGGGACAAAGGGAAGAAGGGGAAACAGTTTCCCCCCCCCCCACCCTTTTTTTATTTCTCTCTGAAAATTTGAAAGTTTTGTTGTCTCCCCCCCACACACACACTCACCTTCACACACTTTTTTTTTTTTTTTTTTCGCCCCTTTTTTTTTTTTTACAAAAAAACCATTTTTTCTTTTTTTCAAAAGGCGGGGAGAGCAAGAGGGAAAATGGGGTGCTGCGCGAGTACGAAAAAACCAGGGGCCAACAAACCAAATGGCCTTAGAAGACTAATGTCGCACACAGGGATCATGGACGAGGAGGCGCCGAGTACAACGGCACCGAAACTGGACTTGAAAAGGGAAGGGGTGGAGGAAATCATCGTGAAACTGGTGGACGTGATGCAAGGCGAGCAGCTGGTCATCAACGACAGAATCCCTGTGGAAGACAGGGACTCAAGGCTGTTCTTGTACGAGCAGCTCTTACTCACCATGCGGGAGGTCGCGCATGTTCTAAACGAACAGTTCTTCCTTGGCGTGAAGCAACTCCCACCCTCGCAGGTAATGGACCTCATCGCTGCAGCACGAAACAGAGCCACACCAATAGGCCCTGTTGAAATACCGGTCCCTACAGTTCGTAAGGCACCACCCTCCCCGGTTTTCAAAAAGAGAGCCGAGCTCATGACGGAATGGATAAAAATCTCTGTGAAAACAGAAACCGACGACCTAAAATCTCCGGAAATCCCGTACTTAAGCATGATGAAGTACCACGCTACCGTGAAGTTTTGCACGCCTGTTCATCAGATTGTAATGGATAAGCCTACCGCAAACACGTACTCGTATATGGATTTATGCCATTCAAGTATAATCTATGAAAATAAAAAACTCGCAAACATTCGAGAAGTGTATAAACAAGCATGTCCCAGTGGTATGATGACGGCCAAGGAACTCGCAGCCGGCGCGAAAATCGATGTAACAGTGGCGAAGAAAACATTTCATGACGTTCTTGTCGATCAGGACCTGCTGACTAAGCAGTCCAACCATTGGAGCTTCCGAGAGTTTTGCATGTACCTCCTCGGTTCACGAAACAGTATTCTATCCCCTGAAAAGACGGAAACCGTTTATCAAAACATGAACCTCCCGATTCAAAACTATATTATAAACACATCGACATGTTCTTGGCTTATAAACCGCGACCAGCTGACTTCGGACTCTTCCGTTGATATGCTTAAAAATATTTTGCTCGAAGGATGTAGAGCGATTGAGCTGGACTGCAATGACGGTGACAACGGTGAGCCAACTGTCCGGCTCTCATGGACCAAAAACAAACCGTTGTTGTTGAAGGACTGTTTGGAAGCAATCGCGGAGACCGCATTTGAAACGACGGAGTACCCGCTTATCCTGTCGCTTAGATTGCATTTTGGAGCACAACCTGATGCACGGCTTCAGATGGAAAAATCTGCCGGGTACATTACAAAATATTTAGGGCCTTACCTAGCGTCATGGAAAGATTCTCTTGAACCACCTGAACCAGCGACGGCAACACCAAACGGGTTGAAGAAAAAGATATTAATAGAAAGCGAGAAGCGTTGGCATGAAATTGCGAAACCCCTGCGAGACAGGGAACGCTCCCACAGCCACAACGGTGTCGTTGCCAACAACACCGCTACCCCTACATCCCCAACACTCACCGTGGATCTGGGCATCATGGTGTCCAATATAAAAGCAAACATCGGGGTTAAAATTGTCGCGGTTGCCGAAAACAGCCCGGTACAGCTCGCAGGCATCACTGAAGGAATGTTTATCGAAGCTGTGGGAACAACCAAGGTGGCCACAGCTGAACAGCTGAGAGCAGCATTGGGAAGTGGTCAGACCGACGAGATACGACTGACCGTGGACCAACGTGAGGTGAAGGTTATCATCACAAAAGAAGAACCCACTCCTAAAATATGCTCCGCACCGGTACCTGCGAATTCCCCTGTTATACCTCCGGATTTGGATGGAAACCATTTTCCGACGCAAAGTAGTTTTAACGACGATGGGGGCCTTAACGACTCCACCGATGATGAGAAACCCGAGATTTTACGAAAATGTAAGGCAACTGAGATCCTCGCCAGGCAGAAGGCAGGCGGGCGGTACAAGAAGCTTCCGGTTTCAAAGGAGCTTTCCTCTCTAGCATTTCTCAAGAAATCCGTCAAGCGATCGATCACACGAAGCGGGCAGTGGTGGGAAACACTCAACACAACCACTAAAAGTGTCGAAGACAGTGACCCTTCCCTTCTCAACGAGATTTCAAGCACCCAGATTATCCACATCAACCCTCCTAGATCAGCGCTGTCGTCTGAAAACATACCCCCATGCGCTTTGTGGGACAATGGCGTGCAGATGGTGGGAGCGTTCCACCACAGCCCAGACGAAAATCTCGAACTCCAAAAAGCTCAGTTCCTCGACAACGGCCGGGCAGGGTGGGTGCAGAAAAAACCGTTTTTCCCCGATGGTGCCAAGCTGGACTTTTCAATTCAAGTGCACTGTCTTACACAACTTCCTTATTCGCTTGGAGACGATGTGGAAGGGTACTTTGTAAAGTGTCGGGTAAATTCGGAAGAGTTTGGTGAAACAGGGCCTTCGGAATATTGCAGCTGGGATAAAACTATTGAAGTCAAGATTGCCCTGCAGGCTAGACAGGTATGGAGGAGGGAGAAATTTCAAAAAAGAAAAAAAAAAAAAAAAAAAAAAAAAAAAACAGTTTCTTACCCTTTCTGTTTGTTGTGAAAGCCGTCCTTCTAATATCGTGGCGAGGTCAATAATACCCGTCCACTTGCTCCGGGGTGGGTTACGGTGTTTCCCCGTTTCTTTTCCAGACAGTTTGGAGGCTGCAGAGGCAAAATTGCTTTGCACTGTAGACATCCGAGAGTGATAAGCTTTCTGTTTCTTTTTTTTTTTTTTGGGTTCCCTCCGACTAAAATGAAAGAATTTTTTTTTTGACATTTTTTTTTTTATTCATACATACCCCCTTTCTGTGAGTGAAAGGGGAGAAGGAAAAAAAAAAAAAAAAAAAAAAACCTAGTTTTTTATTCTTCCCCCTCTCCCCTTTTTAAAAAAAATAGAAATGGAAAGAACACTGGAAGAAAAAAAAAAAAAAAAAAAAAAAAAGCACGAGCGAGTTCACCACGAGGGCATAAAGGCCTAACTTTGTCAGATCAATGTAAACTCATCGATTGCCTGCACTTTTTGCGCTCTTTTTCCGAAGAAGAAAGGTTCACTTGATGTGTGCTGTCCACTTTTTCTCTCCATTGTGTTTTGTTCATTTGTTTTAGCCTCCTTTTTTTTTTCCAATGTTTCATTTCACCCCCCCCCCTTTTTTTAACTGTAACAAAAACAAAAAAAAGGCGAGCTCAGTGATGCAACAGTCAACATAGTAGTCCTTTAGTCCTTTTCTTCAAAGTGTTTTTACCCCCTCCTTTTTTTTTTCCTATCTTTCTCACTTTCTTGTCCCCCCAACCACCTCCCGACTTCTTATTCTTCTTTTTTTTTTTTTTTTTCTTCTTTTTTTTAAAAAAAAAATTCCGTGATTGTTTGGGCTTTTTATTCTTTTTTTTAAAAACTGTCATGGCGAAAAAAAAAAAAAAAAAAAAAGTGGGGAGAGGAAGGAGGGGGAAAAAAAAAGAGAAAAAAAAAATGTTTCAAGAAGAGAGGTTTGCAGATATGGAGGTGGACTTTGAGAGGGCGTTACCACCAGTATGGGCCAAAAAAAAAAATTTTTTTTTTAAAAAGAATATAAAAAAAAAAAAAAAAAAAAAAAAACAGGAACAAGTATCAAAACGAAATATCTGTTTCGACTACCAAAGCGGGAACTGCACGAGGGGGAACCTGTGCCCGTACAAACACAGTTTCACAAACAGAAGCAAGACACAGGACGAGGTATGCAAGTACTGGTTGCGAGGACTGTGCAAGATGGGCGTTGACTGCGAGTTCATCCACGAGTACCAGATGACAAAAATACCGGAGTGCTTTTACTACCAAAGGTTCGGTGAGTGCAGCAACCCCGAGTGCGTCTTCCGTCACGTCTCAATGGACGATAAAGTCCCAGAGTGTGCCGCGTACCAAAGGGGCTTCTGCCGGTACGGTCCAAGGTGCAGGTTAAAACACGTTTTCCGCGAAGCGTGCCCCAACTACATGGCAGGATTGTGCATTGAAGGTTCAAAGTGCAAACTAGGACACCCCAGCCTTAAACGCGTCACTGAAGAGGAAATCCGAGGCAGGCTAGCAAGAGGCGAAGCCATCGAGGAAGCAGGAGTGGAAGCATTGCAAAACCCGACAGGCGTGATTTGCCATAAATGCGGAGAGGTATTTTTTTTTTTTTTTTTTTTTTTTTTGGGGGGAAAAAAAAAAAAAAAAAAAAAAAAAAAAGCCTGGTCATATCGCACCTGAGTGCACGCAGCACGGGGGTATGAACAAGGTGCAGCGGGTCATGATTGAGATTATGCAAACCGTTCAGGAGCCCAACGGTGTTGGTTGTTACCATTGTGCTGAGGAGGACCATTTGTCGCACGAGTGTCCCAAGAAAAGGGAACGGTACATGCAGAACAGGGAAGGCTTTCAAAACGCCCGAGGCGACTTCAACGCGGAGGAGCGACAACGTCCTCGGTGCTTCCGATGCGGGGAGGAAGGGCACATCAACCGCGACTGCCCTCTCGTCCTTGCAGAGCGAGCAAAGGGGCTCATCCCCAACATGGGTACTCGCCCCGCTCCGGCAGCACCTCCTCGTCCTATATTATCCGAAGGCCCTCGCGCTGAAGGAGCAGCAGCTGGAACCTTCTACACCCCGCCTGCCTACACCAATCCTGCGAATATACCCGCGCCTCCAGGAATGCGTTGATGAAAAGTTGAGTTATAAGAGAGACAGTGTGTTCTTTAAGAAAAAAAAAGATTTTTTTTTCCCCATAGTTTTTTTTTTTTTTTTTTTTTTTTTTCTACGCACAAAAAAAAGAGGAAAAAAAATAAGGAGAAAAAAAGAAGAAGAAAAAAAGGAGAAAAAAAAACACAACGGCAAACCTATTCTCCCGATGGCGGTCCCAACGGGGACGACGGATGGAGACCCACCCGCCCCTGCTAAGAAATCGAAGACCGGTGGACGGTGCAGGACAAGGGAGGCGAAACGGAGATACCTGCTGAAATCGAAGGTGGTGAACGTCACCAACGAAGAACAAGAACGCCAAAAAAAAAGGGTGGCGCAGCTGGAGAAGGAACTGGAAAGGGCGAAGGAGCTGCTGACCGCAATGGACGAGGCTCTCGAGGTGAAAAACCTGGCTCTAGTGGAAGACGAGGCGAGCAGCACACCACCACAATCCATCCTCCCAGATCTAGAAGAAACGGAAGAACACCCCGCACCCGTCCAATCGATGGTCTTCCGAGACAACTGTGATCTACCACCAATCACCTATCAAAACTGGATTGACGATGATGACGACGATGAATTCCCTGCATTCCCTTGCCCGGTGCTTGACATCGAACCAAATCTTCCGGACTCCGACGATGGAGGACAGCAAGCATGCCAACCTCTGGAACGTCCGCTCGACCAGCTAATCGTCGGGATCATTGGCCACGTTGCTCACGGAAAATCCAGCGTTGTCAAAATGCTCACAGGGAAGTCCACCATGGTCTTCCGCGAGGAACGCCTGGCAAACTCCACCATCAAGCTAGGGTACGCCGATGCGTGTATATACAGATCATTGCACACGCTTCGCGGGAGGAGAAGGTACTTCATGCAAGGAGGGTCTGTGGTGGACACGAACCCAAAACATCCCGAAACAGACGAAGCGTGCGAATTCGTCCGGAAAATCTCATTTGTAGACTGTCCCGGCCACGACAAGTACATCGACATCATGATAGCAGGTGCTGCCGTTATGGATGCCGCATTGGTGGTGGTTGCCGCGAACGAGGATTTCCCGCAACCGCAAATGATGGAACATTTGCAAGCTATCCGGCAAGCGTCCATCCGTTCTGACCAGATTGTTGTTGTTCACAATAAAGTTGATCTTGTGGGCCCCACCGCTGTTGAACACTTGCCTTCAATACGGAGTCTTGTCGGTCAAGACGCAGCGGTCGTTCCTTGCTGTGCTGTTCAGTCGGGCAATAAGGAAAGTATTATTGAAGCCCTTGTTCACCTCGACTCCCCTGAACGGGATACGACGTCTTCCACGGTGCTCCAGATCATCCGCTCTTTTGATATTAACAAAAAGGGTAAGTCTACATCGCTTGGCGGTGTTCTTGGCGGTGCGGTTTTAAAGGGTCATTTGAAGCTCAACGACACTATCACGCTGTACCCCGGCCTGCGGCAGGACAACGGTGTTTACAACCCCATCAAAGCCAAAATCGTGTCGTTGACATCGGAGGGCATTTCTGTTACAGAAGCCCGTCCTGGGGCTTTGATCGGTGTTGGAACCAATATCCCCGCGAATCTTTCGCAAGCTGACAGGTTGGTCGGGCAGATCGGTGGTATTCTAGGTGAGACAGTCGAGGTTTTCACGAACAAAATGCAAATCATCGAAATCGACCGCAGGAGAGACACGAAAGGGATAAAGGTGAAGCGACACAAAAACGGGGAATACGCGCTGTTAATGGCAGGTCCGACAAAAATCGTGGCGAAGGTGGTGCATTTTGGAAAGCACGCGCTTGAAATCGTCCTTTCCAAAGCGGTAGCTGTCACGCCAATGCAACGTGTGGCGATCTCTCGAAAGGATTCCACCGGCTGGCGTATTGTAGCCTGGGGAACTATCAAGACTTCAATGGCCTTACCGACACCTTATTTGAAGTACGACCAAGTAAACCCATCGAGAAAGCACCAGTACGTCTCCTCGGAAAATGCTTTACAAGCGTTCTATCGAAGCGAAATTGAAGATGATCCGTCACTGTCTGATTTCAACGGAGACTTAAAGACAAGACATCCTGTTGCGGAACCCATTCCATCTTTACCGGTTCATATGCATTCGGTTCCTTCAAATGAAATATTTAACGTGTACACGGATTCTGATGATGGTGACGAGGCAGGTTTGAAGAAACGGTTCAAAAAGAAAAGGAAGAAGATCAAAGTCCGGCCTGCAGCTTCTGACTCCGACGTGGAGCCCGTTCCTCTTCAGGGTGATGCGGCGTATGCTGGGTTACTTTATCAAGCTTTGGATAATATTACTGTGAAAGATGCGTTGGCTAAACCTTTCCGACTACCGCCACCAAGGGTAATCAAATTAACAAGGCATTGCGTTGGCATTGCAAATTTCGACGCGATTGTGAAAAATTTAAACCGGTCGCAGGAGCATATCCGGACGTTTATAGGAGTGGAGCTGTCTACCACTACCTCTGTTGACCAAAATGGGTGTCTTATTCTAGGGAAGAACTTCAAGTCCAGCAACGTTGAGGTTGTACTCAGAAAGTACGCGTGGCTGTACGTTATTTGCCTCATGTGTAGTTCTGGGACGAATCTTGAACGGGCTGATCGTGGAATCTTTGAATTGCAGTGTCCTAAATGTCTCGCCATCCGCTCTGTCCCAGCACAACAGGCTACTTTGTACGCCCCTGCGACGAAAAAAAGCAGAAGGCGGGTGAGGGATGAGTTGCGTAAGGCAACGGACACGGAAGAGAAACCAAAAGAGAAGAAGAAGTAAACTGGGAGGAAAAAAAAAAAAAAAAAAAAAAAAAAAAACCCATATCCACGTCCTCTTTTTGCGGCATTTTCTTTTTGATCTGCGAAAGAATTGTGGGAAGTTTTTTTTTTTTTCTTTTTTTTTTCTTTTAAAGGAGGAATGAAACTAGCCAAAGAAAAAAAGAAAAAAAAAAACTAAGAAAAAAAAAATAAGATGAAGGAATGTAGACATGCTAGACAAGGAACCTCTTAGGTAATTATTTCACAAAACGAAGGGGGGGAAATATTATAACTTGCCCATTTTTTTCACTCTTTCCCCCCCCCCCCTCCAAATGTGGGCGAATCTTCCTATCCTGATTTCCCCATTCTTTTCCCTTGCATAGGACTCCTAAAGCGAATACGGAGAAGAAAGAGGTGACCAACGACACCGCATGTCCATTTTCTTGTGGTTTTTTTCCCCCCCCTTTTTTTTTTAAAATTTCCTTCCCCCTCCTCAGCGACGGACTCCCGGTGACGGTAGCAGACTGCAACTGAGTTAAAAAGAAGTACATGACAACGCAATAAAGAAAAAAGAACCATAGAAAGGCAAGAAAACCAGTTTAAAAAAAAAAAAACGTACCCACCTCTCTTTACAATGGAGGAAGGTCATCTAATAGTGACGGTTATACAAATAAATTCACATGCCCAGACAGCAGACGATGTCCCCCCCCCTTTTTTTTCTCTTTTACAGTTTTTTCCTCCTTGCACATCGCCTACTTGTACCATGTATGACCAACCACCAACACAACTAGCTACATACAAATAAAATGAGGTCTGCCATGTTCATGGCCCTGGTGGCTGCGTCCGCCGGGTCGCTCGTGGAGGTCCACGAGCCCTCGATGATCCCTTCGGGGTGGAGGGCCATCTCCGAGAAGGTGAACGCTGACGGGAAGTTCCGTGTCACCGTGGGTGTGAAGAGGTCTAACAAGGCTGCTCTTGACAAGATCTTCTCTGAGGTGTCCAACCCCCAGAGCGCTAACTACCTGCAGTACCCTTCCTACGCCGAGATGGGTGACATTGTGAGGCCCTCTGCTGAGCACACCAGGATTGTGAAGGAATGGCTCAGCACCAACGGTGTCGAGGTGACCAAGGTGCACCCCCACGGGGACTACATCCACGCCGAGGCCACCGTTGCCCAGATCCAGAAGATGGCCAACGGTGAGTTCATGACCTACGAGCACACCAGCGGTGCCAAGATCTGGCGTCTCACCAGCGGTGTCCGCGTGCCTGCTGTGGTTGCCGCCGCCATCGACACTTTCGCTGGGTTCCACGGTTTCCCCCTCAACCCCATTGTTGTTGACAAGAAGCTGAAGGAGAAGCTCCAGGCCGCTGGTAAGGTCGACCCTGCCGTTTTCAGGAAGACCTACAACGTGACTGCTGTCCCCAAGACCGGCAAGCAGAACATCCAGGCCATCGCCCAGTTCCAGGGCCAGTACGTCGATGACAAGGACCTCGCTGACTTCTGCACCAAGTACGACGCGGGCTCCGACTGCAAGATCTCCAAGTACATCGGGAAGAACGAGCAGCAGCCGGGCATCGAGTCCATGCTCGACACCGAGTACATCATGTCCCTCAGCAACACCGCCGAGACCTGGGTGTACTCCTACCCCAACTTCGACTTCTGCGCGGACCTTGGTACCTTCGGGTCCGATGTGACCGGCGAGTCGACCTTCCCGTACAGCATCAGCATCAGCTACGGGAGCCAGAAGATCGACTACTGCTCGAAGACCATCACGACCCGTCTCTCCGACGACATCCAGAAGATGGGGACCATGGGGATCACCGTCATGATCTCCTCTGGTGACGACGGCAGTGGTGGCGAGACCAGGCAGGGCAGCAACGGTGGCAAGCTGTCGCCCTCGTTCCCCGCATCCATCCCCACCTGCGTCGCTGTGGGGTCCACCTACTGGCTCGAGGGTACCACCGGTGAGCAGCAGGCGACCACCCAGTTCGGGTCGGGCGGTGGCTTCTCGTACGACTTCCCCGTCCCCAGCTACCAGGGCCAGCAGGTGCAGAGCTACATGTCCAACGTGAAGAAGCCCAACTCTCAGTACGCCACTGGTAGGGGTACCCCTGATGTGTCCACCCTTGGTGAGTCCTTCACTGTTGTTGAGGGTGGCTCCGCCATCGCTGTCGGTGGAACCTCGTGCAGCTCCCCTTCGTTCGCTGGTCTCGTGACCCTCCTGAACGAGGCTTGCATTGCCGAGAGCGGCAAGACCCTTGGGTTCGCCAACCCTCTGTTCTACCAGAACCCCCACATGTTCACCGACATCGTGAAGGGCACCAACGCCATCGGGGAGAACAGGGCCGCCGGTTGGGAGGCCATCAAGGGTTGGGATGCGTCCACCGGTCTCGGGACACCCAACTTCGGCTACATGCTGACCGTCGTTAAGAACGCCTGCAAGAACGCCGCGCACTAAGCAGTGCAGCCCATCTTGTGGGTCTTTTTTACTTTGACCCTCCCCTTCCCACCCTCCCCCCTTTTTTTTTAACTCGGAAAAAAGAAAAACGATCGTGTAACAAAAAGAAAAACAATACTTAATATCTTAACACAAGCGTGGTTGTGCTGTTTCCTCGTTTTTATTTTTTTTATTTTAGCTCTCTGGAGATGAAAAAACCAAAGGGGAAAGGGGGGGGACACACGCCCCCCCTTTTTTTATTCTTTTGCTTTTTCATCGCCTTCTCCCCCAACTCCAAATTTCTTTTATTTTATCCTTCCCCCTTTTTTTTTCTATTCTTCAAAGTACAACTACTGTCTAGCCAACACAAAAGGTAAGATGTAAAACCGTAACATTGTGATGCAAGCACTGCACCTGTAGGCACACGGCGACGGTTCATAGGCATCGTGTTCGCTGGCGACATAAGCACTGTACTAAGCAGGGCACACACAGGCACACGGCAGGCAGCGGTTCATAGGCATCGCGGCAAGGCAAGGCAAGGCACGGCACGGGCAGGGAAACCGCTGCTGGCACACATGAAACAAAACGACCGAAACGGCGACGAGAAGAAAAAGGGGAAAGAAGAAGAAGAAGAAAAAAGAAAAATCCTCCCCCTCCTAGAGATGAAACCCTTTTACAATTTACGCGAGTCAATTAAAAAAAAAAAAAAAAAAGAATATAATAAAAAAAAAAAGAAAGACCCCCACACATAGTATTCGTTTCAACGAAGACAAACATACGTACGCACCACGCAGTCTTTAACACGCGTTTTCGCTGCAGCCAAAACAGCCACCCTAAACAACTATCTACGACCAGGTCAATAAGCACACTATGAGTGACACATGCCGTGACTACGCGATGGGGAGGTGCAGGAGGGAACACTGCAGGTTCTCGCACGCCGAATCGCCCCGCGACAGGAGCAGGGACAGAAGGGATAGCAGGGACAGGAGGCCGGCTAGAAGGGAGGCATGCCGCAACTTCCGTGACGGGAACTGCAGGATGGGCAGCCGCTGCAGGTACGAGCACATCGAAGAAAGGAGAGTCGGCAGCGACAGGGACAGGGACAGGGACAGGGGAGACAGGTTCGACAGAGACAGGGACTTCGGGAGAGACAGACCTAAGGTCAACGAGGTCTGCCGCAGTTTCAAAGAAGGCAGGTGCAGGATGAACAGCCGTTGTAAGTACATTCACGAAGACTCCGACAGGGACAGAAGGGTCAGCCACGACAGGTACACCAGGGACAGAAGAAGCGTGGACAGACACAGGGACACTAGGTACAGAAGCCCGGAAAGGAGGAGGAGCCCTGAGAGGAGAAGGAGCCCGGAAAGGAGGAGGAGCCCCGACAGGAGGAGAAGCCCCGAGAGGAGGAGGAGGAGCTTTGACAGATACAGCAGAGCAGGCGAGAGAAGGAGCGAACCCTGCCGCAACTTCCGCGAGGGCAGGTGCAGAATGGGCAGCCGCTGCAAGTACGGCCATGAGGAATGAGAAGAAAAAAAAATGAAAACAAAAAGAAAAAAGTGTATATTGTAACAAGTGTTTAACGAAACAAAGAAAGTAACAACAGGGGGGGATTAAAAAAAAGAAATAATAGTACCTTCCCTCCCCCATTAAAAAAAATTACAAGCTGGGGTTTTTTTTTCTTTTTTTTTTGGTGGGCCGTTGCTAACCACTTCGTTTCCTATCACAGTGATTTTTTTTTTTTTTTGCTTGGTCACATCTTAGGGGTTATCCTTTTCCCTTCTCGAAAAAAAAAAGAAAAAAATAGGTTCTTTTTTTTTCCCTCTCTTTGATTCAAAAAAAACCCCCCCCACTTTTTTCTTTTCACCTTCCCTTTGTTCTTCCCGTTAACCCAACCCCCCCTCCCCCACCCGCCCACTTTCTTTTTTTTAAAAAAAAAATCATTGAAATGCACGCACTAATCTTCACAAAATAAAAGACCGCTCATCAAACACAGGGGGAAAAAAAAAAGAGTAAACAATGCCGAGAAGAGATTCTTTAGACTCCAGGGACAGGTACGACTCCAGGGACAGGTACGACTCGAGGGACAGGGGGGGCAGGGGCCGAAGAGACTCAAGGGACAGATACGACTCCAGGGACAGGTACAGCAGGAGGGGGTACGACTCCAGGGACAGAGACTATGACAGGAGAGACAGAATGCCAGTCTGCTTCGATTACCAAAGGGGCAGGTGCGACAGGTCAAGGTGCCGATTCGAGCACGTAGGCAGAAGAGGTGGAAGGGACGGAGGAAGAGACGGAAGGGATGAACGCCCGTTCGACGGCAAGTGCTTCAACTGCAACAAGGAAGGACACCGCAGCGCCAGGTGCCCCGAGAAAAGGTCCGACAGAAAGGGACCTTGCTACGAATGGGAGAAGAAGGGCGACTGCAGCTACGGCTCAGACTGTAAATTCCTTCACGGGTCCGGGGTATGCACGGGGGGGAAAAAAAAAAAAAGAAAAGAAAAACGGGTTGAGGAGATAAAAGAGATAATATCTCACAGCATGCAGGCAAAAATGGGTTCTTTTTTTTCTTCTTTTTTCTGTAGGTCTTTTTTCAATTTCGCTAGTGCAGAGTACTGGAGCCACCTAATCCATGTGATACACCCCTTTTTGACCAAAAAAAATCGATTTCCGCCCGATTCTGGGCACTTTTGGGCACCTGCGGCATTATTTTGCATTTTTTAAAAAAGGTGCCCACGGTTTGGTACCTGGCCTGTTGTCCCATCTGAATCTTTTTCTGAAAGAACTTAGAATTTGTCATGGTTTATATTCCCTTTGAACGCGGCTCTTTAGGACGCCGCTACCGTTTGAACGGCAGAGTACAGTCTTGCGTTGTAGGATTGTGAACTTTTCCGTCATTTCTGATGAATATCTATCATTTTCCCGAGGTTAAGATGGTAAGTTTGTTTCTGCAAAGATTTCAGGTACCAAACCGTGGTCACTGTTTTCAAAAATACAAATAAAGCATTAACAAGTGCTCAGAAGTGCCCTAATCAGGCGGATTTTGATTTTTTTTTTTGTTATTATCTTTCAAAAAATGATTTTATAACTATATGCAACTTGTGCCGAGCAAAAAACTTTCGCAGCTTTTTAAAAATCTTTTTTGCTCGTGCGAACAACAAAGACATATAGTCATAAAGAATTATTTTTTTGTGGTCATAAAGGGGGTATTGGGTGGTTTTTTTTTTTTGCCTTAGAAAAGTTTTTCCACGGGATGTTGGCAAAGAAACGGGGAAACGTACCGTTTCCGTTCCCCTATTTTCAAAAAAAAGCGTGCCAACATAGCCCTGGGGGGGGGGGGGGGGGGGGGGGGCGTTAACAAGAATAAGAATGAAAGTTATAATTAAAAAAAAAAAGAAACACCCCGATAAAAAGAAAAAATATTTTGCCTGCATGCTGTGATATTGTTTTATTAATAACCAACCCCCAAAGGCACCGCTCTGAGGGACGGAGCTGTGCTGAGGACAGGCCTCACCATTATTTCCCGGAAGTGACAGCAGTGTGCATTTTCGTTGCAAAGCAGCCGTTCTGTGGGACTTTGAGAAGTGCACCTGCTTGGCAGGTAGTAAGCGACAGTGCCTGTGGTAGCTGTGGCATTTTGAGTAATGTGTTGCAAAACAGTCCGGAGAAACAAAATCATTCCCGTTGTAAAAGCACTGGGTGAGGAGGACATGCAGAGTTATGGTGCAGCAGTGGCATGTTGCCAAATAGCAGTCGTTCAGAATTAAGGCGCGCCTGCTCTCTCTTATCTGTGCCGGTGGTATTGCAGCTGTGTGGCATTTGGGCCATAATTAATGGTGGTGCGTGTTTGTCGGTGGCTTGTGTAGTGCCCAGGCTGTGTGCAGCATTGAAGAGGACATTGCATGGTTTGGTGCCATGGTAGTGGTGCCCATGCGGTATTGTGCAAAGGTGCATGGTGTGCCTGGTGCTTTGAGGTGCTGCGTGTTGCAGAAGAAAGTCCGGAAGATATAATGAATGAATAAAAAGCGTGTCCTGGTTGGCATTGGTGTGGAGAACACTTCGCGATTTGGTGCCTTGGTAGTACCCATGAGGTATTTGAGTGGTGCAGTAGTGCAAAGGTGTCTTTTATGCATGGTGTGACCAGTGCCAAGGAGTAGTGCAGCGTGTAGCAGAGAAAGTCTGGGAAAAAAAGCGTGTCCTGTGTGTAGCATTGAAGAGGACATTGCACGATTTGATGCCTTGGTGTGCCTAGGTAGTGCTGCGTGTTGCAGAAGAAAGCCCGGAAGATACAAAACGAAGAAAAAAGCGTGTCCTGGTTGGCATTGGTGTGGAGAACACTGCGCGATTTGGTGCCTTAAAAGTGTTTTGAGTGCTGCAGTAGTGCAAAAATGTCTGCATGGCGTGCCCAGTGCCAAGGAGTAGTGCAGCGTGTTGCAGAGGGAAAAAAGCGTGTCCTGTGTGTAGCATTGAAGAGGACATTGCACGATTTGATGCCTTGGTAGTGGTGCCCATGCGGTATTGTGCAGTTGTGCAAAGGTGTCTATGCATGGTGTGCCTGGTGCTGCGTGTTGCAAGAAAGCCCGGAAGATGTCTTGTGGTTGGCATCGATGTGGAGGACACGTCGCGATTAGGTGCCTTGGTAGTACCCATGCGGTATGCAAAAGTGTCTGTATGCATGGTGCTTTGAGGTGCCAAGGAGTGCGCGTGTTGCAAGAAGTCCGGCTGGATAGGGAAAGGAGGGAAAGCGCGGGCACGAGTTTGGTGCCTAGTAGTGACCCGTCGCATTGGGCAGTGTGCATTGCTGGGTCGGCTAGTTTGCGGTAGCGTGTCCTGCGTGGCATGGGTGGTACAAAAATGTTATTTATGCCCGGTGCTATGTAGCAGTGCTAAGTCGGGTGGGGGTGCTAAGCGCAGTATCAGGATACCATTGTTTGTGCAGGTATGGAGGCTGGATTCACACCCTCCCGAAGTGACTGCAAGAGTGAGGGTTTTCTCTTTTATTTTAATTTCTTTTTTGTAACTGTGTATTTACACGTTGCAAAGTTCTTTCATCCATGAACATCCATAAAAAATAAAATAAAAATCTCTTTTTTCCATTGTATTTCTGCACAGGACGACAAGGACAGGTCCCCCGCGAGGAAGGACGACCGCAGGAGCGAGTCACCTAAGAAGGACGACCGCAGGAGCGAATCTCCCAGGGACGCACGCAGGAGCGAGTCACCCAGGGACGCACGCAGGAGCGAATCACCCAAGAGGGATGACTCGAGGTCTGAGGACTAGAATAGGATTTTCAAAATCGATAAGTGTTTCCTCTCCCCTTTATCTTAGTGGTTCCCCCCCCTCCCCCTTCCCCAACACACATCATTTAAAACGGTTTTTTTTGACCTCCTCTTCCCAACCCCACCCAAAGTTTTCCACACCTCCAACTCCCCCCTTTTTTTTCGCACCCCTTACCCTTTTTCTTACCTCTCAATTCTTTTATCTTTTTTTTTTTTTTTTTTTTTTTTTTACATTCCGCAATAATAATAATAAAACACACAAAAACAAAGAGAAACAAACCGTCTCTACCACCCCCGCATGGCAGTATGGCATACATTCCACCGGCTATGAGAAGACAAAAACAAGAGCAGGAGAAGGAGGTAGCACCGGTAGCGCCAGCACCGGTGGCGGTTGCACAGGAGGAGCAACCATCGTCGCAGGGGGGTAAAGGGGGGAAGAAGGGAGGATGGAAGGGCGATCGGGGTGGGAAGGGACCAGAGGAACCGACCACCGTGAGGCGCGACTGGGGCAACACCTTGGACGCAGATGAAGACGAAGGGATCTTCAGGCAGTCCAGACACGCCACGGGGCTGAACTTCGACAAGTACGACTCGATTCCCGTGGAGGTCAGCGGCGGTGATGGCCACACCGCAGTTCCATTGGAAGAGTTCACAGAAGAAGTCCTACACCCTTTACTTCTGGAAAACATCGACCGCAACAAGTACACGAAGCCCACCCCGATCCAGAAGTACACTGTCCCACTGCTGCTTAAGAAGCATGATCTTATGGCATGCGCTCAAACAGGGTCCGGAAAGACAGCGGCGTTCTTGTTCCCCATCATAAACTGTTTGCTCCTCAGCGGCCCCCGAGCTATGAGGAAAAAGCTCGCATCGCAGAGACAAGTCGCACCAGAGTCTTTAATCCTGGCTCCAACAAGGGAGCTCGCCGTCCAAATTTACGAAGAAGCAAAGAAATTCACATATAAAACAGGACTCCGTGCTGTTTCGGTGTATGGGGGTGTTGACCCTAAGGGACAGATTGCTGATTTAGACAAGGGTTGTCAGATTTTGGTTGCAACACCAGGCAGGCTTCTCGACCTCTGCTCCTCCAGAGACAAAGGCGGGAAGGGAGGCGGTAAAGGTTACGGGAAGGGCCCACCGCCGAAGCTCAGCCTATCAAACGTGTACTTCTTCTGCTTGGACGAGGCTGACCGAATGCTCGACCTAGGGTTCGAGGAACAGCTGCGAAAAATCGCAACACAACGCGAAATGCCATGCCCACAGGACCGCCAGACACTGATGTTCAGTGCTACCTTCCCAAGCAGCATTCAGGCCTTGGCAACAGATTTCTTAGCGCGTCCTTATTTCTTTGTCAAGGTGGGCAAGGTTGGCTCGACCAATGCTGGTATTACTCAGACGCTTGAATATTGCCACGAGACCGAGAAGCGTTCGTTCCTTCTGGCGCTTCTTCACCACGCAAACTCAAAGAAGCTTGTTCTCGTGTTCGTGGACACCAAGAGCAGCGCCAACGATCTTGTGGCCAACCTCATCGATGAGGGTTTCAGTGCGACGAGCATCCACGGTGACAGAGTATGCTTTTTTTTTTTTTAACAAAAAAATACTTCAATACAGACCCAACAAGAGCGGGAGGCCGCGTTGAAGTCGTTCCGCAAGGGCGAGACGCCTATTCTTGTTGCGACGGATCTCGCGAGCAGGGGTCTTGACATTCCGAATGTTTCACATGTCGTGCAGTACGACCTTGCACACAGTCTGGACGACTATACACACCGGATAGGTAGAACTGGACGGGCTGGGAACCTCGGGCTCGCCACAGCGTTCTTCAACGAGGTAATTAAATAAGAAAAAAAAAAAGAAAAAAAAAATACCCCACAGCGTAACAAAAGCATTAGTAAATCCCTGCTTACGTACCTGACGCAGCACGACCAGGAGGTTCCTCAGAAGCTGATTGACATCGTGCACGCAACCACCAGGCAGAGGGAGGCGAAGGAGCGTTCTAATGCCGCAAAGCAGGCGAAGCCAGAGGAAACCGGGGGCGGGGGGCGCACGATTTCGAGGAGGGCTCAGCTCGCGCTGCAGGAAGGCAAGGAAAAGGAGGTGCCTACATACAACGCCGGAAACATGTATGCGAGAATGAGAAAAAAAAAAAAAAAAAAAAAAAAAAAAAAAAAAAAAAAAGGTTGTTATCAATGATGGGCTCTGGTGGAGGGCAATATTAAACAAAAAAATAAAAATATGGGTTGGGGGGGGGGGGGGGGGCAATACAGTTGCATGGGGAAACAAAGTGTGTTGGGACACCTCCCGGAAGTTACAAACAAAGAAACGGGGGGGAGGGGGGGGGGATAAGAAGTTCTATAAAAAATCCTGATCCTTCTCACCCGCACACCTTTCCCCTCCCCCCTCTTTTTTTTTCACACAATTTTTTCTTTTCACCTTATTCTTCTTCTCCTCACTTCCCCCCCTTTTTTTTCCCTTTGGTTTCATGTAACAGTTTAGTGAGAGGGGAGGGGTTAAGAAGAAGAAGAAGAAAAAGGGGGAAGAAAAAGCGCTGTATTCTGTAATACAATTTTAGAGAAGAAGAAGAGAAAAAAAAAAAAAAAAAAAAAAAGACGGCACAGCAAAGGAAAAATGCAAAGGAGCCCATAATACTCTGTGGGCCCCATTATTTCGGTTAAGGAGAGAGAAAGAGAAAAAAAAGAGGGAAAAAAAAAAGGTAGGTATCCTTAGTTGCTCTTCTTTATCCTCGTCTTCCCCTGCTTTCAAAGGATTTCCCCCACCCTTCCCCCCATTCGTACTTAAAGAGGTTTTTTTTTTATCAGAATTTTTCATCTCCCCCCCTCTTTTTTTTTCTCTTCCAACATTTTTTTTTTTCTCCATTTGTCCCCTTTCAAAATTACCTTCATTCAAACACACCAGCATTATAAATAAAAAAAAAAAAAAAAGAAAAAAAAGATTTTTAAAAAAGAAAAAGAAAAAAAAAAAAAAAAACGGCAAATTTTTTCTGATTACTTATGTTCTATTTTTTTTCCCACCTTTCCCCCCCTTCTTGTTTCTGGCAAAAAAAGAAATTACAGGTTTTTTTTTTTTTTTTTTGAAAAAAAAAAAAAAAAAAAAAAAAAAAATGCAAGTCGACAGAAGCCTCGGCTATGTCTTGGCCTTCGCAGGTCTATTCGTGGCCACTTTGGTGTATCTGCTTACCAATATTGATGTTCTGCATGTCGAAGTCATTCTTGGCCTTGTGGGCGCCAGTGTGGTATGGGCTGCTTCCTGCATGATCATGCTCGTGTCGGCCCGTGTGCAGTGGAAGAAGCAACGCAATTGGCGTTCCAGACACCGGGCCTCACCCTACTCGTACACCGCTAGTTCGCCGAAGGGAAAGAAGAGCTTGTTATCCTTTGCCGGTGTAACGGTAATATGCGACGAAAAGTAATGAAAAAGATTGGGTGAAAGGGGGGGGATTGTGTTTTGTTTTATTTTATTTTATTTTATTTTATTTTATTTTATTTTATTTTATTTTATTTTATTTTATTTTATTTTATTTTATTTTATTTTATTTTATTTTATTTTATTTTATTTTATTTTATTTTATTTTATTTTATTTTATTTTATTTTATTTTATTTTATTTTATTTTATTTTATTTTATTTTATTTTATTTTATTTTATTTTATTTTATTTTATTTTATTTTATTTTATTTTATTTTATTTTATTTTTTCTATTATTGTTTTGGGTTCAGGAGATTCTTTTTTTTTTCTTCTCACTTTTTTATTTACTTTTTTTTTTTCGCTTCCACCTTCTGTGTTTCCACACAGAATGGGGAGAAAAAAAAAGAAGAAAAAAAAAAACCAATGCAGGGATAGATAAGGGGGCAATGGGTTGGACCTAGTGGGCACACACTTCTATGACATTTTTTTTTTTTTTTATGTATAGGAGAATTTAACCATCTACCAACGGACCATTTTTGCCCACCAGGGGGTAAATTTTCAAAACTTCAAAAAAAACTATTCTAGCGCAACGCCGGGGCTATATGCCCCCGGAAATGCCTCCAGATGTCCCAATTCTAGAGAGTGGGTGCCCACAGCAGGGCCCACCCCCACAACATTGTCAAAAATATCGTTCCTGAAGTGCTCGAGAGGGGGTACAAAAAACAAGTCAAAAAAAATCGACTGTAAAATTCTATAAAAAGCTATTTAAGGCATTCTTGACGCGGTTCGCACGTGCAGGCTGACCACTGAAATAGGGTTCTTTTCGACTTGCAATGCTTGCACCGCACGTTGTGCTACTTTTTCGGGGAAATGGTCCCAGAAGGTACTGTTGCGGCGTATTGGGGCCTCAGGGCACTCGTTCTGTGTTTCGGGGCATGGTATTGGGGCAGCCTGCTCTGTAGTTGACTTTAGCTGTTGTTTGGGCAGCCTCCCTAGTAGCCCTTCGATGACTGCCTCTTTGAAAGGCGTGAATCCACTGTCGTTCGTACTCAGGGTGTTGGGGGGCAATGCTTCTTTCCAAACAAGCCGGGTATTTGCCAGAGATTTATCTAACAAGTACGAAAATACTTTCAGGGGCCACTTCGAAGTCATAAGGGTGCGTTTATGGCGTTTTGTCACAGCATCAAGGATTCCGATCTTCACGAAACCGGATGCCTTCCAACTGCTCCGGCTTTGCCGTCCAATCACTCGGAATCGGTCGAATTCGAATCAGAATCACTGTCCGTATCAAAATTGCATAATAGGGATGAGCCATCAGTGCTACCATCACTCATAATGTCCTCTTCCGGCCTCTTTCTGGGTGCCCTTTTTTGAAGTGATTTTTAAGGGTAAATTTGGGCTGGCGTTTTTTTTTTTTATTTTTTCATTTTCTTGCAAAGTTAGGGCAGCATTTAGTTTATATTTTTCATATTTTCCGCGCAGGACCCGGATGCGAGAAGTGGCCGGGCTGTATTGCATTGAAAGCCCTTTGCGCAAAAGATTTTTTTTCAAATCGTCTATATATAGACGCTCGTTGGTAGATGGTAAAAAAAAAAAAAAAAATTGAGGTGAAGATCAGGCCGCCTCTGCGTTGCTCTTTCTTTCCCTTTTGCCCTCTATGCTCTCTTCTCTCTCTTTTTTTTTCTTTCTTTTTCTCCAAGGCTTTGGGTCGGCTTGCTAAGTGCGCAAAACAAATAAACAAAACACCGAGGATAATATTAAAAAAAAAATATATATATATATATTTCGTCTACTCCGTCATACTTAACTGTAAAGGTGTTTTCCCGAGTTACACCATATCGCCTTACACACACCGCCCTTTGAAGTTTTGCAGGGTACTCCACTTTTTTTTTTCGCTGTGGGAAAGTGTTGGAATTTTTCGGGTTTTTGCAATCCCCCCCCCCTTTTTTTTGCATTGCCTATTGTCAAGCCCTGTATCGTGTGAGTCAATTGTTAAACTTTTTTTTCTACACCCTTTTTATTTCATCTCTCCCCCCCCCCCCCCCCCCCCTCCATCCTATTAACTTCTCATTATCGTTTTAAACCGTAGATCCTAAGAGAAAAATGATCTTTTTTTTTTCCTTCACAATTTTAGTTTTTTTCCCCCCTGTATTCTGACAATAGAAAATTGTTGATACTAAAAAGAAAAAAAAAACTATTCGTTGGCAAGGGCCGCAAAGACCCCCCCCCCCCCCATTTCCATTTCCTCAATATGGCCCTAAAATTCTAAAAAATGTTGACAAATATAGAACATGGCTTTTTTTTTTTTAAATAAGTAGAGACAAGGGGGACGTTCCAAGACAGGAACCTCCTTTATCTCATCTCTTTTTATTTAATTCTGAGCAGCTCTCTCAAAGAATTTAGGCCGGAAGATATAAAATCAGGTTTCACTTTATTTCACGGGCGTGAAATAAAGTATCTGATTTTTTTTTCCTCATGTTTTTAAGCCAAACGTTGCTGGGGCGTGAAAATCAGGTACTTTATTTCACGCCCACAGTCATTTCTAGCAAAATGGGAAGAAAACCGAAGGCGACCGGGAAGCGAGCCGCCAAAGCTGTGATGGAAGACACGCTTCCAACGGCAAGCAAAATAGCCTACAAGAAGGAGCCGGCATGAACCGGTACGTAAAACGCTCGGATACAGCAAGCAAAGAGGCCTCAGGCCGCCTACTAGGGCTGGAACAAACACAGCAGCCTGCAACGCCCCCTTCAGCCCTGCCCCCTTCGACACAGCCCACTTCTTCAACAGTGCACAGAATCACGTTTGACATAAACGTCAACATCAATTCGCCGAATTGATCATACCAAACCCAGTACCGTGTTCAGTAAAGAGTCGCATTGCGCCGCTACAAGCAGGCAGTTGCGAAGCCACACTTAGCACCTAAATTCTTTTCGAGAGCAGCTCATCATTAAATAAAATGCAGTATTGAATAAAATCAGAGCATGATTTCACTTGTGGGGTCCCCCACGCGTGAAATCTGATTTTCATTTAATAAATAGCTATTTTTCTTTTTTTTTTTTTGGAATTTTAGGGCCATATTTTTTATTTATACTTCCTTTTATATTTATTCCCCCCCTCAAAAAAAAAAACAAGAAATCTATTTATTTTTTTTTGAACGCAAAAAAAAAAAAAAAAAAGGGGGGGGACAAAAAAAAATGGCTGTTGCAGCTAAGTCACGCCTGGCCTTTGCGGCATACCACCACAAAGTGAAGGAGGGCTTTTTCGACCCCCACATGAACACGTTGCTCTCGGTGCACGGCAGGGAATATCTAGCAGAGGAGCTCGAGACGTACGGGAAAATAAGCGGGCACACCATCAACGAGCTGGCAATGACAAGCAACCACATCACCATGATGCCCAGACTGGAGCCCTATGACAGATTCGGAAACAGAATCGAAAAAATCGTATTCCCAGAAGAATATCACAAAATCGGGCGCCTGGCGTACGGAAGCAAAGTCATGCAAAAATACAACACAAAAGGCAAGGAATTCGACACCCTTGCCCTGCACTACCTCTTAGCACAGAACGGCGAAGCAGGACACTGCTGCCCAATGGCATGCACGGCGGGTCTCATCAAATCACTTCAACAAGAAGATGCATCATCATCACCTATCGTCAGCGAATGGTTGGCTAAACTAACCAACCCGGACTATAACAACCACTACCACGGCTCGCAATTTATGACGGAAGTACAAGGCGGCAGCGATGTCGGAGCAAACACACTCAAAGCCGTTCCATCAACAAAGATGAACGGATGGTACGAATTACACGGTGAAAAGTGGTTCTGCTCTGTAGCAGACGCGCACCTCTGGCTCGTCGTCGCGAGGCCAGAAGGAAGCCACGACGGCACGAAAGGACTAAGAGGTTTCGTTGTCCCACGCCACACCCCTGACAACAACCTAAACACATTCCGCATCAGACGGCTTAAAGATAAACTAGGAACCCGTACCATGGCATCTGGTGAGATAGACTTCGAAGGTACCCTCGCATACCCTTTAAAAGGCGACTTCAGAAACGTTTTAGAAACAGTCATCAACACGTCCAGACTGTACAATGCGGTGAGCTGCACTGGTATCATGCAAAGGTGCTATGCGGAAGCGCACGCTTACGCTCAGCACCGAGAAGCGTTCGGAAATCCTATATTGTCGATCCCATCAGTTGCCGTCGATGTCGTGTCTCTTAAAACAAGCGTTTATGGAGCGCGTTCCGTTACTTTCTTTCTCAGTGCCATGGCCGACAAAGCCGTGACAACCGGTTTGAACAAAGAGGAGCATAGTGCAATGAGAATGCTTGTTAATATGAACAAATATTGGACGGCTGCTGCGTGTATTCAATCATGTCATACTGCCATCGATGTTATGGGAGGTAATGGTGCGATTGAAGAGTTCAGCGCGATGCCCAGGATGTTGAGGGATAGCGTTGTGTGTGCACAGTGGGAGGGTCCGCATAACACGCTATGTTCGCAGGTCTTGCGTGATAGCCAACGTCTTGGTTTGCACAAACCTATGTTTTCGTTTTTGAAGTCGCTTTGTGTTTCACCACTTCCTCGCCTTGATGAGTTGGAAGTTTCGTGGAACCACCTTCTCGCGCAACCGGACGGTCTTGCTACCCTGTCTATCAGGTCTCTAGTTGACGAGCTGTGCTTCCTTGTGCAGTACATTCTTCTTAAGTCCGAGAAAAATCTGGAAAGCTCCCGTGTTGCTGATCACTTGTTTATTGTGTCGGCCTTAGGGTGGTCCCCCATTGCCGATAAAGGATACGCTTCCAGGCTGGCCGGGATTATTGGTTCGCCGGCTGAGTCTAAGCTGTAAGATGTGGGGGGGGGGGGGGGGGGGGGGAGAGGAAAAAAAGATGATCCTTTGTATCGCTTTTTTAATTATAAATGTATCGCATAAAAAAAATTTTTTCTTTTTAAAAAAGAAAAAGATAAATAGAAAGGGGAAGGGAACAAGCAACGACACATTGGGGAAAAAAAAAAAAAAAAAAAAAAAAAGCTTTTTTGTTTTATTTCACTTTTCTCTTTTTCGTAAAAAAAAAAAAAAAAAAAAAAAAAAAAAACGCCTCGGGTGGATCTTTAAAATCTGTGTAGCAACCTCCCTTTGTGTCGGAAGACACATGAAATTCTATTTTTTTTTTTAACGGCCTCCTTTGAGCAGCAACGTCAGGGTTGACTAAAACGGGTTTTAGAGATGACTGGGTGGTAAAAAAAAAAAGAAAGAAAAATAATACCAATGCAGCGTGTGCATTTCCTCCCTCCCTTCTCTCTTTCCGTGTACCCCCCCCCCCCCCCCCCATATGTTCTCTTGTGTGGTTTTGTCTTTTGAAAATTTTACCACCCTCCACTCTCCTTGATTGCTCTGACCTTAAACTGTTCCTTTGATTGGTCATGGTCACGGGTGTCAATCAAAAGCCCATACTGGACTACTTGAAAAGTCTTACAGACTACACTTCTCTCGTGACATTGACGTGGTCTTCAAGCCAGGCAGCATGATTTCGATTGATGAAACCATCATCCCGTCCTGCCAAGCAGCACCCAACAAGGGGAAAGGCCAAATTAAAGTACGAAGTCCTGTTGCTGCGAAAATGTGTAACGAGCAACATGGCGGGGTGCACAACAAAAAGGACCGAACGTGGAGGAACACTACGACTAAAAAAAAAGGGGGGGGGTAACAAAATATGTGTTCTTCTGGCTATTGGAAGTCCCCATAGCTAATGCTCTATTTCCAAAAAAATGTGTTTCCGTGTACCCCCCCCCAAAGGCGGAGTGAGGTACACACAAAAAAAAAAAAAAATGGGCAAACGGCAAAAAAACACACAACCTGAAGATGAGTCGGCATCATGGTCGCTCGTGAACGGTGTGCCGTACCGTCATGTGGAGGTGTACAAGACAGAAGGGTGGCGGGTGACGGAAAGGGATGTGGTAAAAGGCGGAATGGAAGGCGGCTACGTCGGTGCCTCTGTGAGACAAGGAACCACCGGGGGGGTGAAATTCTTCACCTGGACCGGCTGCGGCGACTCCGTGGGCGAATGGGTGTGGCGGGGCAACGAACCGAGAACCTTGCTCATCTCCTGGGGCTGGCTGCCCGAGGACAAAATCTCAACCCTCGGCTCCGACGGCGCAGTAGTAGAATACGACCTCTTCGGGACAGAAGTCCGCCGAAGCCCAATGCTCCACAACACACAGGCAGCAGGCTCAACAGTGTTATGCGGAGTAGTCGAAAACTGTTTCGCGGTAGCCTTCACCATGAATTTCGTAATCAAACTCGACCTGTCTGAGACAACCTCCAAACCAATCCTTGTGAAGTGCACGCACTTCTCTCCATTTCTCATGGCAGTGTCGTGTAAAGGTGTGGTGCACGCATCTACCAACACCGAGGCAAAGATGTTTTGGTCGGACCCGAAGACCGCCCTTCCAAACAGTTTGCCGAGCTGTTCTTTGGTTAAAATATCCCCTTCAGGGGGTTTGGTGGCAAAGCTGTCGGACAGTGGGGTCCTATCGGTGACACCAACCGAAGACCCGGCTGCCCCGGTGTTCGAGGAAAAAATCCCCCTTCAAAACGGTGAGATTAGCGCATTGTCGTGGTGTGGGAACGACGCCGTTGTCCTGGTAACCTGCGATGCCCCGAACTATTCTGTGTCGCTTGTCGTTCCTGGGGGTTTCCGAACCGTTGCGAAGTTCCGTTCAAACATCCTCACAGTTACGGAAGAGGCGTACTGCTGCAAAATATTCCACGACCACGGCGTCGATCTCCTGCAACGAGCACCCAGCGAGACGGTCAACATCTTCGGCGGGAAACCGTCCAACGGCATGCTTCTCTTCCAAGCCTTCAAACGACATCAGAAACACGATCCGATGGCATCGAAGCTGCTTCGAAAAGTCCCGTCTCTCGCAAAGGGTTACCGAGCGTGCATACATGCTGCACTACACAGTTTTGACGAACAAACACAGAAGGACCTCCTTGGAGCAGCATCATTGGGGAAAGCTTACTTCAAAGGGAGAATCGACGGCGCTGTTCTTGGCAACGCATGTGCAGAGCTTCGCGTTCTAAACGCGGTGCGAGCGAAGGAGGTCGGGATGTTTCTACTGTACCCTTGCTTCGCAGCGACGGCGAGGATTAAAGGTGTAGTCCGCCGACTGGTCGACAGAAGGCTTTACGGGCTCTCCTTGGCCCTTGCGGAATATTCCGGGATGCATACAGGAAGCATCGCAACGTCTTGGGGAATTTGGCAGGTCAACAAGAACACGGAGAAATCGGATAAAGACCTTGCTGACCACATTGCAGGGCAGTTGAAACCGTACCAGGGTTTGTCTCGTGTGCCATTGGTCAAGGAAGCTCTTTCTATTGGGCGAGCAAAGCTTGCTTCGCTGCTTCTTGATGCGGAACCCGATCTCGATGTCAGAGTGCAGCAGACGATCCAGCTCGGCGAGTACGAAAAAGCTTTGGATGTGTCGATTAATGCTTGCGACCCGGCCTTGACGCTGTACTGTACGCTGACAACGATCTCGGCGAACACAGATAAGAAGCTGATGTATATCATGTTGAAGGACCGGCCTTTCGCGTTGCGGCACTACGCCGCGTACTGCGAGCAGCGGAACACGGCCGCCCTCCACGAGCTGTACGCCGAGCTGGGTCATTATCAGAAACACGGTTTCTCGGTTCTAAAAGCTGCGCACGACCCACGCCTCGCACCGAACTCCCGAAATCTCATAAGATCTATCAAGGAAGCCTCCGATTTGTTCTCACGTGCAGGGAAGCCTTACGATGTTGAGGTTAAGATACTAGACTCGCAGACAAAACTGTTAAACCTTCAAGAAGATCTCGTTCGGAAAGGTAAGTTTCGCGGGGAAGGCGGTGGAATGTCCTTGCGAAACACGCTTCGTGTGCTGCTTCAAGCAGGTGACATTAAAATGGCGGACAGCCTGCGAAAAGACCACGGGATGGGTGACAGGAACTACTGGTACATCAAGGTAACAGCCCTGTGCGAAACTGGGAACTACAAGGAGCTGGAGGCGTGGGGGCTCGGCAAAGGGTTAGCAAAGCTTGTCGCGAACAAAATCGCCAGCTCCTCGCCCATTGGATACGACTACTTCGTGACAGAGTGCATGCGGTTCGGGCACCCTGAAGAAGCGCTGAAATATATCCCGAAAATAGCTGACTACGCGAGACGTGCGGAGGCCTACTGTGAAACCAATGAGGTATTCCCGAAGGAGAAAAAAAAAAAAAAAAAAAAAAAAAAAACACGTTTTTCACAGTTCAACTCCGCCATCGACACTGCCAAGGAGTACTTCGACCCTGATGTGCTCTTAGCGATCAGATACCGCACGAACGACCCCGCCCACCACAAACGTATTGACGAAGCGAGAGCGTACCTGTTGAAACAGGAAAAACCAGCGTGAGTTCTTCTTTTATTTTTATATTTATTTTTTCCCCCCCCCTCAGAAAAAAAATACAGAATAAACCCAAAGGGGGAGGGGGTCGCCACTAGTTGTGCAAACACACGATGACGCCGCTCCGTGTCCATCTCAGCAGACGCGGGCTTCTGACCCTCACCATCGATGGCAAACCGACACGATTACGGAGGGAGATCAAAACAAGGCAACGCCGAGCATATGGGTACCCGCCTCCGCCGCCGCCTCCTATGCCCGGTTTTGTGCCCACGCAAGATAAAGGACCTGTGATTATACAAGTGAGGAAAACACGGGGCGAAGTGGTGTTTCAGTTTCTGTGGTTGGGGCTGGCCGTTGGCGCAGTGTCACTGATGATTTACGAGTGGGAGACCTCACGTGCGTCCACTGGAAGAAAAGACAGGGAGTCGCTGACAAACTCCAAAGTTCAAGAGGTAAATGGGAGGGGGGGAAAAAAAAAAGAAAAAAGAAAAAATTCCCAGACCGATCTCAAGAATTTTACAGTGACATTTTCAGAGGTCCTGGGGTGCGACGAGGCGAAGGAGGAACTGGAGGAAATCGTTCTGTTCCTAAAGGACCCGAGCAGGTTCACGAGGCTCGGAGGAAAGCTCCCGAAAGGCGCTCTGTTGGTAGGCCCCCCCGGAACTGGCAAAACCATGCTCGCAAAAGCAATTGCAAAGGTATCAGATGAATTTTTTTTTTAAAAAGCCCCCCCCCAAAAAAAAGGAATCCGGTGTACCCTTCTTCTACATGTCGGGCGCGGAGTTCGACGAGGTGTATGTAGGGGTGGGGAGCAAGCGAGTAAGGGAACTTTTCGAAGCGGCGAAAAAACGCTCCCCATCGTTGATCTTCATTGACGAGATAGACGCGATAGGCGGAAAACGGTCCCCAAGAGACCAAGGCACCCACAGAATGACACTAAACCAGCTTCTCTCTGAAATGGACGGTTTTTTATCAGACGACAAGGTCATAGTTATCGGCGCCACAAACACCCCAAAAACTCTCGACACCGCCCTTACACGGCCCGGCAGGCTGGACAGAATCATCACTGTCGACCCACCAGACTGCAGAGGAAGAGCAGCCATACTCAATCTGTACCTTAGCAAAGTTCAACACGCTCCGGACATCGATCCCGAAACCCTCGCAAAAGGCCTTCCGGGGTATTGCGGTGCGGAGCTTCAAAACATAGTCAACATAGCTGCCATCAAGGCGGCCATGGATGACAAGGAACAGGTGGACAACGAGGATGTGGAATACGCAAAAGATCGGGTTTCGATGGGTACGGAAAACCGGTCGAAAATCATCCCGGAACACGAACGGACAGTCACCGCTTGGCACGAAGCAGGACACGCTCTAACCGCCATGCTGTCGGAGGGCGCGGATCCTGTTCACAAAGCGACCATTATCCCACGAGGCAGCGGGATCCTCGGTTTGGTTTTGCAACACCCCGACGAGGATAGGTACAGTATGTCCCGGCAAATGATGTTGTCAAGACTTCGTGTCGCTCTTGCAGGCCGTGCTGCTGAGGAGGTATTACTCGGCCATGCTGATGTCACAGCTGGTGCTGCGTCAGATTTTGAAAGCGCCACCGCACTAGCCCGTGTAATGGTCCGAAAATACGGAATGGCTGAAGATTCCATTGGTGTGGTTGACTACTCAACATCTGAGGAGAACATTGGTGCTTACCTCTCGGAGGAGACTAAGATATCTATTGAGGCAGCCACCCGGTCGTTGCTTGATGAAGCTCTGACCGATGCGACTGCTCTTTTGAAGGACAATCACTTGAAGCTTAAGGCGATCGCCGAGGCGCTTCTTGCGCACGAGACGCTCGACAACATGCAGCTGAGGTCTATCATCAACGGGGAGGAGATCGCACCGCCGAAGAAAAAGGTGAGCGTGACTACTTCGTAATTTAAAAAAGAAAAAAAATAGAGAGAGAAAAAAAAAAAGGAAACATGCCACCTCTGATGATGTGATTTTTTTTTTTTTTGCCCGCTTTTTTAGTGTTTTTTTTTTTTGTTGCCCGCATTCTTTTTTTTTTTCTTATGTTCCGTATCAAAAAAAAAAAAACGAGAAAAAAAAAAAGTGAGAGGAGAATGAGAGGGAGACCTAGCATGCTTTTTTCTTTTTTTTTTTTCCTTTCCTTGACCAGGAACTTGAATACAAAAAACACACGCACATTGGTCGGAAAAAAAAAAAAAAAAAAAAAAAAAAAAAGCCCCGTCCATTTTTTTATTTAAAAAAAAAAACACCCTCTTTCCATCTTTTTTTTTCTCTTCTTTTACATATAGAAGAAGCGCCCGAAGCGGCCCCGCTTAGTGTGCCCCCTTTTTTTTTCAAAATTTTCTTTTTTTTTTTTTTATTTATACAAAAAAAAAAAACAGTTTTTTTTTTTTTTTTTACCCAAATCAAAAGGTGGAGGGTGGAGGGAGGGAGGGGAGGGAGAGAGAGACCAAAAAAAAAAAAAAAAAAAAAAAAAAAAAAATGTCGGAAGAAGAACAGCAAGAAGACGACATGGGAAATGTGAGCAATCCGAAAGACGACACTGAAGTAGACCGGTGGCTAGCGGTCCACCAGCTTCAAGAATACGCTGAATCTTTCAGACGTGAAGGCTACGACGATCTAGAAGATCTGAGGGGAATGGTGAAGGAAGGCGACGAAATCCTATGCAGGCTGATAGAAAAAGGAGGACACCGAAGAAAGGTTGTCCGGCTGTTAGGAGGTGAATCATCAATGTCAGCATCACCACAAAGGGCTCCGAGCCAGACGAGCTCGACTTCACACAGCACCATCCAATCCCCAGGAAATGTAGAAACAGGACGTTTCAAAGTCATCGTTGTGGGTGATGCTGCTACCGGTAAAACTTCTTATATACAACAGCTTGTTCATTCAAAGTTTTCACCGAATACCAAGGCGACTATAGGCTTAGATTGGAGAGAAAAACAATTCAAAGTTGCAGGAGGCTACGTTACGGTTCAGTTCTGGGACATTTCCGGACAAGAACGATTTGCGAATGTAACCCGAGCGTATTACCAAGGAGCCCACGGTGCCATTGTTTGCTTCGACAGATCTTCCGTAAAATCTTTAACGACGGTTGAGAAATGGAAGGAAGACATCGATTCTAAGGTTTTTATAGGAGGCGGTACGGACGGCTACGCCATACCTTGCGTCCTCCTCGCGAATAAATGCGATCTCGAAGACAAAACAGACAACGATTTGAAAGATATTGCGAAAAAGTACAAGTTCGAAGGGTCCTTTGAAACCTCTGCAAAATTGAATTACAACATCCTTCCTTCAATAGAGTTTCTTATCGCGTCCATGGAAAAACACCAGGCTGCCCTCCCCAGGTGCGGGTCGGCACATGCTACCACCATTCTTCCTATTGAGCCGGCTTCGATCACACAACACTTCCCGGCACCAAGCAGCTCTTCTCCAGATCCCGTAAAACCCCGCAGTCTGAAGTCCGGTAAGGGCGCACGAGGCACTTCTAAACACCGGCAAAAGAAAAAATCATGTTCGTGTGGGTAAGAGAAAAAAAAAAAATAAATAAATAAAAAGAATTTTTTTTTGTTAGTAAGGCTGTCCTCAAGGGATATGGTGTTCTACTATTTTTTTTAAAGGCCTTTTTTTTTTTTTTTTTTTTTTTTTTTTTTTTTTTTTTTTTTTTTGCTCCCCCCCCCTTTCCTTAGTTGTTGCCGGGGACGCAGTAAACCAACCCACTCTTCGGCACAATGAAATACTGTAAACCTCTTAACTAAATTTTTCAGGGTGTGTTTTTTTCTTTTTCTTTTTTTTTTTTTTTTTTTTTTTCAAAGCCTGCCGACTCCCACGTGGTCCTTCTAGGACCAATGCATGCCCACCTACTCATGATAGAAAAACGCTGAATTTTTCTTCTTTTTTTAAAAGTCCCGAGTGCAAAGGACAAAATTAAGAGGTTCACGGTATCTTTTACTTTTTTTCAAGGTGGTGGGGATAACATGGAAATATAAGAAGTACATCAGATGTGTGGTTCGCTGTTGACCTCCTCGTCGGTCATCACAGCAACTGCATGAGCGCCGAATCTTGGATACGACGCCCCCTGTAATCAAGTAGACAGTTCTTGTGCAGGGCGCCGCCAACACCGGCCTCCTTTAACTCTTGTATTTTTTTTTTTTTTTTTTTTTTTTTTTTTTTTTTTTTTTTTTTTTTTTTTTTTTTTTTCCGAACGTGCTCTCCCGCGAAGGCAAAACAAAACAAAAACAAAACAAAACAAAAAAAGAAGCCCGCCAATTAGCATAATTGGGTGGTGCGGAGGGGGAAAAGGAATACCAAAATAAAAAAGAACTCTTTTTTACTGAAAAAGAGGAATTTTTAGGAGTGAGAAAAGGAGAGAAGAAAAGAGGGAGTGGGGGGGGGGGAAGAAAAGAAATTATCCTTCCAGCCCTCACCCACTCATTTTTGTTTCCTCCTGTGTTTTCTGAAGCTCACTTCTATATTTTTTATTAAGGAAATGAATACGGTTAAACAACAATTGACGAGACAAATGGCGAACGGACAAACTCGCGAATGCGGGGAGGGGGGAGAAAAAGAAAAACCCGAGCACCTTTGTCCCCCTTCTTCAAAGAAAAACGAAGAAACCGCGGCCGATTTGTCCCATTTCGTTCAATTTCGTTTTAAAACCCTTTTTCCTTTTTTTTTTTATAAAGGAAAGAAGAAAAAAAAAAAGATAAAGAGCAACAACGTGTGTTTTTAGACTCTAATGTGTATTTTTTTAAAAAAGATTTTTTTTGTGATAATGCCGTTTCCCCAATCTTCGAATCTGCAACTACGTGTTTCCTTTTTTTTACTTTATTTTTTTTCCCCGGGTACTATGTGAATTACCTCTCCCCCCCCCCCTTTTTTTCGTAAACATTTGTCATCTCTGCAGTTTTCTTTTGTTATGGCTCCCAAAGGGGTTACACAGGGTCAGGGGTTTTTTATTCTCTTTTTTTTCCTGACAAAATCTTTAAAATCTCTTGTTTTTTTTTTTTGCCCCCCTCCTGCGTGTTACAGGTGCAAACGTAGTTTTAGTTAAATTTTTTATTCCCCCCCCCTTGTTTATTCACTTCTGTTCAGTTCTTTCTTTTCCTTCCTCTTTCTAATTCGGATGTTTTTTTTCTTCCTGTTTTTTTTTTTTCTTTCTTTCCTTAAGCTGTTTTTTTCTGTTTTTTTTTTTTTTTTTTTACCCTTCCCAAAATATAAGAAAATGAATGGAAAAAAAAAAAAAAAAAAAAGAACACTCCCTCCAGAAGGAGAGAATCTTCTTCTTGTAGCAGGGCAGAGCAACTTCAGAAAGTTTTTTTTTTTATCCAAAAAGAAAAAAAGTAATATATGAACCCATTTGGTTTTTTAAAAGGAGATTTCTTTTGAAGCTTTAAAAAAAAAAAAAAAAGAAAGAAAAAAAGATAGAAGGTACTACCAAACCTCTTTGTAATTTCAAATTTTTTTTAAAGTTCTTCTGACTTCGTAATTTTTCAAAAAAAAAAAAAAAAGGTATAGGGGGTAGGGAAAAGGCAGAAAGCTGTCTTTCTTCCCCTTTACCTCAAGCACTCCGGTAGCCTGATCACATAACACAGGCAAGTCTATTTCCCCCCCCCCCTTTTTTTCTACTATACGGGTTTGCAGCTCATAAAAAAAAGAATTATATTGTCACCACCCCCCCCCCCCATTTTTCTTTTTCATTTTTTCATCTACGTTTCTTCTTCATCTTCTTTTTTTTTTTTTTTCCAATTATCCTGGGCACAATGTCGAAAGATCGGGGCGGGAGAAGAAGAAGAAAAAAAAATGCCTGAAATCGAAAATTGGCTGTACCGCCAACCCGAGTCACCTCCCAGGAAACATGAAGTTGGGGAAAGCAAAGATTGGATGCTTTCAGAGGAGAAAGGAGGGCCCTTCGAGAGGTATGAGAAAAAAAAAAAAAAAAAAAAACCAGCCCGAAAGCACTTGACTGTAAGCAGTACAAGGCTATTAATATCCACATGATGAACGAGACATGAAAAGCGAGCGATTTTTTTTTTCTTTTTTCTTTTTTTTTTTCAAAATTTTCGATTTTCTTATCAGAACGGGGAGAGAAAAAAAAAAAAAAAAAACGTTATTTCCACAATACCCATCCGGTCATTACCTATTATTATTATTTTTTTTTTTTTTTTTCCCGAAACAAACCAAATCAAGAAAAGAATACAGGGAGGGGGATACATAAACATGCAGCCACCAGGGGGCCCTTCAGGGAGCGTAGCTGCGGACACAGTGATTATAACAGAGGTAACTGACCAATGTGGGATAAGAAATAGTGAAAAATCAGAAGATGCTGTGTGGGTCCTGGGCTTCGAAAAACCGAAAGTTACGGTAAAATATAGGGCGAAGGTTGCTGACCAGGAGCAGAAGGCTGACAAAGCCGGGTCAAAATGCGTTGTCTCATAAAAAAGATTTTTTTTTTTTTAGGTATATATATCTGTCCCCAAAAAGAAGAGTAGAAAGAAAGCGGGGGGGGGGGGGGGGGGGGGGTGTCCATAAACCAGGAAAAAAAATATCCTTCCAAGGAAATCTTTGTTTTTCTTTTTCCTGTGGTGGTGGTGGTGCCTCCATATTCCCTTTGATCTGATAAGTTGCGGGGTGGACAATCTCTGTGAATCGCAAAAGAAGAAAAAAAGAGAGAGAGAGAAGGAGAAGAAAAAAAGAGAAAAAAAAAAAGAAAATGTGATTCGATTCCTATGTTTTACAGTGCTCCTTTTTTTTTTATTTTTTCCCTCCATTGTCTGTGTCCTGGTCACCCCCCCCCCCCCCCCCCCCCCCGTACAAAAACAAATGATCAAACCTTTTTATTTTTTTGAAAAAAGGGACCAAAAAAAGAAAAAAAAATGACAAAACGCCGGCCTAAAAAGAACAGAGACGTGGTCACCTTCACGGAAGTGGTCGAAGAACGGGGTTTCCAGGGGACCGCTGAGGCCAAGCATGACGACGCGGAGTGGGTCCGAGGGTTCGAGAATCAGGAGAAAGTGATCGTAAAGGTAGAGAGAAGGCCGAAGTATGGGGGCGGGGCATCCTCGCCGGCGGGGTCCGGTTCTGCATCCGCGTCCGCGTCCCCAAGTGGTGCGATGGCCGGAAAACCACGGGAATGGGTTAAACCACTGAGAAAATTCAGATGGGTATTTTTTTTTCCCCCCCCCAAAAAAAAAAAAAAGGTGGGACTATTCTCAATTTTCCTGTGGGTAGCTTCGACACAACTTGTGACAGATACAACCCTGTGTTCATGTATGTTACTTTTTGGGGGGGGGAAAAAAAAAGAAAAAAAAGAAAAACAAACACACACACAGCCCCCCTGATCAACCATCCTCTTCTTACCGCGGACTACGGCTTCGGAATGACAACTGTTGAGCAGTTCAAGGAGCTAATAGAGAACAATACTGAAGGGACTTCACCAGCGAAGGACCCGCAGGAAACAGAGGAAAAAAATGATGAAACCGCGGACACCTGCAAATGGAGCATCAAACCGGAAGGATTTCTTACTGGTTACGCGGTTTACATCTCAGGATGGGTGGTGCTTGGCGTGGGACTCGGGATGATGTTGGTTGAGGCATCTCGATTCATGGGGTTCTTTACGCCATTTGTGTTGCTTGGTGTAGGGTTGATTGGGGGGTGTGTGGTGGCCACCTTATTCGCTTTTTACCTTGTATCGGGCAGTTTCTCCGATCCGGAGATATTCTACAGGAAGCATTACCTTGCTGTTTCATTTCTCAGGCAGTCTTCGCTGTCTATCGCGTTGTTGTTCTTAGCACAGGTTGCCGTGCACCCGCCCACTCCCTCCGCTACCCTGCAAAAGATTTCCTACAGCCTCTCTCTCCCTGCGCCTCTTCTTCTTGTCGGCTTGGTCTGCCCCCTTGCTTATCTTCCTCCCTTGTTCCTTGCGGCCCATGCGATCGTTGCACTTTCGGTGTACCCCTTGTGCACCGTCCTTGAGGTGGAGGTCAAGGAACACGTCTCGAGGGAAGATATGGCGGCTAGGATGTTCTCACCGAAAGACTGAAAAAAAGGAAGGGGGGAAAAAAAAAATTGAGGGGGAATAAAAAAAAGTGTGTGTTTTTTTTTTTTCGCAGCTCTTCAACATCATCGAGGAGACCGGCGAATGGCCGGAGGCGCTACTGACGGCACTCGTCTCCCTGATACCCAAGGGTGAGGACAGATCCCCGCTGAACCATCGGCCGATCACGGTCACCAGCGCTGTGTACAGGCTGTGGGCGACGACGAGGATGAGGCGCATCTTGGTCTGGCAGGAGTCGTGGGCGCACACGTCACAGCACGGTTTCAGGTCGAGGAGAGTGACGGACACGCTGCTGCTGGAGCTGACGACGCAACTCGAGGAAGCCCTGCTGTCGGGCACACCGATGCACGGTCTCGCACTGGACTTTGTCAAGTGCTTCGACCGCATCCCGCGGGAGGTGGCACTTGGACTGATGGGGGACCTGGGGCTACATCAGAACATACTGCGGCCGCTGACGACGATGTACGAGTCCCTCAGGCGGAGGTTCAAGTACCCGACAGGGGTGGGTGACGAGTTCGCCACATCGAACGGCATCTTGCAGGGGTGCCCGATCTCGGTGGTGATGGTGAACGCGCTGGTGGGGGTGATGGTGAGGGCGATCATGGCGGAGGTGCCCGGGGCAGATTCCCTGTCGTACGCAGATGACGTGTACCTGATTGCAGCTCTGCTCAGCGCACTGGAGAAGGCGGCAGCGGGGGTAGGTGAATTCTCTCTGCTAACGGGGATGAGTCTCAACCTCAAGAAGACGGACATGTTCTCCACAGAAGGGTCCGGGTCGGTGAAGTGGGCGGGAAGTGCTTGCAGCCAAGACGGAGATCAGCGCCCTGGGCATCAAGGTTTGCATGGACGGCGAGCACAGGGCCAAGCCCCTTGTGGGAATGGAGCGGGCGTGCGGAAGGCTGGCTGCCATGCCGTTGGGATTCTCACAGAAGGCAAGGATCATCTCCAGCTCCATCCTCCCCTCTTGCCTCTACGGTGTTGCGTATGCCCCCCCCTCGAAAGTGGATGCAGGCACAATCCGGTCGAGAGTAGCGACATGCCTCTGGGGACCGAAGTTCAAGATGCGCTCACCGTGTGCTGTAGCGAACATCTTGCTGCCGGGGCACACGACGGACCCGCTGGTGGTGACGCTTTATCGACTGTTGTGCACGGTGGTGAAGGTTGGTAGGTCGGATGCAGAGCTGTGGGACCGGATGGGAAGGTGTGCCGCCCTGTACCTGCAGAGCGACGTGGAGGCCCAGGGACCAGTGGGAACCCTAGTGAGACGATGGCTGCCGGCGGTCGGGAAGAGCTGGAGTTTTGTGGAAGGGCTGCGTACCACGACCGAGCGGGAACGCAAACACGAGATCCGCCGAGTGGCACGGGCCATGACAGCAGCGGAACAAGCAGAAGGGAGGACCTCCTACAGCGGCATGCCAGAGGGGGCCGACCCGGTCACGAACGGGTGGTGGAGGGCGCTCGCGAACAACCCGATGGCGGCGTACAGGTTGAGGAGGCTGATTGCTGGGGCGGTGTTTGCGGTGTACCCTGCGGTGCGGGGAGTGGCGGAGGGGCCGGACAACCCGCTGCAGCACCTCTGTGACGTGTGTGGGGAGCGTTACGGCAGCTACACCGAGGTGCTGGAGCACGCCCTCTGGCGATGCGAACTCGGAGATGCGGTGCGGGGCAAGGCAGAGTATGCGAGTCTCGACCCGGCGACCATGCCGAACGCGACGACGCTCCACGGGATAGTGCCCAGGGGATGCCAAGACAAGCCGAGGGCCCTGTTGGTGCAAAGGTACCTGCTGGAGGTGGTCACACTGAGGGATACGGCGGTGGAAGCGAACCGCGCATTGCAGACGCAGACATACCCGTGGCGGGTGGTCGTGACGGGAAGGGCACACCCGACGCCGACGGTGGCCGAATTACGTGGGCTGGGAGCATCGGGGAAGGTGATGGACAGGCTGCTGGGGCCGGTGCTGAGGTGGCTGAGTGGCTTGCTGTGGGATGACGCCCCTGGACGGCACACGACGGTTACGACGCTGGAGCTTGCCCTCGACTTCGAGCGGGAGACGGAGCTGCCGCTAGACGACGGCGGGGAAGTGGGCAAGGTGGAGGACCTGGGCGTCAAGGCAAGGAGGCTGAGGTATGTGCTGAGACGTGTCCAGGACCTGTACCACGCTGATGGCAGAAGGACGGCGTTCCCAGCAGCGCGAGTGGATCGCGTCAACTCCCTGCGCTGTATAGGAGGACCGACCACACACGGGTATGACAGGAGGCCAGTACTCCCGGAGCGAACCATGAGCAGCATCGAAGGCTTGCGTGACACGTACCTGTCGCAGACCCCGACAAGGCTGCCCCGCAGTTTTACCACCGCAGTAGGAACCCGCCAGAGCCCCCAGAACGGGGACAACGGGGACTAAGAACAGCGCGGCCGGTGAGCGCAAAAACGCATACCTTAAAAGAATAGTTTTTTTTTTTTTTTTTTTTTCTCGATTCATCATGTGGTCCTCGTCATCTAAGAGAGGAAGGAGAGAAAGAACCGGATTAAAAAAAAAAAAGGAAAAAAAAAAAAAAATACAATATTTTGAAATTTTTGTTTTCTCTATTCCGAAAAAAGAAAAGAAAAGAAAAGGGGAAAAGAAAAAAAAAGAGATTCCTCCGCAACCGTGGCGAAAGCGAGGCTCTAAGAGGGGGAGCATTAAGAGATATGCCATAGGGTTACCCTTAAACATCGCCTTTTTTGAACGACCTTTAAAAAAGAAATTGGACAAGCGATCCCCTCACGACCCTATTTGTTTTTTTTTTTTATTTGGACCAAAAACCGGGACACCCTTGGTCCATTGAACTCGGGTTCCCATAGCCCCCCGAAGGCCTAACCCTTATGCTCCGCACTGAGCTGCCAAAAAAAGAGGGGGAAAAAAAATAGGGAGGGAAGCGAGTTGTAGCACGCTCTGCGTGGATCAGTATACCCCACCCCCCCACCCCACGTCTCTTTTTTTTTCTTTTTTTTTCTCTTACCTCCCATTTAACCATCTTTTTATGTATAGGAGAATTAACCATCTACCAACGGACCATTTTTGCCCACCAGGGGGTAAATTTTCAAAACTTCAAAAAAAACTATTCTAGCGCAACGCCGGGGCTATATGCCCCCGGAAATGCCTCCAGATGTCCCAATTCTACAGAGAGGGTACCCACAGCAGGGCCCACCCATTGTCAAAAATATCGTTCCCAAAGTGCTCGAGAGGGGGTACAAAAAACAAGTCAAAAAAAATCGACTGTAAAATTCTATAAAAAGCTATTTAAGGCATTCTTGACGCGGTTCGTACGTGCTCCAGGGCTGGGGGACTTCTTTTTTGACCCCGAGAGGGGTTTCTGGGGTATCCCCGGCAAGGTGGTAGTTTTTGAAGCACGGAGTCACGCAAAGTTGTACCAAGCAGGCTGACTACTGAAATAGGGTTCTTTTCGACTTGCAATGCTTGCACCGCACGTTGTGCTACTTTTTCGGGGAAATGGTCCCAGAAGGTACTGTTGCGGCGTATTGGGGCCTCAGGGCACTCGTTCTGTGTTTCGGGGCATGGTATTGGGGCAGCCTGCTCTGTAGTTGACTTTAGCTGTTGTTTGGGCAGCCTCCCTAGTAGCCCTTCGATGACTGCCTCTTTGAAAGGCGTGAATCCACTGTCGTTCGTACTCAGGGTGTTGGGGGGCAATGCTTCTTTCCAAACAAGCCGGGTATTTGCCATCTAACAAGTACGAAAATACTTTCAGGGGCCACTTCGAAGTCATAAGGGTGCGTTTATGGCGTTTTGTCACAGCATCACCCAGCGTCGGTTCCGCCCATTGCGGTGTTGTAAATATGCACTTGGTGGGGAGCGGGATGTCCTTTCCAGAGGGCCTCCGGTTTTTCATTCTCTTTTGGCCGACACGTCAAATTTGACTTCACCAGAACATCCAACGTCGACAGAAAGCGCACAGGCTTGATGGCATGCCACGTTGTGGTGCAAGGGATGCTCACGTGCTGGTGGAACTGGGTGTCTCCACGGGGTGCGCGTCCTTGGGCTTGCGGCCTCGCTTCTTTGGGGCATCCGTGATCTCCGGGAGGCCTTTGCGATAGGTAGAAGTCAGCACGCTTGTTTGTTTCGCTGTGGAAACACAGATTTCCCAGAATAGTCAAAAAGCGGTCGCTTGACACGACGGTGGCGTACCCAGGGGTGTGGCTGAGAGACGTGGAGCCTGTGTGCCAGTAATCAGAATAATCTGGCTTGATATCCAAGTCCATCGACAATAGGGCACCTAGGAAGGTACGCAGAGAAGCAGCATCGAGATCCAGGGAAACACCTTTTTTAGCCGCATTTGCCACATTGTTCGAAGTTATGACCAAATAATGTTTGGGATGAGCATTTGGGATAATATATGGTACGGCGTTGAGCCTCTGATGTCAAAACAGGGTCCACAAGGATTCCGATCTTCACGAAACCGGATGCCTTCCAACTGCTCCGGCTTTGCCGTCTTATCACCCTGCTGTGACTCGGAATCGGTCGAATTCGTATCAGAATCACTGTCCGTATCAAAATTGCATAATAGGGATGAGCCATCAGTGCTACCATCACTCATAATGTCCTCTTTCGGCCTCTTTCTGGGTGCCCTTTTTTGAAGTGATCTTTAAGGGTAAATTTGGGCTGGCGTTTTTTTCATTATTTTTTCATTTTCTTGCAAAGTTAGGGCAGCATTTAGTTTATATTTTTCATATTTTCCGCGCAGGACCCGGATGCGATAAGTGGCCGGGCTGTATTGCATTGAAAGCCCTTTTGCGCAAAAGATTTTTTTTTTTCAAATCGTCTATAAAGACGCTCGTTGGTAGATGGTTAAAATTCAAATCTGGAAAAGAAAAAAAAAAAAAAAAAAAAAAAAAAAAGCACAAAAAACACAATACACAACGAGAAAAAAAAAAAAAAAAAAAAGAAAATGTCTGAAAACAAAACCGAGAGCCCGATCGAATACGTGTCTCGCAAGCAAGTGCCGGAGCTCGTCGATGGTCTGATGCTCAAGGTGATCGACGCCAGGCCGGAGGATCCGAGAACATTCATGGCCGCGGTGCTGTCGGGCGCACCACCACCGACCCAAAAAGACGGCAAGGTCCAACTCTTTCTGACAAGAGCCAGCGTCACATGCCACGGCCCGTGGATACTCCTGAGAATGGCGAACATAGAACACGAGCTCCGAGACGTGAACATCATGGTGGGCGACCAGAAGAAACCAGCTTACTTAGAAATGAACCCAACGCACACAGTGCCGCTCATCAGGGATGCAGGCGGTTTGTGTGTGTGGGAGTCAAACGCGATTATGAGGTTTTTGTGCAACAAATACCAAAACGCTGCAAAATTCTACCCGCAAGACGCAGAAAGCAGGGCTCACTGCGACATGGCAATGGACTGGCGACATTCTAACTTCTACAAAAACGTCAGCGAGATGGCGTACAGAAAGCTCGGTCTTATGCCCGACGACGCTGACGCCGTTGCCACTGCAAAGGAGAAGCTCATCAACGATTCTGACGGCTGTTTCCACATCCTCACCACTTTCTTCTTAAAAGGCAGGCCTTTTATATGCGGGGATGCTCCCACCATCGCAGATTTCTGCATTGTACCTTCCTTCGGTTTTCTTGATGTGTGTGATGTTGAAGTCCCTGCTGCAGTGGCCGCGTACCGTAAGAGGCTGGAAGATGCTGTGGGTTATGAGGAGGTAGCCGAAGGATGCGGCGCCTTTGGTTTGAAAGCGTTTATCGAAAAGGCAACCAAGCCCGAGGAAGCGAAGAAAGAAGAGGAGAAGAAGGAGTAATTTTTTTTTGTTTTTTGTTTTTTTTTTTTTTATTTTTTAAAAAAAAAAAAAATTAATTGTACATAACTCCTTACTGTAAAATCTCTTAACTCCGCCCTCCAACATTTTTCTTAGCCTGTAGGGGTAAAAACGAAGAGCCTGCAATACGTGAGATAGAAATTAAGAGATTTACAGTATTTCAAAAAATTTTTTTCTTTTCTCCCCCCCCTTTTTTTTCCCCTTTTTTTAGTACACAACTCGAGGTGGGCGCAAAAAGAAAAATTAAACGATGCCCAGTGGGATAAAACGGAGGACACCTGATCGGGGGCAGAAAAGCTCTATTTTCACTTCTCGGCCAGTGGGAGACCTGAAGTCGACAGCGACGGACATCCCCACGTCCGACCTCTACCAGAATCTAGTGGAAGAGGAAGCAAGGAAGAGACAAAAAGTAGGCACGGGGCAATCAACGGCACAAGAACCTGTTGTGGAGTCCCCATTGTCGGCCGTGCTGCAATACCACAGACAACAAGCGAAGATTGTTGAGGAGTCCAGGCTGAACTCAAAAGCGGAGGCGGGCGCGAAAAAAGGCGGCAAGGGAAAGGGCGGAAAAGGCAGCAAAGGGGGAAAACCAACCAAACCAAAACCAGCCCCGAAGCTTCAGGCAAAAAAACCAACCCCGAAACAACAACAACCACTACAACAACAACAACAACAACAACAACAACAACAACAACAACAACAACAACAACAACAACAACAACAACAACAACCCGAAGTAGCGAAAATAGATCTTTCATCGTTTCTATCCGCATACCCGGCACAGATATCCCCTTATATTTCTCTGCATTTAAAATCCTGGCATAGTGATGAATCGACTGGAGATCTTCTTGCGGCAACCGGTGCTTGGCCCGATCCGAGTTCGGTCACCGCTAAAATCCGTTTGGACCAGGGTACAGCATGGGACGGACTGTTGACCCCGAACAACCTCGTGCCCCTCGTATCGCTTCTAACCGACGAAGCCCGAGAAAAATTCTGCTTCAACGTTCAACACATCCTGACGTTCTTGCTGAGAAGAGGTACGTTTAACAAAGCACCGGCAAGGCTTTACGACATCAAAACAATGCTGTGGATGCTCGATCCTGTCAAAGCCTTCTCTTTAAAAGAAGCAACCGCTTACTACAAGCAGGACACTGTTTTCGGTCTGAACATGGTGTTAAAAAGCCGCCTGCAAGACGAACGCTTAGCATACGGTTTCACACAGTTGGAGACACCCTTGGCGTGGCTTCTGGCTGGAATGCGTGTGAACGGATTCCCAATAGACCTCGAGGTGATACGCACCTCTACAGAACTGAACAGTTCGAGGCTTCTGGAATTAGAAAAAGAATCAGCGTGTCTTGCTAACAAAGAAGATTTCAACACGCAAAGTGTCGACGATATACGAACTGTACTTTTCGATGAGCTTCGCCTGCAAGACAAAGTCGGCGCGCACAACCTCACCATAACCCCTAAGAAGGGCGTGTATTCGACTGACAAAGAAAACCTCCTCCTCCTGTCCCAGCACCACGCTCTTCCAGGTGTAATTATCGAACACAGAGCCCTGCAAAAAATGCAATCAACTTATGTTCAAAATCTAACATCTCATGCGATAAAAAGCTCGGCAGGAGCGTCCGTCCACCCTGTTTTCAACCAAGAAGGAACCGATACAGGGAGGCTTTCCTGTTCTTCACCTAATCTTCAGAACCAACCGCGGAAGGGGAACAAGTACGGGAAGATCAGAGAAGCGTTTCGAGCGCTTCCAGGTGAGGTCCTGATAGCCATGGATTACTCCCAGATTGAAATCAGAGTCTTGGCACATGTTTCAAAAGATCCCGCACTGATCGACATTTTAAAATCCGGTGGCGACATGCATAGGTCGGTAGCGGCGAAGGTTTTCAATAAGAAGAAGGAAGACGTGACTCAAGAAGAAAGGCAAGCCGGGAAGAAAGTAGTCTTCGGGATGATATACGGTCAGGGTGTCAAAGCTCTCGCAGGAGGGTTGGGCGTTTCTATCGATAAAGCTTCAGGGCTTTTGACAGGATTTCGGCGTGAGTTTCCAGGCGTTGTTGCTTGGGGAGAACGTGCAGTTCTTCAATGCCGCTCCTCCGGTATGGTCCGCACCTTTGCAAACCGGCTCCGAAAATTGCCATGTATCAACACCGGAAATCCCTTTGAACGGGCGCAAGCTGAACGCCAAGCAACCAACACTGTCATCCAAGGGTCCGCGGCCGATATCATAAAGATGGCTATGCTCACCACAGCACCGCATGCGGTTCAGTACGGTTTAACTCTTCTTTGCCAGGTCCACGACGAGATGATCTACAGTTCCCCCCCAGGCTGCCTTCAGAAGGTTATCCCGTTGCTTAAATCAGCAATGGAAACCGCCACCTCTCTCGCAGTCCCCCTAACCGTGTCAATTGAATACGGGCCTACATGGGGCGAACTTGTCCCGTGGGACAACGGGGAACCAGCTGCTTCTTGGAATGGGATTTGAAAGACGAAAGCTGTGTCAATTGGATACAGGGGGGAAAAAAAAGGGGTTTTTTTTTTTTTTTTAAAGTTTTTCCCTTCTTGCTTTGTCTTTTTTTTTTTTTTTTATCTCATCTGAAAAAAAAAAAAGAAGCTAAACCCTCCTTTTTTTTTTTATGCTGCAACTAAGACCACAACAACAGATTCCTTAAACACATACAAACAAGAAAAAGAAATGGGTTCCGTAGGAAGCATTGCGGCCGTCATCGACGTGTCCATCACAGCCTTCTACTTGGACATGAGGGTGAACCTCGATGGTGGCAGCGGGTGGGAGAGTCCCATCTACTGTGGGGCTTACCCGAACGCAGCTGGCAGCAGGAAACCCCAAGACTACACCAGTGTGACTAGACATGCGTCTCACGACGGGAGTGGCAGCTACTTCATGCCGAGGATCACAAGGGATGCCTACAACAATGCCATCAGTCCTCATGTCACTTACGAGGTGAAGTGCAGCATTAACCCTAAGAAAGGTAACTGGGATTACCTCAGCACGTATGTGAGGACCCCTGCTGCTCCGACACCGGCTCCCACCCCTGTCCCAACTCCTGCTCCCACACCCGAGCCCACTCCTGCCCCTACACCCGAGCCCACTCCTGCTCCCACACCTGAGCCGACTCCTGTCCCGACCCCTGCCCCCACACCTGTCCCCACCCCTGCTCCCTGTGTGACTGGGGTGAAGCTGAACGGGGTCCCCGTGACTGAGATCGACATGGACGGACAGGAGACCCTTGACCTTGGGGGGAAGACCTGGTCGCACTTCCCGAACTCCATGAACGGGATGCACGCCTACTCCCTCCCGTACCCTGTTCCCGCAACAACCGAGATCGAGATGACCTGCTGCGGTGGGGAGGAGTGCGTGTTCTTCGTGGCTCTGTACAACTGTGCTGCGTGCCTCGGACCCAGGCCTGCTGGCCTCGCCGAGACCCTCGTCCTGGACGGGTGGGACAGTGGTGCATGCTCCCCCAGGTTCGAGGGGGACTTCAAGACCACCGCCTTCCGCAAGGGTGTTGACGCTGTGAACCAGGACGTTGTCCTCACCTACACCGCACCCCACGAGGAGATCATGCAGGTGTTCGGGTTGGAGGGGGCTGTTCACAACCCGTGGTGTGTGAGGCCCCGTGGCCCTGTGGCTCCTGGTGGTGCTGGGTGCGGTGGGAAGTGCCCTGTTATCTAAGATCCATTCACTACAAACAGCTTCCTATTTCATATTTTCAATTCCCCCTCCACCTATCCTACTCAATACCCCTTAAAGTGAAGCGATGGTCAAATTTCAATATTTGATGGTCTCACAACGAAGGGACTTTAAAAATGAAAGAATGGCAAACTCAGGCAAGTAGCACAAAGACACATGCTCTCTTCAAGACTTTGGACTTTTGGATATGAATTCCTCCCTTAGTCAACTGCGCCCTTCACAAGGTGACTGTCAATGGTGTCTGACATTGTATGCTCTGTTTTTAAGGAATGCCATGTCATTTTCTTTTTCTTTCTTTCTTTCCCCTCTTTTCTCTGTTAAAAATGATCAAACTAGACACACTTGTACCAGAGCAAGAAACTACTTTTCCTTGTTCTGCGCGATTTGTCTTTCTGGACTTTTCTTGCCAGCGGGACTTCTGCGTAGGCAATGATCAAGGGCAACTTGGTACTTCCAGCAAGTACCAGCCCCGCCGCTTTGTCAAAAGCTACACCCCTATCAAGTTGAACCCTATGGGTGCCTTTTGACGTTTCTTTTTTTTTTTTTTATATTTTTTTTTTATACCTTTTTGTCTTTCTGGACTTTTCTTGCCAGCAGAACCGAATGAGGCTTCTGCGAAGGCAATGATCAAGGGCGTCTTGCAACTTCCTATCAAGTTAAACCCTATGGGTGCCTTTTGACGTTTTGTTTGTTTTCATTTTGTTTTCTGTTTTCGGTTTAACTGGCAACACCTTCAGAAACCGTTTCTATTTTTTTTTTTTTTTTTTTACCTTTTAACCCTTTTGTTTCCCCTTTTTTTTTCTTCTTTTTCCAAAAAAAAAAAGAGAGGAGAGGGGAAGAGAACGAGATTCTTTTTATTTTTTTTTCTTCTCCCTCTAAATTCCATCTTTTATTTGAAAAGTGAAAAAAAGAGAAAAAAAAAAAAAAAAACCGACTTTTTTGTTTTTTAACTGCACCACGAGTCGCTCTGGTCGATGCTACTCTTCCCTCTTCACACTCTAGCGCCTTGGATCATCACTTTTTTGCTTTTTTTTCAATTCTGGTTGATACAAGGCATCCTCTCTTGTTATTTTTATTTTTCTTATCGACAACTTTTTTTATTTCTGCGATACATCTACGCTCGGGGATAGCCGTCTTTCATGTGTCCTGCGTAGTCTCATGTGTCCTGCGTAGTCTCATGTGTCCTGCGTAGTCTCATGTGTCCTGCGTAGTCTCATGTGTCCTGCGTAGTCTCATGTGTCCTGCGTAGTCTCATGTCGTCCTTCTGAACCACAATCCTAGTCTCAAGCCCACCAACTTGGCCAACGTTTTTCTTCTTACTTTTTCAAAAAGAAAAATTAAATTAATCTCACAGATTTCAACACTAACACATTTTAATAAAACAAAAGCAAAATGGGTTCTGCAGGAAGCATTGCGGCCGTCATCGACGTGTCCATCACAGCCTTCTACTTGGACATGAGGGTGAACCTCGATGGTGGCAGCGGGTGGGAGAGTCCCATCTACTGTGGGGCTTTCCCCAACGGAGCTGGCAGCAGGAGACCCCAAGACTATACTCGTGTGTCTAGGTGGCCGTCTCACGACGGGAGTGGCAGCTACTTCATGCCGAGGATCACAAGGGATGCCTACAACAATGCCATCAATCCTCATGTCACTTACGAGGTGAAGTGCAGCATTGACCCCGACTGGGGTGGTTGGTCTTACCTCAGCACGTATGTGAGGACCCCTGCTGCTCCGACACCGGCTCCCACCCCTGTCCCAACTCCTGCTCCCACACCCGAGCCCACTCCTGCCCCTACACCCGAGCCCACTCCTGCTCCCACACCTGAGCCGACTCCTGTCCCGACCCCTGCCCCCACACCTGTCCCCACCCCTGCTCCCTGTGTGACTGGGGTGAAGCTGAACGGGGTCCCCGTGACTGAGATCGACATGGACGGACAGGAGACCCTTGACCTTGGGGGGAAGACCTGGTCGCACTTCCCGAACTCCATGAACGGGATGCACGCCTACTCCCTCCCGTACCCTGTTCCCGCAACAACCGAGATCGAGATGACCTGCTGCGGTGGGGAGGAGTGCGTGTTCTTCGTGGCTCTGTACAACTGTGCTGCGTGCCTCGGACCCAGGCCTGCTGGCCTCGCCGAGACCCTCGTCCTGGACGGGTGGGACAGTGGTGCATGCTCCCCCAGGTTCGAGGGGGACTTCAAGACCACCGCCTTCCGCAAGGGTGTTGACGCTGTGAACCAGGACGTTGTCCTCACCTACACCGCACCCCACGAGGAGATCATGCAGATGTTCGGGTTGGAGGGGGCTGTTCACAACCCGTGGTGTGTGAGGCCCCATGGCCCTGTGGCTCCTGGTGGTGCTGGGTGCGGTGGGAAGTGCCCTGTTATCTAAGATCCAATGGTTTAACAGCACTACACACAGAAGACGAGTTGCTTTTAACTTTATATTATGAAACACTTTGTTGTGTTATTATTAGAAAACAAGGAATGTCAAACAGTGGACTAATCTCTACCTCCACATCTCTAAAAGCAATCTACCTGTTCTTGTTGTTCCCTTTTCTTTCGTTTGTTCTCCCTCTTTTTTTTTTAATGGTAACCCTTCCGTCAACCATCATCAGAATTTAACATCTGATGTCCTCTCCTCTTCCCGCCCTTCTTTTTCCATCTACTGGGAGAAAAGAAGGAATAGTGAAATGGAAGAAAGAAAGGTGAAGGCAAAAAAGGCGAAAAAAGAGGAGAAAAAAATTACAGATCTGGCAACTCAGCAATCTGAGTATTCTCACTAGAACCTCTTTTGGAGGATTTTGAACGCAGGTTCACTCTGGGCGCCTTACACAGGGTCGCTTCAGGGAGAGGTTGCATGGGAATGCTGCTCTTTTTTTTTCCTTTTCTTTTTTTCTCTCTTTTTCTTCTTCTTCAAGGTTTTTGCAATCGTATCTTTTTGTTCTTTTTTTGTATTTTATCCATGAAAAGGTTTTTAACGATCTCTTCGATATTCTCTCCCTCCACCCATCGACCTCTCGACCTTCTACTTTGGTTTAACTGTTAAACAGGAACCGTTTCTCCGCTCTCCACAACATCTTGTGGTACTTTGATTTTTTTTTTTTCCTTTTTTTCCCCCCCTCTCTCTATCTAGTTCTAAACCCCTTCCTTCTGTCTCATTGATTGTCCGAGCCGATAAAAACATAAAAATAAAAGAGGGGAAGGAAAAAAAAAAAAAAAAGGAAGAAAACCGGCTTCTCATATCGCTTGTGCACATAAAAAAAAAGAGATGACAGACAGAGAATGAGAATAGAATAAAGAAAAAAAAAGAGAGAGAAAGAGAAGGGATTCACACCCCTTGGCTCCTTTTTTGTTTTTGTTTTTGTTTTCCCCCTTTCCCCACAAACGCAAATTTTCTTCCTTCCGCTTTTTATATTCTATTTCTGGGATTTTTAAAGTACCACGCACCCATAGCACTTGCACTTTCCATATCGAAAAAAAAAAAAAAAAAAACCAAAAAATCACCTTTGGGGGTACGACAGCTCAGAGCAGTACTGACTCAGAAGGGACATCCTCACTGCCGACGAAGAAGTGGCGTGGGGGGGGGGGGGGGGGGGGGACCCCGTATTGCGTCCACATAAGGAACACAAGTTCCAGACCTCCTGGCGAGTTTCAGGGCTCTCGTTGTGAAAGTAGAGCAAACACCTAACAATCGAAGGGGTCAATGTAAAATGAACACATGGCTGTTGAGTGATGACTACTTTTTGTCCTGCTCTCTGTCATGTTTTTTTCAAATATACCCACCAGCGAAGGGTTAACCCCTATTCACAATGGAAACCATCTCAACAAACAACAACTAACATAGATTTTGACGCTTCAAAAAAAAAAAAAAAAAAGAAAAAAAAACCAACAAAATGGGTTCCGCAGGAAGCATTGCGGCCGTCATCGACGTGTCCATCACAGCCTTCTACTTGGACATGAGGGTGAACCTCAACGGCGGCAGCGGGTGGGATAGTCCCATCTACTGCGCGGCTTTCCCGAACGGAGCTGCCGGCATGAATCCCCAAGACCACACCAATGTGATTATGAACCCGACTCACGACGGGAGTGGCAGCTACTTGATGCCGAGGATCACAAGGGATGCCAACAACAACACCATTGGTCCTCAAGTCACTTACGAGGTGAAGTGCAGCATTAACCCTAAGTATGGTGACTGGTCTTACCTCAGCACTACTGTGATAACCCCTGCTGCTCCGACACCGGCTCTCACCCTTGCTCCCTGTGTGACTGGAGTAAAGCTGAACGGGGTCCCCGTGACTCAGATCGACATGGACGGACAGGAGACCCTTGACCTCGGGGGGAAGACCTGGTCGCACTTCCCGAACCACATGAACGGGATGCACGCCTACTCCCTCCCGTACCCTGTTCCCGCAACAACCAAGATCGAGATGACCTGCTGCGGTGGGGAGGAGTGTGTGTTCTTCGTGGCTCTGTACAACTGTACAGCGTGCCTCAAACCCAGGCCCGTTGGCCTCGCCGAGACCCTCGTCCTGGACGGGTGGGACAGTGGTGCATGCTCCCCCAGGTTCGAGGGGGACTTCAAGACCACCGCCTTCCGCAAGGGTGTTGACGCTGTGAAACAAGACGTTGTCCTCACCTACACCGCACCCCACGAGGAGATCATGCAGGTGTTCGGGTTGGAGGGGGCTGTTCAGAACCCGTGGTGTGTGAAGCCTGTGGCTCCTGGTGGTGCTGGGTGCGGTGGGAAGTGCCCTGTCTTCTAAGACCTTTTTTGACACCTTTCTTTTATTGCGAGGGGCTTGTCCTGTACTTTGAGATTTATTTAATTTGAACAGTTATTTGTTTCCCCCCCCTCCCTGGTGGTCGTTGAAAACATCGGAGGGGTTCCTTTTTTTTTGTTTTATCCAAATGCCGAGTAAGGATTTACTTATTCGAGTTTTTTTTGCTCTACTCGAGCGAAGAACCTTTTAACATCTGATGACCCTGTGCACACTGATTGAAGGCACAAAGATACAGGGGTGAACAAGTAACGGGAAAACCCAAATACGAAGAGACAAGATAAGAGGAAGATAAAGCACACCACTTATTATTATTATTATTATTATTATTTTTCTCCCCATGATGGCTAACGTGGCAGAAGTCATTGTTAGCCTCCAGCACCTTTCGCCGGGTAGCTGTGAAGGAAAAAGAATGGGGGTTTTTCTTGATCTTCTCTTTATTATTTGTGGGAATACCTTTACCCTGCTTTCCTCTTGTTGTGTTGGCCTTTTTATTTTTCCTTCTCCTTTTTTTTTTAATACCCTTTTTACACTGTCAACCTTATCAAGTTAAGGTTTTCAAATTACAACTCTCCCCCTCCCTCCGCTTTTCACGAAATCTTGGTTTTCATGTGTTTCTCTTTCATTCTCTGTCCTCCTTTGTAGCCGAGTGATAAAGGGGTCACTACTGATGATGAACTTTTTAAAGCAACAAGCAACCATGAAGCGTCCTTTGTCGCGAGTATTGGGTGGTAGGTCGCCCGGTAAACTAGCTGCCGAATACTCTTGAGGTCGTTTTTTTTTTGTTTCTTCGTTTGTTTGCTTGATAGGTTCCCATTGCTTGAGCAACAAACTAAGAAAGAACAGTGGGAGGGAGAAACACACAACAAAAAGAAAACAAGATACAAAGAAGAGCGGAAAAACAAAGATCTCTCTCTCCCTAAACATATGCACTTTTATGTTTTTTTTATTTATATTATTTATCTTATGGTTCAAAAATTTCTCCTAACCCCCCCTATAATCGAGAAATAGCCTTTCCCAAATTCCCCATGGCGTCAACCACGCCCCCCCGGGGGGAGAGAAGAAAAGAATGTGGGGAAAAGTACTGCAACTAAGATAACAACAACAACAACAGATTCCTTAAACACACATAAACAAAAAAAAAAAAAAGAAGAAATGGGTTCCGCAGGGAGCATTGCGGCCACCAGCGTCGTGTCTCTCACATCCTTCTATTTCGACATGAGGGTGAACCTCGATGGTGGAGGTAATTACGGGTGGCAGAGTCCCATCTACTGCGCGGCTTTCCCGAACGGAGCTGCCGGCATGAATCCCCAAGACCACACCAATGTGATTATGAACCCGACTCACGACGGGAGTGACAGCTACTTGATGCCGAGGATCACAAGGGATTCCAACAACAATGCCATCAATCCTCAAGTCACTTACGAGGTGAAGTGCAGCATTGACCCTAAGAATGGTGACTGGTCTTACCTCAGCACTACTGTGATAACCCCTGCTGTTCCCACATCCGAGCTCACTCCTGCCCCACCAACTCTTTCGCCACCAACTCCTGCCCCCGCAACACCTGCTCCACCAACTCCTTCACCACCAACACCTGCTCCACCTACTCCTTTCCCAGCAACACCTGCCCCTTCAACACCTTTCCCACCAACACCTGCTCCACCAACTCCTTCGCCACCAACTCCTGCTCCCGCAACACTTGCCCCCACAACACCTGGGCCGACGCTCTCGCCCGCCCCCGCAACACCTGAGCCTACACCTGCCCCTTCAACACCTTTCCCACCAACACTTGCTCCGACACCTGAGCCCACACTTGCCCCTTCAACTGGAAGCACGACAGCAACAGAGACCATGACAGAAGGAAGCATGACAGCAACAGAGACCATGACAGAAGGAAGCATGACGGTAACAGAAACCCTGACAGGAGATGGAAGTACTCCTTCACCAGCAACTCCTGCCCCCGCAACACCTGAGCCTACACCTGCCCCTTCAACGCCTTTCCCACCAACACTTGCTCCACCACCACCAACTCCTTTCCCCGCAACACTTGCTCCGACACCTGAGCCCACACTTGCCCCTTCAACTGGAAGCACGACAGCAACAGAGACCATGACAGAAGGAAGCATGACAGCAACAGAGACCATGACAGAAGGAAGCATGACGGTAACAGAAACCCTGACAGGAGATGGAAGTACTCCTTCACCAGCAACTCCTGCCCCCGCAACACCTGAGCCTACACCTGCCCCTTCGACACCTTTCCCACCAACACCTGCTCCACCAACTCCTTCACCACCAACTCCTGCCCCCGCAACACTTGCCCCGGCAACACCTGAGCCGACGCTCTCGCCCGCCCCTGCAACACCTGAGCCTACACCTGCCCCTTCAACACCTTTCCCACCAACACCTGCTCCACCAACTCTTTCACCACCAACTCCTGCCCCCGCAACACTTGCCCCCGCAACACCTGAGCCGACGCTCTCGCCCGCCCCTGCAACACCTGAGCCTACACCTGCCCCTTCAACACCTTTCCCACCAACACTTGCTCCACCACCACCAACTCCTTTCCCCGCAACACTTGCTCCGACACCTGAGCCCACACTTGCCCCTTCAACTGGAAGCACGACAGCAACAGAGACCATGACAGAAGGAAGCATGACGGTAACAGAAACCCTGACAGGAGATGGAAGTACTCCTTCACCAGCAACTCCTGCCCCCGCAACACCTGAGCCTACACCTGCCCCTTCAACACCTTTCCCACCAACACCTGCTCCACCAACTCCTTCACCACCAACTCCTGCTCCCGCAACACTTGCCCCCGCAACACCTGGGCCGACGCTCTCGCCCGCCCCTGCAACACCTGAGCCTACACCTGCCCCTTCAACACCTTTCCCACCAACACTTGCTCCACCACCACCAACTCCTTTCCCACCAACACTTGCTCCGACACCTGAGCCCACGCTTGCCCCTTCAACTGGAAGCACGACAGCAACAGAGACCATGACAGAAGGAAGCATGACAGCAACAGAGACCATGACAGAAGGAAGCATGACAGCAACAGAGACCATGACAGAAGGAAGCATGACGGTAACAGAAACCCTGACAGGAGATGGAAGTACTCCTTCGCCAGCAACTCCTGAGCCTACACCTGCGCCTTCAACACCTTTCCCACCAACTCCTGCCCCCACAACACCTGAGCCGACCCCTGTACCTGAGACCGAACTTGTCCCGTCAGACAACGGGGAACCAGCTGCTTCTTGGAATGGGATTTGAAAGACGAAAGCTGTGTCAATTGGATACAGGGGGGAAAAAAGGGGGTTTCTTTTTTTGAGGCGTCCTGTCACATACTGCAGGTACCCTTAAATGTCTCTTTTTTTTTTCTTCTTTTCTTCTTTTTTATTTTATCTCATGCTCTGGAAACAAAAGTTAAAACCCCCTCAAAAACTGATTCCTGAAACGTACGTTAATTCATTTTTTTCTCTCATCTTTATTTTCTATTTTCTCTAATTATTTTTCTTTTATATTCCTCTCTTTTCCCAAAGTGAATATCTCCCTTGAACGGTGAGCACTCAACCGCACATCAAAATTTATCAAATTTTCTCTCCTAGCTTCATCTTTTTTTTTTTCCTGTCACATACTGCAGGTTCCGTTCAAAGACATCTTTTTTATCTCATCTAAAAAAAAAGAAGTTAAAACCCCCCCCCCCCCCCCATGGCCTCCTTTTTTTTTTTTTTTTTTTTTTTTTTTATACTGGAACTAAGACCACAATAACAGATACCTTAAACACACATATAGTCGCCTCTCCACTATTTGTCACAAAATACTGCCCACAAATTTCATATCTCTTTAAGTGTAAAAAATCAAAAGCGATGCCTGGATTTGCTCCAGAAGTGGAATAAAATTTTGAATAAGAAAATCATGGCTAGGTGCTGTCATTTTTTTTTTACTTTCTTTAATTAAACCCCGAAAATTAAGCATGATTTACACTACTTTTCCCTTTAATTCCATGTCGAAGTTGTGCAAACTGTGTTCAGACGCCACAGCTTCCCTCAGGCCATGCAGTCGAAGCTGTTGGGGTCACACACTGTGAAGTCGTGCCCTTCAAGGGTAATGACTTCAGAGCAGTCGGCGCAGCCGATACGGCGCATAGCGGCGTTGTGCTTCTAAGAAGTATCGGGTTTGGGTGTGGTCTTGCACCAGCACCTCGGTGTCTGTGGACACTGCCTGATATGTCTCGGGTGTTTCTTCAGGAAGGTGGAGTAGCCAACTACATCAGCACCCGAGCCCAGGTACTGTACGTGGAACTCATGAAAAGTGCCTTTGGCGTAACGCAGCTCAATGCGTTGATCACTTCCGGGAGAAACACGAATTGTTCTGTGACTTTGATGCAGAATCGATTCATTTTGCCACCAAGTCACAATAGCGCAGGCTATGCCTGCCGACAATGCATCAGAACGTATTTTCCTTGCAGGGGACTCTCGTGTTCTGTAACACACGTCTCTTGCGCTTCAGGGTGGGGGCTCTAAACTCCTCCTCGTCTTCGGCTTCCTCTTACTCTTTCTGCCGCCTAACGTTCTCGTTACGCAATCGAGAGACCCAAAATCGAAAAATTTCGAAAATCAATTACCCCCCCCCCCCCCCCCCCCGGGCGTCAAAGGGTTAAAAAAAAGCGTTTTTTCTCATTTTTCGAAAAAAGCATTGACAAATAGCGGAGAGGTGACCATGTATAAAAAAAAAAAAGGTTTTTGATAAAGGCCACCCCTCTAGTTTAACCCGTTTGCTCTTCATGTACTGCAGTGTGTCTGACCTGAAGTCGTCAAAGGAGGGGGTGACGGCGTGCAGTGACATGAGAGGTGTAGTTATAGGTGGGAGGTTTTCCAAAAATGAAATACCACTACTCTTATCGTCGCTTTACTTATCCAATGATGGGGGAACGGCAGCAGCCTGAATCTCCATTAGTACGGCAAAATCGTGGTGCACATCCCGACTTCTGATCAAAGGTGTCATCCTGTTCTGGACGCATGTGTTTAAGTATCTGCGTAGCACTGGCAGCGTGAACATAGGACACGCCATCATGGTCCTTTTAGTCTGCATGTTTGTCAACACGATCGTCACCAGCAGCGTCATCACCCCATGCCTGTGTACTGTGTGCTGCCCTTTGTTGGATACTGCTCTTTAGGCGTCTTTGTACAATACAGTAACTCTGGCGCTGATATTCGGTTACCAAGTTTAACAAAAAAAAAAAACCATCGAAGCTGAGGAATTTGTGTTTGTCACAAGAAGAATTCTTTATTTACACGTGTGAACAAACCAGCGTGTCCAAAAGCAGGCGTATGTCTTGAATGATTAAGCATGGAATAACAAGGGATTAGATTCTCTCGGTTCTTTTTGTTGGTTTTTAACGCCAACCAGTTCGGCAGCAAATACGCCAAGCTGTTGAAAGCACTGGACCCCTCACCTGGACCTGCGAAGGGACAAGGGTGTCATTTATGTGCTCGTAAACAGTTTTAACTGACTGTCAACACAGCCTACAAGCGTGGCAAGCAGCACTGGAACAACTCGAAGCCCGTAGGCAACGGAAGAACACGCAAGCCCAAACCTGAAAGGGCAAGCCAGGCCACGCAGACGATCTCACGAAGCCGGCTGACTGCACCAAAGGGGCGGACTACCACACGGGGCAAGCAGTCTGCAACAAGAAGTCTACGCCACGGGACAAGTAGGCCCCAGTCCCCAAAGACACCCCAGCTGCCACACGGAACCCCGAAGAACAAGCAGAACTAACCACACGGGGCGGAAATCTGCACCACAGGACAAGCGGGCCCTAGTCTCTAGAAAGACTTCAGCTGCAGCCGAACCCCAGCAACAACCAAGGAGGGAAGGATACTGCCCACTGTCTCGCTCGACGACAACCGAGAGGTACAGATCTCAGAGAGAAGCACGAAACTGGACAACTCTCAGCTGGAAGGAACTGGCAGCCCAGCAACGAGACCGAAGCAAACCTGGGAAGGAACAACCCACAGCGGAAGGGGCAAACCCCGCACCCGAGACCGACCCCCGACACCTCGGACTACAACACGCAGCAGAAGGAACCAAGCAACCCCATACCCTCTAGCACCTGTACCCGCAAAGGCCCAAGGACAGATGCCACCTTGAAGACTTCCTCATAACGATTTTGTCACAAGCTTGTAGGTGCTGGATGGCGAAGAGGAAAAAAAGGACAACGAGGAAGCAAACGACAAACCCAACACTACCCAACACTACCCAACACTGAATCCAACGCTGACCTCACAGATGACTCCTTCGGCAACAAATCATCGAAGCTGAGGAATTTGTCACAAGAAGAATTCTTTAATATGACAAAGGGTGAATAAAGAAAAAAAAGAGAAATCGATTAGGAAGGAAACTATAGCGAAGTGGAAGGGGACCTGTGAAGACGCACCAGGTATGAGAAGGCCTCTGAGTTCTGAGATGGTAGAGAAGTTAGGAGTTAAGGCCCCAACACAATCCCTCAATTAGAAGGGTACATGTAAACACTGAGGGAGGAAGTCGGCCCATCTTAGGACCTATTTTAGTATATTAAAAGCAGTCCATGTCACGTAGTACATGTGGAGTCGACACATGCCCTCACAGAAGAGCCTTTTATGCGCATCTTACTTGAGCAGACGTCAGACAATCCTTGAAGCACTAATGTGATCTAAACTAGCTTGCAAGAACAGCGCATTTCCTCTAAAATGGAATAGAATAGCGGAAATATGTGGACGATTCAAAGGTAGCTGATCCGACGTTATTGGGGTTTTATCTATTGTTTAAGACAAAAGAAAAACAGCAACATTGAGAGGGAACGCTACACTGCTCACAAATGAAAACTAGTCTTTAATGAGTACAACCTATCAATAACCGTGTTAAGGAAGCAATAATGTCAAAGAAAGTTTACATTAAAACTCATGATATATCGACCAAATGATAATAATACAAAGATCCTTTCTTCATACGGAATTAAGGGCACTAGTAAACAAGGGTGTTACAAGAATCTGGAGAAAAGACTTGAGGCATTTCCAAAAAGAGTGTGAGGAGTGTGGTTGGCTGCTGGTCAGAGGATGGGACATCCATATCAGCAATCCATCTTTCGATAGGTCTTGAAATCGTGTTGTATTTTAACATGCCATAATCCAAAGCCAGATCCAGCATGGCATCGAGGACATCAACGATGCAGCTGTGCATCCCAAATACGAACATGGGCTGGAAGAGGGTATGGAGTCGAAAGGTGGCAACGAGTCCTGTGTCAACCAGGTAGCGAGAATAGCAGGATACTTCGGCTCTGAACGGCGGAGCAGTATAACCGCCGTAAGTTTGGCGGAGCTCGCCAAGACCGCGCGGCTTTTGTACCTTTCACAAAATCGATTTTCGGAGCGCTCACAAGTGAGTAGTTAGTTATGAATAGTCACTGCATTACTTCTCTACCTCCACATCGCTAAAAGCAATCTACCTGTTTTTGTTGTTCCCTTTTCTTTTTCGTTTGTTCTCCCTCTCTCTCTCTCTTTTTTTTTTTTTTTTAATGATAATCCTTCCGTCAGACATCATCAGAATTTAACATCTGATGTCCTCTCCTCTTCCCGCCCTTCTTTTTCCATCTACTGAGAGAAAAGAAGGAATAGTGAAATGGAAGAAAGAAAGGTGAAGGAAAGAAAGAAAAAAAGGGGGGGAAATTACAGATCTTGCAAACTCGGCAATCTGAAGGTTCCCTTTTTTTTTTCCTCTTTCTTCTTCTTCAAGGTTTTTGCAATCGTATCTTTTTGTTTTTTTTTTTTTGTTTTTTTTATCCATGAAAAGGTTTTTAACGATCTCTTCGATATTCTCTCCCTCCACCCATCGACCTCTCGACCTTCTACTTTGGTTTAACTGTTAGAAACAGGAACCGTTTCTCCGGTGGCCCATTCCTGCCGCTTTCCACAACATTGTGTTTTTTGTTTCTCTCGCTAGTTCTAAACCCCTTCCTTCTGTCTCATTTATTGTCCGAGCCGATATAAAACATAAAAATGAAAGAAGGAGAAGGAAAAAAAGGAAGAAAATCGGCTTCCCATATCGCTTGTGCACAATAAATAAAAAAGAAGATGACAGACAGAATGGGAAAAGAAGAATGAAAAAAAAAGAGAGAGAGAAAGAGAAGGGATTCACACCCCTTAGCTCCTTTTTTGTTTTTTTTTTTTTCGCGCAGGAACCACTAAGGACCTGGCTCTCCATAGCCTTGTCCACAGAGCGAATGCGGAGACCGTGGTCGGGAAAAGTACTCTCCAAACCTGCTGGGACGCTAGTGGGAGCCAATGAAGGGTGCTTCTTGCCTGAAGAGATCAGCACTTGGAGGAGTCGCAAGATTAGATCGAAACTGAGAGATACCTAGTACTGACCATACCCCCCCCCTTTTTAGGGCATGCGGCTTTCGCTCTGGGAGTTTGCATGTTAATTTGAGTTTTTTTTTTTTTTTTTTTTTTTTTTTTGTTTCTTTCCCTCTCCCCACAAACGCAATTCCTTTTTTTTTTTTTTTTTTCCCTTCTTTCCTTCCGCTTTTTATATTCCATAGCCCTTGCACTTTCCACATCGAAAAATGATTTTTTTTTTTTGACCCCGAAATTAGCCTCCCCAAAAAAAATCAGTTTTTGGTGGCACGACAGCATATGAGCAGTACTGATTCAGAAGGGACATTGGGGGGCGTCGGCTCTGCGAAGCCTCGTATTGTGTCCACATAAGGAACACAAGTTCCAGACCTCCTGGCGAGTTTCAGGGCTCTCGTTGTGAAAGTAGAGCAAACACCTAACAATCGAAGGGGTCAATGTAAAATGAACACATGGCTGTTGAGTGATGACTACTTTTTGTCCTGCTCTCTGTCATGTTTTTTTCAAATATACCCACCAGCGAAGGGTTAACCCCTATTCACAATGGAAACCATCTCAACAAACAACAACTAACATAGATTTTGACGCTTCAAAAAAAAAAAAAAAAAAGAAAAAAAAACCAACAAAATGGGTTCCGCAGGAAGCATTGCGGCCGTCATCGACGTGTCCATCACAGCCTTCTACTTGGACATGAGGGTGAACCTCAACGGCGGCAGCGGGTGGGATAGTCCCATCTACTGCGCGGCTTTCCCGAACGGAGCTGCCGGCATGAATCCCCAAGACCACACCAATGTGATTATGAACCCGACTCACGACGGGAGTGGCAGCTACTTGATGCCGAGGATCACAAGGGATGCCAACAACAACACCATTGGTCCTCAAGTCACTTACGAGGTGAAGTGCAGCATTAACCCTAAGTATGGTGACTGGTCTTACCTCAGCACTACTGTGATAACCCCTGCTGCTCCGACACCGGCTCTCACCCTTGCTCCCTGTGTGACTGGAGTAAAGCTGAACGGGGTCCCCGTGACTCAGATCGACATGGACGGACAGGAGACCCTTGACCTCGGGGGGAAGACCTGGTCGCACTTCCCGAACCACATGAACGGGATGCACGCCTACTCCCTCCCGTACCCTGTTCCCGCAACAACCAAGATCGAGATGACCTGCTGCGGTGGGGAGGAGTGTGTGTTCTTCGTGGCTCTGTACAACTGTACAGCGTGCCTCAAACCCAGGCCCGTTGGCCTCGCCGAGACCCTCGTCCTGGACGGGTGGGACAGTGGTGCATGCTCCCCCAGGTTCGAGGGGGACTTCAAGACCACCGCCTTCCGCAAGGGTGTTGACGCTGTGAAACAAGACGTTGTCCTCACCTACACCGCACCCCACGAGGAGATCATGCAGGTGTTCGGGTTGGAGGGGGCTGTTCAGAACCCGTGGTGTGTGAAGCCTGTGGCTCCTGGTGGTGCTGGGTGCGGTGGGAAGTGCCCTGTCTTCTAAGACCTTTTTTGACACCTTTCTTTTATTGCGAGGGGCTTGTCCTGTACTTTGAGATTTATTTAATTTGAACAGTTATTTGTTTCCCCCCCCTCCCTGGTGGTCGTTGAAAACATCGGAGGGGTTCCTTTTTTTTTGTTTTATCCAAATGCCGAGTAAGGATTTACTTATTCGAGTTTTTTTTGCTCTACTCGAGCGAAGAACCTTTTAACATCTGATGACCCTGTGCACACTGATTGAAGGCACAAAGATACAGGGGTGAACAAGTAACGGGAAAACCCAAATACGAAGAGACAAGATAAGAGGAAGATAAAGCACACCACTTATTATTATTATTATTATTATTATTTTTCTCCCCATGATGGCTAACGTGGCAGAAGTCATTGTTAGCCTCCAGCACCTTTCGCCGGGTAGCTGTGAAGGAAAAAGAATGGGGGTTTTTCTTGATCTTCTCTTTATTATTTGTGGGAATACCTTTACCCTGCTTTCCTCTTGTTGTGTTGGCCTTTTTATTTTTCCTTCTCCTTTTTTTTTTAATACCCTTTTTACACTGTCAACCTTATCAAGTTAAGGTTTTCAAATTACAACTCTCCCCCTCCCTCCGCTTTTCACGAAATCTTGGTTTTCATGTGTTTCTCTTTCATTCTCTGTCCTCCTTTGTAGCCGAGTGATAAAGGGGTCACTACTGATGATGAACTTTTTAAAGCAACAAGCAACCATGAAGCGTCCTTTGTCGCGAGTATTGGGTGGTAGGTCGCCCGGTAAACTAGCTGCCGAATACTCTTGAGGTCGTTTTTTTTTTGTTTCTTCGTTTGTTTGCTTGATAGGTTCCCATTGCTTGAGCAACAAACTAAGAAAGAACAGAGAGTGGGAGGGGGAAACACACAACAAAAGGAAAACAAGAACTCTCGCTCCCTAAACATATGCTCATTTATGTGTTTTTTTTTTTTTTTTATTAATTATCCTCTCCCTCCCTTTCTATTCTTCTTTTTTTAAAATGTTTTTATTTAATTCTGAGCAGCTCGCTCCGTGGAAAAAGTGAGGGAATAGAAATAATGAGATGGTCGAGAATGAGATGGTGTGCTTCTGAACGTTGAGTGCTCTGGCCGTCAAGCTCCTCCGTTAACCACATACTCAGTCGCTGGGAGCCAAATTTCCTAGAGCTAAAATATTTTTGCCGCCTTCTGCAGGTGACAACGCGCGTGCACAAACAAATAGATTTTCTTTTTTGAGAATCCGCTCCTGTTTTTTCTGTTGGCAATGAAAACAAAGAAAAAAAGAAATACCTCGTCCCTTGGCTTTTGGAAATTGTCTTGGAAATAGCCTTTAGCCAGATTCCCCATGGCGTCAACCACGCACCCTAGGGGGGAGAGTGGGGAAAGAAATACTGCAACAAAGACAACAACAACAGATTCCTTAAACACACATATACAAAAAAGAAAAAGAAAAAAATGGGTTCCGCAGGAAGCATTGCGGCCGTCATTGACGTGTCCATCACAGCCTTCTACTTGGACATGAGGGTGAACCTCGATGGTGGCAGCGGGTGGGAGAGTCCCATCTACTGTGGGGCTTTCCCGAACGGAGCTGGCAGCAGGAAACCCCAAGACTACACCAGTGTGACTAGACATCCGACTCACGACGGGAGTGGCAGCTACTTCATGCCGAGGATCACAAGGGATGCCTACAACAATGCCATCAGTCCTCATGTCACTTACGAGGTGAAGTGCAGCATTGACCCCGATTGGGGTAGCTGGTCTTACCTCAGCACGACTGTGAGGACCCCTGCTGCTCCGACACCGGCTCCCACCCCTGTCCCCACTCCTGCTCCCACACCCGAGCCCACTCCTGCCCCTACACCTGAGCCCACTCCTGCTCCCACACCTGAGCCGACTCCTGTCCCGACCCCTGCCCCCACACCTGTCCCCACCCCTGCTCCCTGTGTGACTGGGGTGAAGCTGAACGGGGTCCCTGTGACTGAGATCGACATGGACGGACAGGAGACCCTTGACCTCGGGGGGAAGACCTGGTCGCACTTCCCGAACTCCATGAACGGGATGCACGCCTACTCCCTCCCGTACCCTGTTCCCGCAACAACTGAGATCGAGATGACCTGCTGCGGTGGGGAGGAGTGCGTGTTCTTCATGGCCCTGTACAACTGTGCGGCGTGCCTCGGACCCAGGCCTGCTGGCCTCGCCGAGACCCTCGTCCTGGACGGGTGGGACAGTGGTGCATGCTCCCCCAGGTTCGAGGGGGACTTCAAGACCACCGCCTTCCGCAAGGGTGTTGACGCTGTGAACCAGGACGTTGTCCTCACCTACACCGCACCCCACGAGGAGATCATGCAGGTGTTCGGGTTGGAGGGGGCTGTTCACAACCCGTGGTGTGTGAGGCCCCATGGCCCTGTGGCTCCTGGTGGAGCTGGGTGCGGTGGGAAGTGCCCTGTTATCTAAGATCCTTCATGACCTTTCTTTTATTTAACTTGAATAGTTATTTGTTTCCCTTCCCTCGCTGGTGGGTAGTTGTGAGCACTTCTCCCTATCATCGAAAAGATTACTTTTTTTTTTTTGTTTTATCCAAATGCCGAGTAAGGATTTACTTCAGCTTTTTTGCCACCCCCCCTACTCGAGCGAAAAACCTTTTGACATCGATTTTAACATCTGATGACCTGTGCACACTGATTAAAGGCACGACAGGTGTGAAAAAGTAACGGCAAACCCAGATACGAAGAAATGCAGATACCACCACTTATTCTTTTCGGTGAGCGCAATCGTGCAGACCTTAAAAGAATATTTTTTTTTTCCTTTTTTTTTCCCATGATGGCTAACGTGGCAGAAGTTATTGTTAGCCTCCAGCACCTTTCGCCGGGTAGCTGTGAAAGGAAAAAATGTGGGTTTTCTTGTTCTCCTCTTTCGTATTTGTGGGAATACCTTTACCCTGCTTTCCTCCTGTTTTCTCCCTTCTCATTGTTTGCCTTTTTCTTCTTCTTTAACAACACTGTCAACCTTATCAAGGTTTTCAACTCTCCACCCCCACCCCCAAAGAATAATGGCTCAACTGTAATAACAAGAGCTAGTTCTTAGGTCACATTTTTCCCCCCCTCCCCCCGCTTTTCACGAAATCTTGTTTTCATGTCTTTCTCTTTCTTTCTCTGTCTTCCTTAGTAGCCGAGTGATAAAGGGGTCACTGATGATGAACTTTTTAAAGCAACAAGTCAACTTTTTTAAACATGAACAGTGAGCACCCCCCCCCCCCCCCCCCCCCATGCACACTGAAATTTTATCGATTTTTTTTTTGTTTCTTCGTTTGTTTGCTTGATAGGTTCCCATTGCTTGAGCATCAAACTAAGAAAGAACAGAGAGTGGGAAGGCATAACAAAAAGAAGGGGGGGGGGGGGGGGGGGGGGGAGAGAGAGAGAGAAAACAATTTTCTGCAAGGGATTCACTCCCCTCTCTCTCCCTAAACAGACGTACATTTGTGTTTTTTTTTCCCTCCCTTTCTTTTCTTCTTTTAAAATGTTTTTTTTTTCTTCTAGTTTTTCGCTGATGTAACTCAAAAGGGAAAAAAAAAAAGTGAGAGAAGGGAATAGAAAATAGGGAGATGGTCGATGTGCTTCTGAACGTTGAGTACTCTGGCCCTCCTCCAGTAACTTTAACGAAGTACCACATACTCAGTCGCTGGGAGCCAAAACTCCTGTAGCCCGCAGATGCTTCACTGGCTATTCCCACGCTGAAATATTTTGGCCATTTATCCCTGCAGGTGACAACGCTTGCACAAACAATAGCTATTTATTGCCAACAAATAATGAGTCATTATTTAACTCGAGTTCTCGAATTTTTTGCACGGGGGCCCTGCGGGCAAGTAGGTACGTTGAGTGTTAAATAATGGCTCATTTGGCGGTAAAGTAAGTCGTTTTATTTCACTCTTCGTCATTTGAGTCACTCACTCTTCACTGCTTTCACTGCTGTTTTTTCCCACGCAGGGTCAGCTTTTTGGGGATTTTCCTAAGGTAATACGGGGTAGCTATTTCGCCGTGGCATTTTAAAGGGAAGTAAAGCACATATTCCCACTTTTAACGGCCGGAATGGCCTCAGATGGCCAGAAATGGTCAAAATACTCCCAAGATTTTCTTCAAGGGGTTGGGTGCATTTTTTTTTTTTTTTTTTTTTTGCGACCCATTTTTTCACTCTGAAGCGACATTATTAAACTGCAAAATCTCATTATTTAACTACTGTAAAACGAAAAACTCCCGGACGGAAAAATGTCCGAGTTTTTTTGGCGTCCGGGAATTTTTCCGTCCGGGAGTTTTTCCGTCCGGGAATTTTTTTTAGGTAAGGCCGTCAGGGGGCCTGGTCCACTACCACCTACATACTGGCCAGGGCTGCAAACGGCAACCGCGCGAAGAAACCCCCAGGGTTCCCTTTCTGCATCTTTGTCCTCCCTTGCTGCCCCTGAGGCAATTAAGCTTGTCGAGCCTTCGTGTGGCCTACTACCTTTCTTAATAGATGCTTTACAGCTGCGTTCAACCCAATATCCATCGGTTGAACCATGTAGGTGAGCCCAGGGGGACAAAAGCAATGTGCACGTTTGCGCCTGCGAACAACTAGCAGCAGAATTCGGCAAAACCATGGGAATCGATGATTTATAGCAAAAAGGAAGAAACAGCTCCGTAACCCAGATACCAAGTATCATAATTAGCCCAATGATTGGGCGATGCCGTTAGGCTCCATTCGATGGGCGGGTGCTTGACGGGGCACGGATAATCCCTGCCGGTTGCGTTTCCGCTTTGCCCCTGTATTTAAGTTGCGGTGCAACCCATCCAGCCAAGGAAACAGCCAGCTCAACCCACCAAAGTCTACCAGGTTTGTCTTTCGGGCTGGATTGGCGCGCAGCAGCCCTTCTGCATAGGTGCATATTTGTTGTGCTGGGATAGGCTCGCCAAGCCCGTTTTACCTATCGACTCAAGCAAAAACCTTTCAGCCCCCGAAGGATGCTAAATCCCGTATTGGGCGATACGCAGCTATCACGGCGTTGCGGCGGCCAGGGTGTGGTAGGGTGGAATAGCAACGTCCAGTATTTCCGTCTGGAAGAAACCGGGGGCTCTGTGTCGGGGGTTTGTACTTTCTACGGGACCACAGGGGACTTGGGAGGCTTCGGGGCGAAGTTTCACAAGGGTGGCCGCTGTGTCACATACTGCATGGCACCACTAAAATCGAGACAACTTTTTTTTTTTTTTTTTTTTTTTTTTGATCCTGGAGTTCCACTTGAAGAGCGTCCTCAAATGGCTAAGAGGCCTGCGATGGTACGTAGGTAAGAGCATGACTTCCATCACAACGATGGAGCTCGCGATTGACTATGAGCAGACCACCCGCCGGTCACTCATAGGCCCGCTTGACGACCAGGACTTCCTCACGGAGGAGGCCAATAGAATGCGAGATCTCTTGAGTCGCATCCAGAAGAGTGCAGAGAAAGGGGGGCGCAATGCTTTCCCTGCCAAAGCTAAGTCGAGGGTGCACACCTTGCGAGATATGGGGGGCCCGACGGCACACGGGTACAACAGGAGACCACTCTTCTCCTCGAGCCAAACAGCCCCTTACCTAGCACGACTCCATGTAATGTTCCTCGCCCAGATACCGTCCATCTCATCGTGACAAACAGCCACCGCAGGCACCAGACAGCAACCGCAGAACGGTGACCGATTAGTGTGAATTTCTATTTGAACAGTGAGCACCCCCATGCACACTGAAACTTTATCGAATTTTTGAGAATCCGCTCCTGTTTTTTCTGTTGGCAATGAAAACAGAGAGAATAAAATATCTCGTCCCTTGGCTTTTGGAAATTGTCTTGGAAACAGCCTTTCCCAAATTCCCCATGGCGTCAACCACGCGCCCCCCCCCCCCCCCCCCCCCCCCGGGGGAGAGAAGAAAAGAATGTGGGGAAAAGTACTGCAACTAAGATAACAACAACAACAACAACAGATTCCTTAAACACATATACAAAAAAAAGAAAAAGAAATGGGTTCCGCAGGAAGCATTGCGGCCGTCATCGACGTGTCCATCACAGCCTTCTACTTGGACATGAGGGTGAACCTCAACGGCGGCAGCGGGTGGGATAGTCCCATCTACTGCGCGGCTTTCCCGAACGGAGCTGCCGGCATGAATCCCCAAGACCACACCAATGTGATTATGAACCCGACTCACGACGGGAGTGGCAGCTACTTGATGCCGAGGATCACAAGGGATGCCAACAACAACACCATTGGTCCTCAAGTCACTTACGAGGTGAAGTGCAGCATTAACCCTAAGTATGGTGACTGGTCTTACCTCAGCACTACTGTGATAACCCCTGCTGCTCCGACACCGGCTCTCACCCTTGCTCCCTGTGTGACTGGAGTAAAGCTGAACGGGGTCCCCGTGACTCAGATCGACATGGACGGACAGGAGACCCTTGACCTCGGGGGGAAGACCTGGTCGCACTTCCCGAACCACATGAACGGGATGCACGCCTACTCCCTCCCGTACCCTGTTCCCGCAACAACCAAGATCGAGATGACCTGCTGCGGTGGGGAGGAGTGTGTGTTCTTCGTGGCTCTGTACAACTGTACAGCGTGCCTCAAACCCAGGCCCGTTGGCCTCGCCGAGACCCTCGTCCTGGACGGGTGGGACAGTGGTGCATGCTCCCCCAGGTTCGAGGGGGACTTCAAGACCACCGCCTTCCGCAAGGGTGTTGACGCTGTGAAACAAGACGTTGTCCTCACCTACACCGCACCCCACGAGGAGATCATGCAGGTGTTCGGGTTGGAGGGGGCTGTTCAGAACCCGTGGTGCGTGAAGCCTGTGGCTCCTGGTGGTGCTGGGTGCGGTGGGAAGTGCCCTGTCTTCTAAGACCTTTTTGACCTTTCTTTTCGTTTAAATGTCTCTCTCTTTTTTCTTTTTTTTTTTTTTTTTTTTTTTTTTTTAATTCTTTTATTGCGAGGGGCTTGTCCTGTACTTTGAGATTTATTTAATTTGAACAGTTATTCCCTCCCTGGTGGTCGTTGAAAACATCGGAGGGGTTCCTTTTTTTTTGTTTTATCCAAATGCCGAGTAAGGATTTACTTATTCGAGTTTTTTTTGCTCTACTCGAGCGAAGAACCTTTTAACATCTGATGACCCTGTGCACACTGATTGAAGGCACAAAGATACAGGGGTGAACAAGTAACGGGAAAACCCAAATACGAAGAGACAAGATAAGAGGAAGATAAAGCACACCACTTATTATTATTATTATTATTATTATTTTTCTCCCCATGATGGCTAACGTGGCAGAAGTCATTGTTAGCCTCCAGCACCTTTCGCCGGGTAGCTGTGAAGGAAAAAGAATGGGGGTTTTTCTTGATCTTCTCTTTATTATTTGTGGGAATACCTTTACCCTGCTTTCCTCTTGTTGTGTTGGCCTTTTTATTTTTCCTTCTCCTTTTTTTTTTAATACCCTTTTTACACTGTCAACCTTATCAAGTTAAGGTTTTCAAATTACAACTCTCCCCCTCCCTCCGCTTTTCACGAAATCTTGGTTTTCATGTGTTTCTCTTTCATTCTCTGTCCTCCTTTGTAGCCGAGTGATAAAGGGGTCACTACTGATGACGAACTTTTTAAAGCAACAAGCAACCATGAAGCGTCCTTTGTCGCGAGTATTGGGTGGTAGGTCGCCCGGTAAACTAGCTGCCGAATACTCTTGAGGTCGTTTTTTTGTATCTTCGTTTGTTTGCTTGATAGGTTCCCATTGCTTGAGCAACAAACTAAGAAAGAACAGTGGGAGGGAGAAACACACAACAAAAAGAAAACAAGATACAAAGAAGAGCGGAAAAAAAAAGATCTCTCTCTCCCTAAACATATGCACTTTTATGTTTTTTTTATTTTTTTTATTTATATTATTTATCTTATAGTTCAAAAATTTCTTCACTCCTAACCCCCCCTATAATCGAGAAATAGCCTTTCCCAAATTCCCCATGGCGTCAACCACGCCCCCCCCCCCCCCCCCCCCCGGGGGAGAGAAGAAAAGAATGTGGGGAAAAGTACTGCAACTAAGATAACAACAACAACAACAACAGATTCCTTAAACACACATAAACAAAAAAAAAAAGAAGAAATGGGTTCCGCAGGGAGCATTGCGGCCACCAGCGTCGTGTCTCTCACATCCTTCTATTTCGACATGAGGGTGAACCTCGATGGTGGAGGTAATTACGGGTGGCAGAGTCCCATCTACTGCGCGGCTTTCCCGAACGGAGCTGCCGGCATGAATCCCCAAGACCACACCAATGTGATTATGAACCCGACTCACGACGGGAGTGACAGCTACTTGATGCCGAGGATCACAAGGGATTCCAACAACAATGCCATCAATCCTCAAGTCACTTACGAGGTGAAGTGCAGCATTGACCCTAAGAATGGTGACTGGTCTTACCTCAGCACTACTGTGATAACCCCTGCTGTTCCCACATCCGAGCTCACTCCTGCCCCACCAACTCTTTCGCCACCAACTCCTGCCCCCGCAACACCTGCTCCACCAACTCCTTCACCACCAACACCTGCTCCACCTACTCCTTTCCCAGCAACACCTGCCCCTTCAACACCTTTCCCACCAACACCTGCTCCACCAACTCCTTCGCCACCAACTCCTGCTCCCGCAACACTTGCCCCCACAACACCTGAGCCGACCCCTGTACCTGAGACCGAACTTGTCCCGTCAGACAACGGGGAACCAGCTGCTTCTTGGAATGGGATTTGAAAGACGAAAGCTGTGTCAATTGGATACAGGGGGGAAAAAAGGGGGTTTCTTTTTTTGAGGCGTCTTGTCACATACTGCAGGTACCCTTAAATGTCTCTTTTTTTTTTTTTTCTTTTCTTCTTTTTGCGGCGGCGGTGATGATCAGGACAATCGAGAAGGAAGCACCTGGAACGGAGGTTCTGTCCTATGCAGATGACACGTACCTTCTGGCAGAGTTGGAGAAGACCTTGCAGGCTGCGGTAAACGGAACTTTGGAGTTCTGCGGACTCACTGGGATGAAGCTTAACCCGGAGAAAACGGTAGCGTTTGGCACGAAGAAGGGCTTCCGGTCAAAAGTGCTGGGTGATAGGACAGTAACACAGAAAGGGAGAGAGGTCGCAGTCCCCTATAGAACAGTGACGTCGTTCAAGGCACTGGGCGTGATGGTGTTCACGAACAGGACAGGAACGACGTGGAACGAGCCAGCGACGGAAGCGGCCAACAAGCTAGACCGGCTGGGAGGGACAAGCCTGTCCTTCGAAACAAAAGGATACCTGATTGGAACATCGGTCTTGCCGTCGTGCCTCTACAGCAGCCCGTTCTCCCCTCCGAGTGATGAGGCGCTGAAGAAGCTAACAACGAGAGTGACCTGCAACCTATGGGGGCCTCACTTCCGAGGACGATCGCCTGCAGCGGTGAATACGGTTTTGCTGAAAGGACACATCAATGACCCGTTGTCCTACGTCATCTGTCACTCGCTAAAAGTGATATCGAGCGCGCTGGAAAGGACAGGTCTTGGACAGAGAGTGCGACAAATAGTGCAGAGGTACGGCTCACAGAGGACCCCCTTGGGACCGGTGGGGAATCTGATATGCAGGTGGATGCCGAGAATCGGATGGGACTGGGAGAAGATGGAAATAGCCACAGAACTTGAGTGGCCCAAGCGAGGAAGCGCCTTCAGGGCGGCTGTAAGGGCAGCCAGGAGTGCGACACTAGCAACGGAACGGAAGACGGTCAGCGGACTCGGGGAAGGAGCAGATCCCAAAACGAATGACCTCTGGAGGACAGCTAAAGATCGCCATCTAGCTTTCTGTATCAAGAGGGTAATTGCGGGAGGGATCCCCTACCTAAGTCCGTATGCCAGAGCAGGACCAAAGTGTGTACCCCCCACGAATGAAGACGACGAGTCCGAGGGACGGAGCGAAGAAGAGGAAGATCAAGACGAGCCAGCGGCGCATGAAGGACAAGACGAGTCGGGATTTGAATGTGACCTCTGCCCGACCAAGCATGCGGACACAGTAACACTGCTACGCCACCAGCTGTACGAGTGCCCGCCAGCACGAGAGGAGCTGATACGGGAGGAGATGGAACCACTGCGCGACAGGACGGGATGGCCGCTCTGCCTCGAGCTGCATGCCATCCTACCAAGGGGGAACGGGTTCGAACACCTGGAGAAGCTGCAGCGATACCTGGCAATGGTGGTGGAAAAGCGGGACGAAGGGCTGATGCAGGCAGAAGGCGGCAACAAGAAGCTACCATGGGAGCGGGAAGTGACAGGCAAAGTGACCCCGGTACCGACGACAGCACAGCTGGGGACAGTGGTGGGACTGCTGGAGCAATTCGGGGAACCACTACTGGAATGGATGGGAAAGCTGCGATGGGTGGAGGGCGACACCGACTCGGAGGTTTCGGCAGCGGAACTTGCACTCGACTTTGAGGAGACAACCGGTAAATCACTGGGAGTCTACAACATGCAGAGGAAGGCACGCAGAATCAAGCTGTTGGTGGAGAGAGCCAACGCAGTGTGCAGAACGAGACGGATAAGACGCCCCTTCCCTGCGGACGGGGCAAAGAGGGTCAAGTCGCTCACAGCGATCGGAGGCAAGGCTGCAATAGGCTTTAACAGGAGACCGATCTTCGCATCAAGACAGACAGCGCAAAAGCTACAGGAGTTGAAAGGGACATACAAGAAAGAACGCGTGTCGAGACTACGAAAAGCTTTAAAGGCGACAATAGGAACGAAGGCTATGCTCCAGAAGGGGAGCATTAATAGATAGGAACTCACACCACAAGAGGCTGTCCTCGAGTGGGATTGTCTTTTACTATGAGTTTTTTTTCTTGAACAGTGAGAACCCCCATGCACACTGAAACTTTATCGAATTTCTTTTTTTTTCTTCTTTTTTATTTCGAAGGCGATGCTCCAGAAGGGAGCATTAATAGATAGGAACTCAGACCACAGGAGGCTGTCCTCAAAGTGGGATTTTCTTTTACTATGATTTTTATTTTATCTCATGCTCTGGAAAAAAGTTAAAACCCCTACAATAACTGATTCCTGAAACGCGCGTTAATTCTATTTTTCTATTTTCTCTTTAATTATTTTTTTTTATATCTTTCCTCTCTTTTCCCAAAGTGAATATCTCCCTTGAACGGTGAGCACTCACCCCGACATCAAAATTTATCAAATTTTCTCTCCTAGCATCATCCCCCCTTTTTTTTTTAAGGCGATCCTGTCGCATACTGCAGGTTCCCTTCAAAGACATCTTTTTTATCTCATCTAAAAAAAAGAAGTTAAACCCCCCCCCCCCCCCCCTATAGCCTCCTTTTTTTTTTATACTGGAACTAAGACCACAATAACAGATTCCTTAAACACACATATACAAAAAAGAAAAAAAAAAAAGGGTTCCGCAGGAAGCATTGCGGCCGTCATCGACGTGTCCATCACAGCCTTCTACTTGGACATGAGGGTGAACCTCGATGGTGGCAGCGGGTGGCAGAGTCCCATCTACTGTCCGTGCCGTATCTACAGTTGTCAAAGACAATCCAGAAACTCTGGCGCTGATATTCGGTGAGCAGCTCTACCTCTTTCCCCCGGGTGCCCGCGCTGATATAAACAATCATGTTTAGAGTGTAACCGGTGTTTGATTCGCATTTTGAACCCATAACGCTTCCTCTTCTTCGGCTCATAAACAATGAACCCGACACGGCTTCTACAGCGTATGATGGTTCATCCACAGCAAGGTTTCGCTTGGGTACATACAGGGGTGACCAAGAAGGAACCACAAGATTTATAAGATCGTGCCCTTTAGCCATTCTCCTTCTCCTCCACCAGGGGGGCAACCCAAACCGCATTTGACGCATTATTTTTAGGAGCCTGTCTCTTTCCATCACCGTTCTGAAATATGGGGTATCTGTTAGTTCATCCTGTGCCCGGTAGACCTTGATATCTGTTTTGATTATGAGCCCTGTAAGTATCCAAAGGCCTCTATACCACTCGAATGGCTTGCTGCCCACCCCCACGATAACCTTTTAGAGCCGCAGGAGTGAAAAACAACTCAAAGTACAGGACAAACCCCCTGCTGGAGTATCAAAAACAAAGGAAAAGACCTCCATCCCGTTGAGACCCACTATTGGTACACTGTTGGACCGAATACTTTGCGAAATATTTTTTTTCCCCACCTTCTCGATTTTGTCATCCCATTCCATATCCGGGATATCCCCATCATCCGGTGACACTGACCCTTCTTCTAGAAGTGCTTTCAGCACTACTCATAATGGGGTGTGAAAAAAACAATGTTTGTGCCACTATTTTTTTTTCTTCCCTTGCAGTTTGGATGTATAAAAAAAGTCGCGCAATAAGGCCCCTCTTTAAAGAGTGGGCATGCAGAGCACTAAAAATGCCTTAGCAGAATTGGAAAAAAAAAGAATCAGACTGATTTATCAGCTCCGGTCCTTTATGGGTTAATGATAACCCTTCCGTCAACCATCATCAGAATTTAACATCTGATGTCCTCTCCTCTTCCCGCCCTTCCTTTTCCATCTACTGAGAGAAAAGAAGGAATAGTGGAAAAAAAAATGACAGATCTGGCAAACTCGGCAATCTGAGTATTCTCACTAGAACCTCTTTTCTTCTTCAATGTTTTTTTTTTTTTTTTTTTTTTTTTTTTTTTTTTTTTTTTTTTTTTTTTTTTTACCATGATCCCTCCACCCATCGACCTCTCGACCTCCCACTTTGGTTTAACTGCTAGAAACAGGAACCGTTAAGATAACAACAACAACAACAACAACAGATTCCTTAAACACACATAAACAAAAAAAAAAAAAAAAGAAAAAGAAGAAATGGGTTCCGCAGGGAGCATTGCGGCCACCAGCGTCGTGTCTCTCACATCCTTCTATTTCGACATGAGGGTGAACCTCGATGGTGGAGGTAATTACGGGTGGCAGAGTCCCATCTACTGCGCGGCTTTCCCGAACGGAGCTGCCGGCATGAATCCCCAAGACCACACCAATGTGATTATGAACCCGACTCACGACGGGAGTGACAGCTACTTGATGCCGAGGATCACAAGGGATTCCAACAACAATGCCATCAATCCTCAAGTCACTTACGAGGTGAAGTGCAGCATTGACCCTAAGAATGGTGACTGGTCTTACCTCAGCACTACTGTGATAACCCCTGCTGTTCCCACATCCGAGCTCACTCCTGCCCCACCAACTCTTTCGCCACCAACTCCTGCCCCCGCAACACCTGCTCCACCAACTCCTTTCCCAGCAACACCTGCTCCACCTACTCCTTTCCCAGCAACATCTGCCCCTTCAACACCTTTCCCACCAACACCTGCTCCACCAACTCCTTCACCACCAACTCCTGCCCCCGCAACACTTGCCCCGGCAACACCTGAGCCGACGCTCTCGCCCGCCCCTGCAACACCTGAGCCTACACCTGCCCCTTCAACACCTTTCCCACCAACTCCTGCTCCACCAACTCCTTCACCACCAACTCCTGCCCCCGCAACACTTACCCCGGCAACACCTGAGCCGACGCTCTCGCCCGCTCCTGCAACACCTGAGCCTACACCTGCCCCTTCAACACCTTTCCCACCAACTCCTGCTCCACCAACTCCTTCACCACCAACTCCTGCCCCCGCAACACTTGCCCCGGCAACACCTGAGCCGACGCTCTCGCCCGCCCCTGCAACACCTGAGCCTACACCTGCCCCTTCAACACCTTTCCCACCAACTCCTGCTCCACCAACTCCTTCACCACCAACTCCTGCTCCCGCAACACTTGCCCCGGCAACACCTGAGCCGACGCTCTCGCCCGCTCCTGCAACACCTGAGCCTACACCTGCCCCTTCAACACCTTTCCCACCAACACCTGCTCCACCAACTCCTTCACCACCAACTCCTGCTCCCGCAACACTTGCCCCCGCAACACCTGAGCCGACGCTCTCGCCCGCCCCTGCAACACCTGAGCCTACACCTGCCCCTTCAACACCTTTCCCACGAACTCCTGCTCCACCGACTCCTTCACCACCAACTCCTGCTCCCGCAACACTTGCCCCGGCAACACCTGAGCCGACGCTCTCGCCCGCTCCTGCAACACCTGAGCCTACACCTGCCCCTTCAACACCTTTCCCACCAACACCTGCTCCACCAACTCCTTCACCACCAACTCCTGCTCCCGCAACACTTGCCCCGGCAACACCTGAGCCGACGCTCTCGCCCGCTCCTGCAACACCTGAGCCTACACCTGCCCCTTCAACACCTTTCCCACCAACTCCTGCTCCACCGACTCCTTCACCACCAACTCCTGCCCCCGCAACACTTGCCCCGGCAACACCTGAGCCGACGCTCTCGCCCGCCCCTGCAACACCTGAGCCTACACCTGCCCCTTCAACACCTTTCCCACCAACTCCTGCTCCACCAACTCCTTCACCACCAACTCCTGCTCCCGCAACACTTGCCCCCGCAACACCTGAGCCGACGCTCTCGCCCGCCCCTGCAACACCTGAGCCTACACCTGCCCCTTCAACACCTTTCCCACCAACTCCTGCTCCACCGACTCCTTCACCACCAACTCCTGCTCCCGCAACACTTGCCCCGGCAACACCTGAGCCGACGCTCTCGCCCGCTCCTGCAACACCTGAGCCTACACCTGCCCCTTCAACACCTTTCCCACCAACTCCTGCTCCACCAACTCCTTCACCACCAACTCCTGCTCCCGCAACACTTGCCCCGGCAACACCTGAGCCGACGCTCTCGCCCGCTCCTGCAACACCTGAGCCTACACCTGCCCCTTCAACACCTTTCCCACCAACTCCTGCTCCACCAACTCCTTCACCACCAACTCCTGCTCCCGCAACACTTGCCCCCGCAACACCTGAGCCGACGGGGATTTGAAAGACGAAAGCTGTGTCAATTGGATACAGGGGGGAAAAAGGGGGTTTCTTTTTTTGAGGCGTCCTGTCACATACTGCAGGTACCCTTAAATGTCTCTTTTTTTTTTTTCTTTTCTTCTTTTTTATTTTATCTCATGCTCTGGAAAAAAAAGTTAAAACCCCCTCAAAAACTGATTCCTGAAACGTACGTTAATTCATTTTTTTCTCTCATCTTTATTTTCTATTTTCTCTAATTATTTTTCTTTTATATTCCTCTCTTTTCCCAAAGTGAATATCTCCCTTGAACGGTGAGCACTCAACCGCACATCAAAATTTATCAAATTTTCTCTCCTAGCTTCATCTTTTTTTTTTTCCTGTCACATACTGCAGGTTCCGTTCAAAGACATCTTTTTTATCTCATCTAAAAAAAAGAAGTTAAAAACCCCCCCCCCCCATGGCCTCCTTTTTTTTTTTTTTTTTTTTTTTTTATACTGGAACTAAGACCACAATAACAGATACCTTAAACACACATATAGTCGCCTCTCCACTATTTGTCACAAAATACTGCCCACAAATTTCATATCTCTTTAAGTGTAAAAAATCAAAAGCGATGCCTGGATTTGCTCCAGAAGTGGAATAAAATTTTGAATAAGAAAATCATGGCTAGGTGCTGTCATTTTTTTTTTACTTTCTTTAATTAAACCCCGAAAATTAAGCATGATTTACACTACTTTTCCCTTTAATTCCATGTCGAAGTTGTGCAAACTGTGTTCAGACGCCACAGCTTCCCTCAGGCCATGCAGTCGAAGCTGTTGGGGTCACACACTGTGAAGTCGTGCCCTTCAAGGGTAATGACTTCAGAGCAGTCGGCGCAGCCGATACGGCGCATAGCGGCGTTGTGCTTCTAAGAAGTATCGGGTTTGGGTGTGGTCTTGCACCAGCACCTCGGTGTCTGTGGACACTGCCTGATATGTCTCGGGTGTTTCTTCAGGAAGGTGGAGTAGCCAACTACATCAGCACCCGAGCCCAGGTACTGTACGTGGAACTCATGAAAAGTGCCTTTGGCGTAACGCAGCTCAATGCGTTGATCACTTCCGGGAGAAACACGAATTGTTCTGTGACTTTGATGCAGAATCGATTCATTTTGCCACCAAGTCGCAATAGCGCAGGCTATGCCTGCCGACAATGCATCAGAACGTGTTTTCCTTGCGGGGGACTCTCGTGTTCTGTAACACAAACGCTTGTCACTGAAGGAAAAGAACTTGACCGATGTCATTCGGGTCGACATCCTTGTCGTTGTAAGCCCGTCTCTTGCGCTTCAGGGTGGGGGCTCTAAACTCCTCCTCGTCTTCGGCTTCCTCTTCCTCCAAGTACTGCAACTAAGATAACAACAACAACAACAACAGATTCCTTAAACACATATACAAAAAAAAGAAAAAGAAATGGGTTCCGCAGGAAGCATTGCGGCCGTCATCGACGTGTCCATCACAGCCTTCTACTTGGACATGAGGGTGAACCTCAACGGCGGCAGCGGGTGGGATAGTCCCATCTACTGTGCGGCTTTCCCGAACGGAGCTGCCGGCATGAATCCCCAAGACCACACCAATGTGATTATGAACCCGACTCACGACGGGAGTGGCAGCTACTTGATGCCGAGGATCACAAGGGATGCCAACAACAACACCATTGGTCCTCAAGTCACTTACGAGGTGAAGTGCAGCATTAACCCTAAGTATGGTGACTGGTCTTACCTCAGCACTACTGTGATAACCCCTGCTGCTCCGACACCGGCTCTCACCCTTGCTCCCTGTGTGACTGGAGTAAAGCTGAACGGGGTCCCCGTGACTCAGATCGACATGGACGGACAGGAGACCCTTGACCTCGGGGGGAAGACCTGGTCGCACTTCCCGAACCACATGAACGGGATGCACGCCTACTCCCTCCCGTACCCTGTTCCCGCAACAACCAAGATCGAGATGACCTGCTGCGGTGGGGAGGAGTGTGTGTTCTTCGTGGCTCTGTACAACTGTACAGCGTGCCTCAAACCCAGGCCCGTTGGCCTCGCCGAGACCCTCGTCCTGGACGGGTGGGACAGTGGTGCATGCTCCCCCAGGTTCGAGGGGGACTTCAAGACCACCGCCTTCCGCAAGGGTGTTGACGCTGTGAAACAAGACGTTGTCCTCACCTACACCGCACCCCACGAGGAGATCATGCAGGTGTTCGGGTTGGAGGGGGCTGTTCAGAACCCGTGGTGTGTGAAGCCTGTGGCTCCTGGTGGTGCTGGGTGCGGTGGGAAGTGCCCTGTCTTCTAAGACCTTTTTTGACACCTTTCTTTTATTGCGAGGGGCTTGTCCTGTACTTTGAGATTTATTTAATTTGAACAGTTATTTGTTTCCCCCCCCTCCCTGGTGGTCGTTGAAAACATCGGAGGGGTTCCTTTTTTTTTGTTTTATCCAAATGCCGAGTAAGGATTTACTTATTCGAGTTTTTTTTGCTCTACTCGAGCGAAGAACCTTTTAACATCTGATGACCCTGTGCACACTGATTGAAGGCACAAAGATACAGGGGTGAACAAGTAACGGGAAAACCCAAATACGAAGAGACAAGATAAGAGGAAGATAAAGCACACCACTTATTATTATTATTATTATTATTATTTTTCTCCCCATGATGGCTAACGTGGCAGAAGTCATTGTTAGCCTCCAGCACCTTTCGCCGGGTAGCTGTGAAGGAAAAAGAATGGGGGTTTTTCTTGATCTTCTCTTTATTATTTGTGGGAATACCTTTACCCTGCTTTCCTCTTGTTGTGTTGGCCTTTTTATTTTTCCTTCTCCTTTTTTTTTTAATACCCTTTTTACACTGTCAACCTTATCAAGTTAAGGTTTTCAAATTACAACTCTCCCCCTCCCTCCGCTTTTCACGAAATCTTGGTTTTCATGTGTTTCTCTTTCATTCTCTGTCCTCCTTTGTAGCCGAGTGATAAAGGGGTCACTACTGATGATGAACTTTTTAAAGCAACAAGCAACCATGAAGCGTCCTTTGTCGCGAGTATTGGGTGGTAGGTCGCCCGGTAAACTAGCTGCCGAATACTCTTGAGGTCGTTTTTTTTTTGTTTCTTCGTTTGTTTGCTTGATAGGTTCCCATTGCTTGAGCAACAAACTAAGAAAGAACAGAGAGTGGGAGGGGGAAACACACAACAAAAGGAAAACAAGAACTCTCGCTCCCTAAACATATGCTCATTTATGTGTTTTTTTTTTTTTTTTATTAATTATCCTCTCCCTCCCTTTCTATTCTTCTTTTTTTAAAATGTTTTTATTTAATTCTGAGCAGCTCGCTCCGTGGAAAAAGTGAGGGAATAGAAATAATGAGATGGTCGAGAATGAGATGGTGTGCTTCTGAACGTTGAGTGCTCTGGCCGTCAAGCTCCTCCGTTAACCACATACTCAGTCGCTGGGAGCCAAATTTCCTAGAGCTAAAATATTTTTGCCGCCTTCTGCAGGTGACAACGCGCGTGCACAAACAAATAGATTTTCTTTTTTGAGAATCCGCTCCTGTTTTTTCTGTTGGCAATGAAAACAAAGAAAAAAAGAAATACCTCGTCCCTTGGCTTTTGGAAATTGTCTTGGAAATAGCCTTTAGCCAGATTCCCCATGGCGTCAACCACGCACCCTAGGGGGGAGAGTGGGGAAAGAAATACTGCAACAAAGACAACAACAACAGATTCCTTAAACACACATATACAAAAAAGAAAAAGAAAAAAATGGGTTCCGCAGGAAGCATTGCGGCCGTCATTGACGTGTCCATCACAGCCTTCTACTTGGACATGAGGGTGAACCTCGATGGTGGCAGCGGGTGGGAGAGTCCCATCTACTGTGGGGCTTTCCCGAACGGAGCTGGCAGCAGGAAACCCCAAGACTACACCAGTGTGACTAGACATCCGACTCACGACGGGAGTGGCAGCTACTTCATGCCGAGGATCACAAGGGATGCCTACAACAATGCCATCAGTCCTCATGTCACTTACGAGGTGAAGTGCAGCATTGACCCCGATTGGGGTAGCTGGTCTTACCTCAGCACGACTGTGAGGACCCCTGCTGCTCCGACACCGGCTCCCACCCCTGTCCCCACTCCTGCTCCCACACCCGAGCCCACTCCTGCCCCTACACCTGAGCCCACTCCTGCTCCCACACCTGAGCCGACTCCTGTCCCGACCCCTGCCCCCACACCTGTCCCCACCCCTGCTCCCTGTGTGACTGGGGTGAAGCTGAACGGGGTCCCTGTGACTGAGATCGACATGGACGGACAGGAGACCCTTGACCTCGGGGGGAAGACCTGGTCGCACTTCCCGAACTCCATGAACGGGATGCACGCCTACTCCCTCCCGTACCCTGTTCCCGCAACAACTGAGATCGAGATGACCTGCTGCGGTGGGGAGGAGTGCGTGTTCTTCATGGCCCTGTACAACTGTGCGGCGTGCCTCGGACCCAGGCCTGCTGGCCTCGCCGAGACCCTCGTCCTGGACGGGTGGGACAGTGGTGCATGCTCCCCCAGGTTCGAGGGGGACTTCAAGACCACCGCCTTCCGCAAGGGTGTTGACGCTGTGAACCAGGACGTTGTCCTCACCTACACCGCACCCCACGAGGAGATCATGCAGGTGTTCGGGTTGGAGGGGGCTGTTCAGAACCCGTGGTGTGTGAGGCCCCATGGCCCTGTGGCTCCTGGTGGAGCTGGGTGCGGTGGGAAGTGCCCTGTTATCTAAGATCCTTCATGACCTTTCTTTTATTTAACTTGAATAGTTATTTGTTTCCCTTCCCTCGCTGGTGGGTAGTTGTGAGCACTTCTCCCTATCATCGAAAAGATTACTTTTTTTTTTTTGTTTTATCCAAATGCCGAGTAAGGATTTACTTCAGCTTTTTTGCCACCCCCCCTACTCGAGCGAAAAACCTTTTGACATCGATTTTAACATCTGATGACCTGTGCACACTGATTAAAGGCACGACAGGTGTGAAAAAGTAACGGCAAACCCAGATACGAAGAAATGCAGATACCACCACTTATTCTTTTCGGTGAGCGCAATCGTGCAGACCTTAAAAGAATATTTTTTTTTTCCTTTTTTTTTCCCATGATGGCTAACGTGGCAGAAGTTATTGTTAGCCTCCAGCACCTTTCGCCGGGTAGCTGTGAAAGGAAAAAATGTGGGTTTTCTTGTTCTCCTCTTTCGTATTTGTGGGAATACCTTTACCCTGCTTTCCTCCTGTTTTCTCCCTTCTCATTGTTTGCCTTTTTCTTCTTCTTTAACAACACTGTCAACCTTATCAAGGTTTTCAACTCTCCACCCCCACCCCCAAAGAATAATGGCTCAACTGTAATAACAAGAGCTAGTTCTTAGGTCACATTTTTCCCCCCCTCCCCCCGCTTTTCACGAAATCTTGTTTTCATGTCTTTCTCTTTCTTTCTCTGTCTTCCTTAGTAGCCGAGTGATAAAGGGGTCACTGATGATGAACTTTTTAAAGCAACAAGTCAACTTTTTTAAACATGAACAGTGAGCACCCCCCCCCCCCCCCCCCCCCATGCACACTGAAATTTTATCGATTTTTTTTTTGTTTCTTCGTTTGTTTGCTTGATAGGTTCCCATTGCTTGAGCATCAAACTAAGAAAGAACAGAGAGTGGGAAGGCATAACAAAAAGAAGGGGGGGGGGGGGGGGGGGGGAGAGAGAGAGAGAAAACAATTTTCTGCAAGGGATTCACTCCCCTCTCTCTCCCTAAACAGACGTACATTTGTGTTTTTTTTTCCCTCCCTTTCTTTTCTTCTTTTAAAATGTTTTTTTTTTCTTCTAGTTTTTCGCTGATGTAACTCAAAAGGGAAAAAAAAAAAGTGAGAGAAGGGAATAGAAAATAGGGAGATGGTCGATGTGCTTCTGAACGTTGAGTACTCTGGCCCTCCTCCAGTAACTTTAACGAAGTACCACATACTCAGTCGCTGGGAGCCAAAACTCCTGTAGCCCGCAGATGCTTCACTGGCTATTCCCACGCTGAAATATTTTGGCCATTTATCCCTGCAGGTGACAACGCTTGCACAAACAATAGCTATTTATTGCCAACAAATAATGAGTCATTATTTAACTCGAGTTCTCGAATTTTTTGCACGGGGGCCCTGCGGGCAAGTAGGTACGTTGAGTGTTAAATAATGGCTCATTTGGCGGTAAAGTAAGTCGTTTTATTTCACTCTTCGTCATTTGAGTCACTCACTCTTCACTGCTTTCACTGCTGTTTTTTCCCACGCAGGGTCAGCTTTTTGGGGATTTTCCTAAGGTAATACGGGGTAGCTATTTCGCCGTGGCATTTTAAAGGGAAGTAAAGCACATATTCCCACTTTTAACGGCCGGAATGGCCTCAGATGGCCAGAAATGGTCAAAATACTCCCAAGATTTTCTTCAAGGGGTTGGGTGCATTTTTTTTTTTTTTTTTTTTTTGCGACCCATTTTTTCACTCTGAAGCGACATTATTAAACTGCAAAATCTCATTATTTAACTACTGTAAAACGAAAAACTCCCGGACGGAAAAATGTCCGAGTTTTTTTGGCGTCCGGGAATTTTTCCGTCCGGGAGTTTTTCCGTCCGGGAATTTTTTTTAGGTAAGGCCGTCAGGGGGCCTGGTCCACTACCACCTACATACTGGCCAGGGCTGCAAACGGCAACCGCGCGAAGAAACCCCCAGGGTTCCCTTTCTGCATCTTTGTCCTCCCTTGCTGCCCCTGAGGCAATTAAGCTTGTCGAGCCTTCGTGTGGCCTACTACCTTTCTTAATAGATGCTTTACAGCTGCGTTCAACCCAATATCCATCGGTTGAACCATGTAGGTGAGCCCAGGGGGACAAAAGCAATGTGCACGTTTGCGCCTGCGAACAACTAGCAGCAGAATTCGGCAAAACCATGGGAATCGATGATTTATAGCAAAAAGGAAGAAACAGCTCCGTAACCCAGATACCAAGTATCATAATTAGCCCAATGATTGGGCGATGCCGTTAGGCTCCATTCGATGGGCGGGTGCTTGACGGGGCACGGATAATCCCTGCCGGTTGCGTTTCCGCTTTGCCCCTGTATTTAAGTTGCGGTGCAACCCATCCAGCCAAGGAAACAGCCAGCTCAACCCACCAAAGTCTACCAGGTTTGTCTTTCGGGCTGGATTGGCGCGCAGCAGCCCTTCTGCATAGGTGCATATTTGTTGTGCTGGGATAGGCTCGCCAAGCCCGTTTTACCTATCGACTCAAGCAAAAACCTTTCAGCCCCCGAAGGATGCTAAATCCCGTATTGGGCGATACGCAGCTATCACGGCGTTGCGGCGGCCAGGGTGTGGTAGGGTGGAATAGCAACGTCCAGTATTTCCGTCTGGAAGAAACCGGGGGCTCTGTGTCGGGGGTTTGTACTTTCTACGGGACCACAGGGGACTTGGGAGGCTTCGGGGCGAAGTTTCACAAGGGTGGCCGCTGTGTCACATACTGCATGGCACCACTAAAATCGAGACAACTTTTTTTTTTTTTTTTTTTTTTTTTTGATCCTGGAGTTCCACTTGAAGAGCGTCCTCAAATGGCTAAGAGGCCTGCGATGGTACGTAGGTAAGAGCATGACTTCCATCACAACGATGGAGCTCGCGATTGACTATGAGCAGACCACCCGCCGGTCACTCATAGGCCCGCTTGACGACCAGGACTTCCTCACGGAGGAGGCCAATAGAATGCGAGATCTCTTGAGTCGCATCCAGAAGAGTGCAGAGAAAGGGGGGCGCAATGCTTTCCCTGCCAAAGCTAAGTCGAGGGTGCACACCTTGCGAGATATGGGGGGCCCGACGGCACACGGGTACAACAGGAGACCACTCTTCTCCTCGAGCCAAACAGCCCCTTACCTAGCACGACTCCATGTAATGTTCCTCGCCCAGATACCGTCCATCTCATCGTGACAAACAGCCACCGCAGGCACCAGACAGCAACCGCAGAACGGTGACCGATTAGTGTGAATTTCTATTTGAACAGTGAGCACCCCCATGCACACTGAAACTTTATCGAATTTTTGAGAATCCGCTCCTGTTTTTTCTGTTGGCAATGAAAACAGAGAGAATAAAATATCTCGTCCCTTGGCTTTTGGAAATTGTCTTGGAAACAGCCTTTCCCAAATTCCCCATGGCGTCAACCACGCGCCCCCCCCCCCCCCCCCCCCCCCCGGGGGAGAGAAGAAAAGAATGTGGGGAAAAGTACTGCAACTAAGATAACAACAACAACAACAACAGATTCCTTAAACACATATACAAAAAAAAGAAAAAGAAATGGGTTCCGCAGGAAGCATTGCGGCCGTCATCGACGTGTCCATCACAGCCTTCTACTTGGACATGAGGGTGAACCTCAACGGCGGCAGCGGGTGGGATAGTCCCATCTACTGCGCGGCTTTCCCGAACGGAGCTGCCGGCATGAATCCCCAAGACCACACCAATGTGATTATGAACCCGACTCACGACGGGAGTGGCAGCTACTTGATGCCGAGGATCACAAGGGATGCCAACAACAACACCATTGGTCCTCAAGTCACTTACGAGGTGAAGTGCAGCATTAACCCTAAGTATGGTGACTGGTCTTACCTCAGCACTACTGTGATAACCCCTGCTGCTCCGACACCGGCTCTCACCCTTGCTCCCTGTGTGACTGGAGTAAAGCTGAACGGGGTCCCCGTGACTCAGATCGACATGGACGGACAGGAGACCCTTGACCTCGGGGGGAAGACCTGGTCGCACTTCCCGAACCACATGAACGGGATGCACGCCTACTCCCTCCCGTACCCTGTTCCCGCAACAACCAAGATCGAGATGACCTGCTGCGGTGGGGAGGAGTGTGTGTTCTTCGTGGCTCTGTACAACTGTACAGCGTGCCTCAAACCCAGGCCCGTTGGCCTCGCCGAGACCCTCGTCCTGGACGGGTGGGACAGTGGTGCATGCTCCCCCAGGTTCGAGGGGGACTTCAAGACCACCGCCTTCCGCAAGGGTGTTGACGCTGTGAAACAAGACGTTGTCCTCACCTACACCGCACCCCACGAGGAGATCATGCAGGTGTTCGGGTTGGAGGGGGCTGTTCAGAACCCGTGGTGTGTGAAGCCTGTGGCTCCTGGTGGTGCTGGGTGCGGTGGGAAGTGCCCTGTCTTCTAAGACCTTTTTTGACACCTTTCTTTTATTGCGAGGGGCTTGTCCTGTACTTTGAGATTTATTTAATTTGAACAGTTATTTGTTTCCCCCCCCTCCCTGGTGGTCGTTGAAAACATCGGAGGGGTTCCTTTTTTTTTGTTTTATCCAAATGCCGAGTAAGGATTTACTTATTCGAGTTTTTTTTGCTCTACTCGAGCGAAGAACCTTTTAACATCTGATGACCCTGTGCACACTGATTGAAGGCACAAAGATACAGGGGTGAACAAGTAACGGGAAAACCCAAATACGAAGAGACAAGATAAGAGGAAGATAAAGCACACCACTTATTATTATTATTATTATTATTATTTTTCTCCCCATGATGGCTAACGTGGCAGAAGTCATTGTTAGCCTCCAGCACCTTTCGCCGGGTAGCTGTGAAGGAAAAAGAATGGGGGTTTTTCTTGATCTTCTCTTTATTATTTGTGGGAATACCTTTACCCTGCTTTCCTCTTGTTGTGTTGGCCTTTTTATTTTTCCTTCTCCTTTTTTTTTTAATACCCTTTTTACACTGTCAACCTTATCAAGTTAAGGTTTTCAAATTACAACTCTCCCCCTCCCTCCGCTTTTCACGAAATCTTGGTTTTCATGTGTTTCTCTTTCATTCTCTGTCCTCCTTTGTAGCCGAGTGATAAAGGGGTCACTACTGATGACGAACTTTTTAAAGCAACAAGCAACCATGAAGCGTCCTTTGTCGCGAGTATTGGGTGGTAGGTCGCCCGGTAAACTAGCTGCCGAATACTCTTGAGGTCGTTTTTTTGTATCTTCGTTTGTTTGCTTGATAGGTTCCCATTGCTTGAGCAACAAACTAAGAAAGAACAGTGGGAGGGAGAAACACACAACAAAAAGAAAACAAGATACAAAGAAGAGCGGAAAAAAAAAGATCTCTCTCTCCCTAAACATATGCACTTTTATGTTTTTTTTATTTTTTTTATTTATATTATTTATCTTATAGTTCAAAAATTTCTTCACTCCTAACCCCCCCTATAATCGAGAAATAGCCTTTCCCAAATTCCCCATGGCGTCAACCACGCCCCCCCCCCCCCCCCCCCCCGGGGGAGAGAAGAAAAGAATGTGGGGAAAAGTACTGCAACTAAGATAACAACAACAACAACAACAGATTCCTTAAACACACATAAACAAAAAAAAAAAGAAGAAATGGGTTCCGCAGGGAGCATTGCGGCCACCAGCGTCGTGTCTCTCACATCCTTCTATTTCGACATGAGGGTGAACCTCGATGGTGGAGGTAATTACGGGTGGCAGAGTCCCATCTACTGCGCGGCTTTCCCGAACGGAGCTGCCGGCATGAATCCCCAAGACCACACCAATGTGATTATGAACCCGACTCACGACGGGAGTGACAGCTACTTGATGCCGAGGATCACAAGGGATTCCAACAACAATGCCATCAATCCTCAAGTCACTTACGAGGTGAAGTGCAGCATTGACCCTAAGAATGGTGACTGGTCTTACCTCAGCACTACTGTGATAACCCCTGCTGTTCCCACATCCGAGCTCACTCCTGCCCCACCAACTCTTTCGCCACCAACTCCTGCCCCCGCAACACCTGCTCCACCAACTCCTTCACCACCAACACCTGCTCCACCTACTCCTTTCCCAGCAACACCTGCCCCTTCAACACCTTTCCCACCAACACCTGCTCCACCAACTCCTTCGCCACCAACTCCTGCTCCCGCAACACTTGCCCCCACAACACCTGAGCCGACCCCTGTACCTGAGACCGAACTTGTCCCGTCAGACAACGGGGAACCAGCTGCTTCTTGGAATGGGATTTGAAAGACGAAAGCTGTGTCAATTGGATACAGGGGGGAAAAAAGGGGGTTTCTTTTTTTGAGGCGTCTTGTCACATACTGCAGGTACCCTTAAATGTCTCTTTTTTTTTTTTTTCTTTTCTTCTTTTTGCGGCGGCGGTGATGATCAGGACAATCGAGAAGGAAGCACCTGGAACGGAGGTTCTGTCCTATGCAGATGACACGTACCTTCTGGCAGAGTTGGAGAAGACCTTGCAGGCTGCGGTAAACGGAACTTTGGAGTTCTGCGGACTCACTGGGATGAAGCTTAACCCGGAGAAAACGGTAGCGTTTGGCACGAAGAAGGGCTTCCGGTCAAAAGTGCTGGGTGATAGGACAGTAACACAGAAAGGGAGAGAGGTCGCAGTCCCCTATAGAACAGTGACGTCGTTCAAGGCACTGGGCGTGATGGTGTTCACGAACAGGACAGGAACGACGTGGAACGAGCCAGCGACGGAAGCGGCCAACAAGCTAGACCGGCTGGGAGGGACAAGCCTGTCCTTCGAAACAAAAGGATACCTGATTGGAACATCGGTCTTGCCGTCGTGCCTCTACAGCAGCCCGTTCTCCCCTCCGAGTGATGAGGCGCTGAAGAAGCTAACAACGAGAGTGACCTGCAACCTATGGGGGCCTCACTTCCGAGGACGATCGCCTGCAGCGGTGAATACGGTTTTGCTGAAAGGACACATCAATGACCCGTTGTCCTACGTCATCTGTCACTCGCTAAAAGTGATATCGAGCGCGCTGGAAAGGACAGGTCTTGGACAGAGAGTGCGACAAATAGTGCAGAGGTACGGCTCACAGAGGACCCCCTTGGGACCGGTGGGGAATCTGATATGCAGGTGGATGCCGAGAATCGGATGGGACTGGGAGAAGATGGAAATAGCCACAGAACTTGAGTGGCCCAAGCGAGGAAGCGCCTTCAGGGCGGCTGTAAGGGCAGCCAGGAGTGCGACACTAGCAACGGAACGGAAGACGGTCAGCGGACTCGGGGAAGGAGCAGATCCCAAAACGAATGACCTCTGGAGGACAGCTAAAGATCGCCATCTAGCTTTCTGTATCAAGAGGGTAATTGCGGGAGGGATCCCCTACCTAAGTCCGTATGCCAGAGCAGGACCAAAGTGTGTACCCCCCACGAATGAAGACGACGAGTCCGAGGGACGGAGCGAAGAAGAGGAAGATCAAGACGAGCCAGCGGCGCATGAAGGACAAGACGAGTCGGGATTTGAATGTGACCTCTGCCCGACCAAGCATGCGGACACAGTAACACTGCTACGCCACCAGCTGTACGAGTGCCCGCCAGCACGAGAGGAGCTGATACGGGAGGAGATGGAACCACTGCGCGACAGGACGGGATGGCCGCTCTGCCTCGAGCTGCATGCCATCCTACCAAGGGGGAACGGGTTCGAACACCTGGAGAAGCTGCAGCGATACCTGGCAATGGTGGTGGAAAAGCGGGACGAAGGGCTGATGCAGGCAGAAGGCGGCAACAAGAAGCTACCATGGGAGCGGGAAGTGACAGGCAAAGTGACCCCGGTACCGACGACAGCACAGCTGGGGACAGTGGTGGGACTGCTGGAGCAATTCGGGGAACCACTACTGGAATGGATGGGAAAGCTGCGATGGGTGGAGGGCGACACCGACTCGGAGGTTTCGGCAGCGGAACTTGCACTCGACTTTGAGGAGACAACCGGTAAATCACTGGGAGTCTACAACATGCAGAGGAAGGCACGCAGAATCAAGCTGTTGGTGGAGAGAGCCAACGCAGTGTGCAGAACGAGACGGATAAGACGCCCCTTCCCTGCGGACGGGGCAAAGAGGGTCAAGTCGCTCACAGCGATCGGAGGCAAGGCTGCAATAGGCTTTAACAGGAGACCGATCTTCGCATCAAGACAGACAGCGCAAAAGCTACAGGAGTTGAAAGGGACATACAAGAAAGAACGCGTGTCGAGACTACGAAAAGCTTTAAAGGCGACAATAGGAACGAAGGCTATGCTCCAGAAGGGGAGCATTAATAGATAGGAACTCACACCACAAGAGGCTGTCCTCGAGTGGGATTGTCTTTTACTATGAGTTTTTTTTCTTGAACAGTGAGAACCCCCATGCACACTGAAACTTTATCGAATTTCTTTTTTTTTCTTCTTTTTTATTTCGAAGGCGATGCTCCAGAAGGGAGCATTAATAGATAGGAACTCAGACCACAGGAGGCTGTCCTCAAAGTGGGATTTTCTTTTACTATGATTTTTATTTTATCTCATGCTCTGGAAAAAAGTTAAAACCCCTACAATAACTGATTCCTGAAACGCGCGTTAATTCTATTTTTCTATTTTCTCTTTAATTATTTTTTTTTATATCTTTCCTCTCTTTTCCCAAAGTGAATATCTCCCTTGAACGGTGAGCACTCACCCCGACATCAAAATTTATCAAATTTTCTCTCCTAGCATCATCCCCCCTTTTTTTTTTAAGGCGATCCTGTCGCATACTGCAGGTTCCCTTCAAAGACATCTTTTTTATCTCATCTAAAAAAAAGAAGTTAAACCCCCCCCCCCCCCCCCTATAGCCTCCTTTTTTTTTTATACTGGAACTAAGACCACAATAACAGATTCCTTAAACACACATATACAAAAAAGAAAAAAAAAAAAGGGTTCCGCAGGAAGCATTGCGGCCGTCATCGACGTGTCCATCACAGCCTTCTACTTGGACATGAGGGTGAACCTCGATGGTGGCAGCGGGTGGCAGAGTCCCATCTACTGTCCGTGCCGTATCTACAGTTGTCAAAGACAATCCAGAAACTCTGGCGCTGATATTCGGTGAGCAGCTCTACCTCTTTCCCCCGGGTGCCCGCGCTGATATAAACAATCATGTTTAGAGTGTAACCGGTGTTTGATTCGCATTTTGAACCCATAACGCTTCCTCTTCTTCGGCTCATAAACAATGAACCCGACACGGCTTCTACAGCGTATGATGGTTCATCCACAGCAAGGTTTCGCTTGGGTACATACAGGGGTGACCAAGAAGGAACCACAAGATTTATAAGATCGTGCCCTTTAGCCATTCTCCTTCTCCTCCACCAGGGGGGCAACCCAAACCGCATTTGACGCATTATTTTTAGGAGCCTGTCTCTTTCCATCACCGTTCTGAAATATGGGGTATCTGTTAGTTCATCCTGTGCCCGGTAGACCTTGATATCTGTTTTGATTATGAGCCCTGTAAGTATCCAAAGGCCTCTATACCACTCGAATGGCTTGCTGCCCACCCCCACGATAACCTTTTAGAGCCGCAGGAGTGAAAAACAACTCAAAGTACAGGACAAACCCCCTGCTGGAGTATCAAAAACAAAGGAAAAGACCTCCATCCCGTTGAGACCCACTATTGGTACACTGTTGGACCGAATACTTTGCGAAATATTTTTTTTCCCCACCTTCTCGATTTTGTCATCCCATTCCATATCCGGGATATCCCCATCATCCGGTGACACTGACCCTTCTTCTAGAAGTGCTTTCAGCACTACTCATAATGGGGTGTGAAAAAAACAATGTTTGTGCCACTATTTTTTTTTCTTCCCTTGCAGTTTGGATGTATAAAAAAAGTCGCGCAATAAGGCCCCTCTTTAAAGAGTGGGCATGCAGAGCACTAAAAATGCCTTAGCAGAATTGGAAAAAAAAAGAATCAGACTGATTTATCAGCTCCGGTCCTTTATGGGTTAATGATAACCCTTCCGTCAACCATCATCAGAATTTAACATCTGATGTCCTCTCCTCTTCCCGCCCTTCCTTTTCCATCTACTGAGAGAAAAGAAGGAATAGTGGAAAAAAAAATGACAGATCTGGCAAACTCGGCAATCTGAGTATTCTCACTAGAACCTCTTTTCTTCTTCAATGTTTTTTTTTTTTTTTTTTTTTTTTTTTTTTTTTTTTTTTTTTACCATGATCCCTCCACCCATCGACCTCTCGACCTCCCACTTTGGTTTAACTGCTAGAAACAGGAACCGTTAAGATAACAACAACAACAACAACAACAGATTCCTTAAACACACATAAACAAAAAAAAAAAAAAAAGAAAAAGAAGAAATGGGTTCCGCAGGGAGCATTGCGGCCACCAGCGTCGTGTCTCTCACATCCTTCTATTTCGACATGAGGGTGAACCTCGATGGTGGAGGTAATTACGGGTGGCAGAGTCCCATCTACTGCGCGGCTTTCCCGAACGGAGCTGCCGGCATGAATCCCCAAGACCACACCAATGTGATTATGAACCCGACTCACGACGGGAGTGACAGCTACTTGATGCCGAGGATCACAAGGGATTCCAACAACAATGCCATCAATCCTCAAGTCACTTACGAGGTGAAGTGCAGCATTGACCCTAAGAATGGTGACTGGTCTTACCTCAGCACTACTGTGATAACCCCTGCTGTTCCCACATCCGAGCTCACTCCTGCCCCACCAACTCTTTCGCCACCAACTCCTGCCCCCGCAACACCTGCTCCACCAACTCCTTTCCCAGCAACACCTGCTCCACCTACTCCTTTCCCAGCAACATCTGCCCCTTCAACACCTTTCCCACCAACACCTGCTCCACCAACTCCTTCACCACCAACTCCTGCCCCCGCAACACTTGCCCCGGCAACACCTGAGCCGACGCTCTCGCCCGCCCCTGCAACACCTGAGCCTACACCTGCCCCTTCAACACCTTTCCCACCAACTCCTGCTCCACCAACTCCTTCACCACCAACTCCTGCCCCCGCAACACTTACCCCGGCAACACCTGAGCCGACGCTCTCGCCCGCTCCTGCAACACCTGAGCCTACACCTGCCCCTTCAACACCTTTCCCACCAACTCCTGCTCCACCAACTCCTTCACCACCAACTCCTGCCCCCGCAACACTTGCCCCGGCAACACCTGAGCCGACGCTCTCGCCCGCCCCTGCAACACCTGAGCCTACACCTGCCCCTTCAACACCTTTCCCACCAACTCCTGCTCCACCAACTCCTTCACCACCAACTCCTGCTCCCGCAACACTTGCCCCCGCAACACCTGAGCCGACGCTCTCGCCCGCCCCTGCAACACCTGAGCCTACACCTGCCCCTTCAACACCTTTCCCACGAACTCCTGCTCCACCGACTCCTTCACCACCAACTCCTGCTCCCGCAACACTTGCCCCGGCAACACCTGAGCCGACGCTCTCGCCCGCTCCTGCAACACCTGAGCCTACACCTGCCCCTTCAACACCTTTCCCACCAACACCTGCTCCACCAACTCCTTCACCACCAACTCCTGCTCCCGCAACACTTGCCCCCGCAACACCTGAGCCGACGCTCTCGCCCGCCCCTGCAACACCTGAGCCTACACCTGCCCCTTCAACACCTTTCCCACCAACTCCTGCTCCACCGACTCCTTCACCACCAACTCCTGCTCCCGCAACACTTGCCCCGGCAACACCTGAGCCGACGCTCTCGCCCGCTCCTGCAACACCTGAGCCTACACCTGCCCCTTCAACACCTTTCCCACCAACTCCTGCTCCACCGACTCCTTCACCACCAACTCCTGCCCCCGCAACACTTGCCCCGGCAACACCTGAGCCGACGCTCTCGCCCGCCCCTGCAACACCTGAGCCTACACCTGCCCCTTCAACACCTTTCCCACCAACTCCTGCTCCACCAACTCCTTCACCACCAACTCCTGCTCCCGCAACACTTGCCCCCGCAACACCTGAGCCGACGCTCTCGCCCGCCCCTGCAACACCTGAGCCTACACCTGCCCCTTCAACACCTTTCCCACCAACTCCTGCTCCACCGACTCCTTCACCACCAACTCCTGCTCCCGCAACACTTGCCCCGGCAACACCTGAGCCGACGCTCTCGCCCGCTCCTGCAACACCTGAGCCTACACCTGCCCCTTCAACACCTTTCCCACCAACTCCTGCTCCACCAACTCCTTCACCACCAACTCCTGCTCCCGCAACACTTGCCCCCGCAACACCTGAGCCGACGGGGATTTGAAAGACGAAAGCTGTGTCAATTGGATACAGGGGGGAAAAAGGGGGTTTCTTTTTTTGAGGCGTCCTGTCACATACTGCAGGTACCCTTAAATGTCTCTTTTTTTTTTTCTTTTCTTCTTTTTTATTTTATCTCATGCTCTGGAAAAAAAAGTTAAAACCCCCTCAAAAACTGATTCCTGAAACGTACGTTAATTCATTTTTTTCTCTCATCTTTATTTTCTATTTTCTCTAATTATTTTTCTTTTATATTCCTCTCTTTTCCCAAAGTGAATATCTCCCTTGAACGGTGAGCACTCAACCGCACATCAAAATTTATCAAATTTTCTCTCCTAGCTTCATCTTTTTTTTTTTCCTGTCACATACTGCAGGTTCCGTTCAAAGACATCTTTTTTATCTCATCTAAAAAAAAGAAGTTAAAACCCCCCCCCCCCCATGGCCTCCTTTTTTTTTTTTTTTTTTTTTTTTATACTGGAACTAAGACCACAATAACAGATACCTTAAACACACATATAGTCGCCTCTCCACTATTTGTCACAAAATACTGCCCACAAATTTCATATCTCTTTAAGTGTAAAAAATCAAAAGCGATGCCTGGATTTGCTCCAGAAGTGGAATAAAATTTTGAATAAGAAAATCATGGCTAGGTGCTGTCATTTTTTTTTTACTTTCTTTAATTAAACCCCGAAAATTAAGCATGATTTACACTACTTTTCCCTTTAATTCCATGTCGAAGTTGTGCAAACTGTGTTCAGACGCCACAGCTTCCCTCAGGCCATGCAGTCGAAGCTGTTGGGGTCACACACTGTGAAGTCGTGCCCTTCAAGGGTAATGACTTCAGAGCAGTCGGCGCAGCCGATACGGCGCATAGCGGCGTTGTGCTTCTAAGAAGTATCGGGTTTGGGTGTGGTCTTGCACCAGCACCTCGGTGTCTGTGGACACTGCCTGATATGTCTCGGGTGTTTCTTCAGGAAGGTGGAGTAGCCAACTACATCAGCACCCGAGCCCAGGTACTGTACGTGGAACTCATGAAAAGTGCCTTTGGCGTAACGCAGCTCAATGCGTTGATCACTTCCGGGAGAAACACGAATTGTTCTGTGACTTTGATGCAGAATCGATTCATTTTGCCACCAAGTCGCAATAGCGCAGGCTATGCCTGCCGACAATGCATCAGAACGTGTTTTCCTTGCGGGGGACTCTCGTGTTCTGTAACACAAACGCTTGTCACTGAAGGAAAAGAACTTGACCGATGTCATTCGGGTCGACATCCTTGTCGTTGTAAGCCCGTCTCTTGCGCTTCAGGGTGGGGGCTCTAAACTCCTCCTCGTCTTCGGCTTCCTCTTCCTCCAAGTACTGCAACTAAGATAACAACAACAACAACAACAGATTCCTTAAACACATATACAAAAAAAAGAAAAAGAAATGGGTTCCGCAGGAAGCATTGCGGCCGTCATCGACGTGTCCATCACAGCCTTCTACTTGGACATGAGGGTGAACCTCAACGGCGGCAGCGGGTGGGATAGTCCCATCTACTGTGCGGCTTTCCCGAACGGAGCTGCCGGCATGAATCCCCAAGACCACACCAATGTGATTATGAACCCGACTCACGACGGGAGTGGCAGCTACTTGATGCCGAGGATCACAAGGGATGCCAACAACAACACCATTGGTCCTCAAGTCACTTACGAGGTGAAGTGCAGCATTAACCCTAAGTATGGTGACTGGTCTTACCTCAGCACTACTGTGATAACCCCTGCTGCTCCGACACCGGCTCTCACCCTTGCTCCCTGTGTGACTGGAGTAAAGCTGAACGGGGTCCCCGTGACTCAGATCGACATGGACGGACAGGAGACCCTTGACCTCGGGGGGAAGACCTGGTCGCACTTCCCGAACCACATGAACGGGATGCACGCCTACTCCCTCCCGTACCCTGTTCCCGCAACAACCAAGATCGAGATGACCTGCTGCGGTGGGGAGGAGTGTGTGTTCTTCGTGGCTCTGTACAACTGTACAGCGTGCCTCAAACCCAGGCCCGTTGGCCTCGCCGAGACCCTCGTCCTGGACGGGTGGGACAGTGGTGCATGCTCCCCCAGGTTCGAGGGGGACTTCAAGACCACCGCCTTCCGCAAGGGTGTTGACGCTGTGAAACAAGACGTTGTCCTCACCTACACCGCACCCCACGAGGAGATCATGCAGGTGTTCGGGTTGGAGGGGGCTGTTCAGAACCCGTGGTGCGTGAAGCCTGTGGCTCCTGGTGGTGCTGGGTGCGGTGGGAAGTGCCCTGTCTTCTAAGACCTTTTTTGACACCTTTCTTTTATTGCGAGGGGCTTGTCCTGTACTTTGAGATTTATTTAATTTGAACAGTTATTTGTTTCCCCCCCCTCCCTGGTGGTCGTTGAAAACATCGGAGGGGTTCCTTTTTTTTTGTTTTATCCAAATGCCGAGTAAGGATTTACTTATTCGAGTTTTTTTTGCTCTACTCGAGCGAAGAACCTTTTAACATCTGATGACCCTGTGCACACTGATTGAAGGCACAAAGATACAGGGGTGAACAAGTAACGGGAAAACCCAAATACGAAGAGACAAGATAAGAGGAAGATAAAGCACACCACTTATTATTATTATTATTATTATTATTTTTCTCCCCATGATGGCTAACGTGGCAGAAGTCATTGTTAGCCTCCAGCACCTTTCGCCGGGTAGCTGTGAAGGAAAAAGAATGGGGGTTTTTCTTGATCTTCTCTTTATTATTTGTGGGAATACCTTTACCCTGCTTTCCTCTTGTTGTGTTGGCCTTTTTATTTTTCCTTCTCCTTTTTTTTTTAATACCCTTTTTACACTGTCAACCTTATCAAGTTAAGGTTTTCAAATTACAACTCTCCCCCTCCCTCCGCTTTTCACGAAATCTTGGTTTTCATGTGTTTCTCTTTCATTCTCTGTCCTCCTTTGTAGCCGAGTGATAAAGGGGTCACTACTGATGATGAACTTTTTAAAGCAACAAGCAACCATGAAGCGTCCTTTGTCGCGAGTATTGGGTGGTAGGTCGCCCGGTAAACTAGCTGCCGAATACTCTTGAGGTCGTTTTTTTTTTGTTTCTTCGTTTGTTTGCTTGATAGGTTCCCATTGCTTGAGCAACAAACTAAGAAAGAACAGAGAGTGGGAGGGGGAAACACACAACAAAAAGAAAACAGGACACAAAGAAGAAGAGGGGGGGGGGGGGGGGGAGGGGGAAAGCTAAACATATACTCATTTATGTTTTTTTTTTTAAATTATTAATTATCCTCTCCCTTCCTTTCTATTCTTCTTTTTTTAAAATGTTTTTATTTCACTCTTCTGAAATTACTTCACGCACTCAGGGGCCCATTACTTCACGATAAATCGCATTACTTCACGGTGAAATAATGGCCTGTTTTGAAGTAATAGGGGTTTCCGGTAAATAATATGCCTCAATAGAGAAGAAAAGAATGGTGAAAGAAGTACTGCAACTAAGATAACAACAACAACAACAACAGATTCCTTAAACACACATATACAAAAAAAAAAAAAGAAATGGGTTCCGTAGGAAGCATTGCGGCCGTCATCGACGTGTCCATCACAGCCTTCTACTTGGACATGAGGGTGAACCTCGATGGTGGCAGCGGGTGGCAGAGTCCCATCTACTGTGGGGCTTACCCGAACGCAGCTGGCAGCAGGAAACCCCAAGACTACACCAGTGTGACTAGACATGCGTCTCACGACGGGAGTGGCAGCTACTTCATGCCGAGGATCACAAGGGATGCCTACAACAATGCCATCAGTCCTCATGTCACTTACGAGGTGAAGTGCAGCATTAACCCTAAGAAAGGTAACTGGGATTACCTCAGCACGTATGTGAGGACCCCTGCTGCTCCGACACCGGCTCCCACCCCTGTCCCCACTCCTGCTCCCACACCCGAGCCCACTCCTGCCCCTACACCTGAGCCCACTCCTGCTCCCACACCTGAGCCGACTCCTGTCCCGACCCCTGCCCCCACACCTGTCCCCACACCTGCTCCCTGTGTGACTGGGGTGAAGCTGAACGGGGTCCCCGTGACTGAGATCGACATGGACGGACAGGAGACCCTTGACCTCGGGGGGAAGACCTGGTCGCACTTCCCGAACTCCATGAACGGGATGCACGCCTACTCCCTCCCGTACCCTGTTCCCGCAACAACTGAGATCGAGATGACCTGCTGCGGTGGGGAGGAGTGCGTGTTCTTCGTGGCCCTGTACAACTGTGCTGCGTGCCTCGGACCCAGGCCTGCTGGCCTCGCCGAGACCCTCGTCCTGGACGGGTGGGACACTGGTGCATGCTCCCCCAGGTTCGAGGGGGACTTCAAGACCACCGCCTTCCGCAAGGGTGTTGACGCTGTGAACCAGGACATTGTCCTCACCTACACCGCACCCCACGAGGAGATCATGCAGATGTTCGGGTTGGAGGGGGCTGTTCACAACCCGTGGTGTGTGAGGCCCCATGGCCCTGTGGCTCCTGGTGGAGCTGGGTGCGGTGGGAAGTGCCCTGTTATCTAAGATCCATTCACTACAAACAGCTTCCTATATCTTATTTTCAATTCCCCCTCCACCTATCCTACTCAATACCCCTTAAAGTGAAGGGATAGTCGAACTTCAATATTTGATGGTCTCACAACGAAGGGCACTTTAAAAATGAAAGAATGGCAAACTCAGGCAAGTAGAACAAAGACACATACTCTCTTCAAGACTTTGGACTTTTGGATATGAATTCCTCCCTTAGTCAACTGCGCCCTTCACAAGGTGACTGTCAATGGTGTCTGACATTGTATGCTCTGCCTTTAAGGAATGCCATGTCATTTTCTTTTTCTTTCTTTCTTTCCCCTCTTTTCTCTGTTAAAAATGATCAAACTAGACACACTTGTACCAGAGCAAGAACTACTTTTCCTTGTTCTGAGCGATTTGTCTTTCTGGGACTTTCTTGCCAGCGGGACTTCTGCGTAGACAATGATTAAGGCAACTTGGTACTTCCAGCAAGTACCAGCCCCGCCGCTTTGTCAAAAGCTACACCCCTATCAAGTTGAACCCTATGGGTGCCTTTTGACGTTTCGTTTTTTTATTTTTTTTTTTTATTTTACCTTTTTGTCTTTCTGGACTTTTCTTGCCAGCAGAACCGAATGAGGCTTCTGCGAAGGCAATGATCAAGGGCATCTTGCAACTTCCAATCAAGTTGAACCCTATGGGTGCCTTTTGACGTAGTTTGTTTTCTTCTTTTTTTTTTGCGGAATATCGTATTTGTTTTTTATGATGGGCCGTTGTTAACAACACTGTATCTTATCATAGTGAATATTGTTTTGTTTTTTCTATATTCGGTTTAACTGGCAACCCTCAGAAACCGTTTCTATTTTTTTTTTTTTTTTTTTTTGAAGTCCTTTTTTTTTTTTTTTTTTTTTTATTGTTTTGCTTTTCAAAACAAAAAAAAAGAGAGGAGAGGGGGAACGAGATTCGATTATTTCTTTTATATTTAATTTCTGGATTCCCTATAAGGGGATTGGGAATCAGAAAATAAATATAATTACGTGTTCATGAATTAAGGTGGACTTTACTCTTTCCCTTGGCTGATATTCTGTCCCCCGGAGTCTGATTTTCACGAGCGCAGCGAGAGGGACAGATTAAATTATCAGCCCGCGGTAAATAAAGTCCACCTTATTTTTCATAATCAATAATTATTATTCTCCCTCTAAATTCCATCTTTTATTTGAAAAGTGAAAAAAAAAAAGAAAAAAAAAACCGACTTTTTTGTTTTTTTAACTGCACCACGAGTCGCTCTGGTCGATGCTGCTCTTCCCTCTTCACACTCTTGTGCCTTGGATCATCACTTTTTTTTTGCTTTTTTTTTTCAATTCTGGTTGATACAAGGCATCCTCTCTTTATTTTTATTTTTATTTCTGTGATATATCTACGCTCGAGTATAGCCGTCTTTCATGTGTCCTGAGTCTCATGTGTCCTGCGCAGTCTCATGTGTCCTGCGTAGTCTCATGTGTCCTGCGTAGTCTCATGTGTCCTGCGCAGTCTCATGTGTCCTGCGCAGTCTCATGTGTCCTGCGTAGTCTCATGTGTCCTGCGTAGTCTCATGTGTCCTGCGTAGTCTCATGTGTCCTGCGCAGTCTCATGTGTCCTGCGCAGTCTCATGTGTCCTGCGTAGTCTCATGTGTCCTGCGTAGTCTCATGTGTCCTGCGTAGTCTCATGTGTCCTGCGCAGTCTCATGTGTCCTGCGTAGTCTCATGTGTCCTGCGTAGTCTCATGTGTCCTGCGCAGTCTCATGTGTCCTGCGTAGTCTCATGTGTCCTGCGCAGTCTCATGTGTCCTGCGCAGTCTCATGTGTCCTGCGTAGTCTCATGTGTCCTGCGTAGTCTCATGTGTCCTGCGCAGTCTCATGTGTCCTGCGCAGTCTCATGTGTCCTGCGCAGTCTCATGTGTCCTGCGCAGTCTCATGTGTCCTGCGTAGTCTCATGTGTCCTGCGCAGTCTCATGTGTCCTGCGCAGTCTCATGTGTCCTGCGTAGTCTCATGTGTCCTGCGCAGTCTCATGTGTCCTGCGCAGTCTCATGTGTCCTGCGCAGTCTCATGTGTCCTGCGCAGTCTCATGTGTCCTGCGCAGTCTCATGTGTCCTGCGCAGTCTCATGTGTCCTGCGCAGTCTCATGTGTCCTGCGCAGTCTCATGTGTCCTGCGTAGTCTCATGTGTCCTGCGTAGTCTCATGTGTCCTGCGCAGTCTCATGTGTCCTGCGTAGTCTCATGTGTCCTGCGCAGTCTCATGTGTCCTGCGCAGTCTCATGTGTCCTGCGTAGTCTCATGTGTCCTGCGCAGTCTCATGTGTCCTGCGCAGTCTCATGTGTCCTGCGTAGTCTCATGTGTCCTGCGCAGTCTCATGTGTCCTGCGCAGTCTCATGTGTCCTGCGTAGTCTCATGTGTCCTGCGCAGTCTCATGTGTCCTGCGCAGTCTCATGTGTCCTGCGTAGTCTCATGTGTCCTGCGCAGTCTCATGTGTCCTGCGCAGTCTCATGTGTCCTGCGCAGTCTCATGTGTCCTGCGTAGTCTCATGTGTCCTGCGTAGTCTCATGTGTCCTGCGCAGTCTCATGTGTCCTGCGTAGTCTCATGTGTCCTGCGTAGTCTCATGTGTCCTGCGCAGTCTCATGTGTCCTGCGCAGTCTCATGTGTCCTGCGTAGTCTCATGTGTCCTGCGCAGTCTCATGTGTCCTGCGCAGTCTCATGTGTCCTGCGTAGTCTCATGTGTCCTGCGCAGTCTCATGTGTCCTGCGCAGTCTCATGTGTCCTGCGCAGTCTCATGTGTCCTGCGTAGTCTCATGTGTCCTGCGTAGTCTCATGTGTCCTGCGCAGTCTCATGTGTCCTGCGTAGTCTCATGTGTCCTGCGTAGTCTCATGTGTCCTGCGCAGTCTCATGTGTCCTGCGCAGTCTCATGTGTCCTGCGTAGTCTCATGTGTCCTGCGCAGTCTCATGTGTCCTGCGCAGTCTCATGTGTCCTGCGTAGTCTCATGTGTCCTGCGCAGTCTCATGTGTCCTGCGCAGTCTCATGTGTCCTGCGCAGTCTCATGTGTCCTGCGCAGTCTCATGTGTCCTGCGCAGTCTCATGTGTCCTGCGTAGTCTCATGTGTCCTGCGTAGTCTCATGTGTCCTGCGCAGTCTCATGTGTCCTGCGCAGTCTCATGTGTCCTGCGTAGTCTCATGTGTCCTGCGCAGTCTCATGTGTCCTGCGCAGTCTCATGTGTCCTGCGTAGTCTCATGTGTCCTGCGCAGTCTCATGTGTCCTGCGCAGTCTCATGTGTCCTGCGCAGTCTCATGTGTCCTGCGCAGTCTCATGTGTCCTGCGTAGTCTCATGTGTCCTGCGTAGTCTCATGTGTCCTGCGCAGTCTCATGTGTCCTGCGCAGTCTCATGTGTCCTGCGCAGTCTCATGTGTCCTGCGCAGTCTCATGTGTCCTGCGCAGTCTCATGTGTCCTGCGTAGTCTCATGTGTCCTGCGCAGTCTCATGTGTCCTGCGCAGTCTCATGTGTCCTGCGTAGTCTCATGTGTCCTGCGCAGTCTCATGTGTCCTGCGCAGTCTCATGTGTCCTGCGTAGTCTCATGTGTCCTGCGTAGTCTCATGTGTCCTGCGCAGTCTCATGTGTCCTGCGCAGTCTCATGTGTCCTGCGCAGTCTCATGTGTCCTGCGCAGTCTCATGTGTCCTGCGCAGTCTCATGTGTCCTGCGCAGTCTCATGTGTCCTGCGCAGTCTCATGTGTCCTGCGTAGTCTCATGTGTCCTGCGTAGTCTCATGTGTCCTGCGCAGTCTCATGTGTCCTGCGCAGTCTCATGTGTCCTGCGCAGTCTCATGTGTCCTGCGTAGTCTCATGTGTCCTGCGCAGTCTCATGTGTCCTGCGCAGTCTCATGTGTCCTGCGTAGTCTCATGTGTCCTGCGTAGTCTCATGTGTCCTGCGCAGTCTCATGTGTCCTGCGCAGTCTCATGTGTCCTGCGCAGTCTCATGTGTCCTGCGCAGTCTCATGTGTCCTGCGCAGTCTCATGTGTCCTGCGCAGTCTCATGTGTCCTGCGTAGTCTCATGTGTCCTGCGTAGTCTCATGTGTCCTGCGCAGTCTCATGTGTCCTGCGTAGTCTCATGTGTCCTGCGCAGTCTCATGTGTCCTGCGTAGTCTCATGTGTCCTGCGCAGTCTCATGTGTCCTGCGCAGTCTCATGTGTCCTGCGTAGTCTCATGTGTCCTGCGTAGTCTCATGTGTCCTGCGCAGTCTCATGTGTCCTGCGTAGTCTCATGTGTCCTGCGCAGTCTCATGTGTCCTGCGTAGTCTCATGTGTCCTGCGTAGTCTCATGTGTCCTGCGCAGTCTCATGTGTCCTGCGTAGTCTCATGTGTCCTGCGCAGTCTCATGTGTCCTGCGCAGTCTCATGTGTCCTGCGTAGTCTCATGTCGTCCTTCTGAACCACAATCCTAGTCTCAAGCCCACCAACTTGGCCAACGTTTTTCAAAAGAAAGAAAGAAATACCTTATCCCACAGATTTCAACACTAACACATTTTAACAAAACAAAAACAAAATGGGTTCCGTAGGAAGCATTGCAGCCGTCATCGACGTGTCCATCACAGCCTTCTACTTGGACATGAGGGTGAACCTCGATGGTGGCAGCGGGTGGCAGAGTCCCATCCACTGTGGGGCTTTCCCCAACGGAGCTGGCAGCAGAAGACCCCAAGACTATACTCGTGTGTCTAGGTGGCCGTCTCACGACGGGAGTGGCAGCTACTTCATGCCGAGGATCACAAGGGATGCCTACAACAATGCCATCAGTCCTCATGTCACTTACGAGGTGAAGTGCAGCATTGACCCCGACTGGGGCAGTTGGGATTACCTCAGCACGTATGTGAGGACCCCTGCTGCTCCGACACCGGCTCCCACCCCTGTCCCAACTCCTGCTCCCACACCCGAGCCCACTCCTGCCCCTACACCTGAGCCCACTCCTGCTCCCACACCTGAGCCGACCCCTGTCCCGACCCCTGCCCCCACACCTGTCCCCACCCCTGCTCCCTGTGTGACTGGGGTGAAGCTGAACGGGGTCCCCGTGACTGAGATCGACATGGACGGACAGGAGACCCTTGACCTCGGGGGGAAGACCTGGTCGCACTTCCCGAACTCCATGAACGGGATGCACGCCTACTCCCTCCCGTACCCTGTTCCCGCAACAACTGAGATCGAGATGACCTGCTGCGGTGGGGAGGAGTGTGTGTTCTTCATGGCTCTGTACAACTGTGCTGCATGCCTCGGACCCAGGCCTGCTGGCCTCGCCGAGACCCTCCTCCTGGACGGGTGGGACACTGGTGCATGCTCCCCCAGGTTCGAGGGGGACTTCAAGACCACCGCCTTCCGCAAGGGTGTTGACGCTGTGAACCAGGACGTTGTCCTCACCTACACCGCACCCCACGAGGAGATCATGCAGGTGTTCGGGTTGGAGGGGGCTGTTCACAACCCGTGGTGTGTGAAGCCCCATGGCCCTGTGGCTCCTGGTGGAGCTGGGTGCGGTGGGAAGTGCCCTGTCTTCTAAGATCCTTCATGACCTTTCTTTTATTTAAATATTTCCCCCCTTCCTTCCCTGGTGGGTTATTGATAACACCCTCTCCCCATTAGGGGTTCCTATTTGTTTTCACTCCCTTTTAACACGGATTTTATCATCTGATGACCCTGTGCACACTGATTAAAGTCATTAAGTTATTTGGATATGAAATCTCCTTTTTAAAAAATAACGGCAAACCCAGATACGAAAGGATAAAATATGAAGAAGATAAAGCACACCACTTATTTATATTTTTTTTTTCCCGCAGCACCTTTCGCCGGGTGGCTGTGAAAGAAAAAATGGGGGTTTTCTTCTTCTTTCCTTTTATATTTCTGGGAATGCCTTACCCCTGTTATTCCCACCCTCTCATTGTTTAACCTCATATTTTATTTTTATTTTTATTTTTATTTTTATTTTTATTTTTATTTTTATTTTTATTTTTATTTTTATTTTTATTTTTATTTTTATTTTTATTTTTATTTTTATTTTTATTTTTATTTTGCCTTAACGTAGCGGTTGTCTCAAGACAACAGCAACAGAGTAAAAAAAAAAAAAAAAAGAGGGAGCTTTGCTGCACAGTATGCACGGTTGCAATTATTAGTTGAACAGTAGGCATCAAAGAAATCTTGTTGTCTTCTGAAACAAATAATAGCGGGCGTGACCTTGCAGCATCTTTCTCCTCTTTGTAAACTACATTATTTTCACCCCCCTCTTTTTTTTTTTTTCTTTTCTTATGAAAAAAAAAAGAGCAGATAATCTTGACCCCCCCCTTCACATGTCGAAACGCGCAAAATTTATTTCGCTTGAATAAAAAGAGGAAAAAGCAAACTACAAAAAGAGAAAAAAAAACAAAAAAAAATCCTTTGGACTTCTTTCTATCTAGTTATCAAGTGATTTGGGCAGCATCAAGTGTAGTTGTACTTCCTTTTTTTTTTTTTTTTTTTATTGTTCACACCTCCTCGGCTTTTTTATTTGCCCACCTACAAACATTATTTCCCTCCTCGATTTTTTTTAGTCAAAAATCGTAGTACCACCTCTCCCTCCCCTTTTATTTCTTTTTTGAAATCGCGGGGGGGGTTTTTTTTTTTAATTCTTATTTCTTGTCTTCTTCCCCCCCTTTTTTTTTCTTCTATGTTTTCCATTATGTTCTTTTTTTCCTGGTGCCGAGTGATGCGACTTTCCGTAAGTTATTGCTTGAGCGTTGTGCCAAGAGAGGAAGAAAGGTGGGGAACGAAAAAAAAAATCGAGGAAGAACATGAGGGATTAAGGATAAAAACCCGTGCCTTTCAACCATGTCAGGGATTCAAACCCCTGACATCAAAATCCTTTTTAGTTCTTTTTTTTGTTTTTTCCCTCTCTTTCCCTCTCTGTTGATGTGCCCTCCCTACTCGTGTCAAAGCGTGAAAGGGCTAATAAGGGTCACTGTCGAAAATCCTCCTTATTTTTTTTTCTTCCTCTTTTTTCTTATCTTATTCTTTAAATTTCTTTGTGAGTGTATGTGGAGGGGGGTCATGGCCTTTGCAATAGAATTAAGCCGGTTGATTTACATTTTGCTTTAAAAGCTGTCACCTGAATGAGATATTGTTTGGGGAACCGTTTGAAAGTCCAGCGATGGAACTCGGACCTTCTCTTCAACTATCTCTCAAAGCTTCTTCAGCTGCAGGGGCTTTTTTACCTTGTCTATGGACTAGGTTTCTTAGTTTGAGTCAAACCCCGTGCAGACAGAAAGGAGGGTGGAGAAAGAAAAAAAAAAAAAAAAAAAAAAACATTACTCGCTAGATTTTAAAAAAAGAAGAAAAAAAAAAACAAAAACAAAAATGGGTTCCGCAGGAAGCATTGCGGCCGTCATCGACGTGTCCATCACAGCCTTCTACTTGGACATGAGGGTGAACCTCAACGGCGGCAGCGGGTGGGGGTGGGAGGGTCCCATCTACTGCGCGGCTTTCCCGATGCCCACTAGCACCGACCCGCACTTCCATCCATGGGACCACACTACGGTGAGCAGGCGGCCGTCTCACGACGGGAGTGGCAGCTACTTCATGCCGAGGATCACAAGGGACGAAAGAAACAATCCCATCCGCCCTGAGACCACCTATGTTGTGAAGTGTGGGATTGACCCCGACTGGAGTCGTTGGTCTTACCTCGGCACAACTGTGAGGACCCCTGCTGCTCCGACACCGGCTCCCACCCCTGTCCCAACTCCTGCTCCCACACCCGAGCCCACTCCTGCCCCTACACCTGAGCCCACTCCTGCTCCCACACCTGAGCCGACTCCTGTCCCGACCCCTGCCCCCACACCTGTCCCCACCCCTGCTCCCTGTGTGACTGGGGTGAAGCTGAACGGGGTCCCCGTGACTGAGATCGACATGGACGGACAGGAGACCCTTGACCTCGGGGGGAAGACCTGGTCGCACTTCCCGAACTCCATGAACGGGATGCACGCCTACTCCCTCCCGTACCCTGTTCCCGCAACGACCGAGATCGAGATGACCTGCTGCGGTGGGGAGGAGTGTGTGTTCTTCGTGGCTCTGTACAACTGTGCTGCGTGCCTCGGACCCAGGCCTGCTGGCCTCGCCGAGACCCTCCTCCTGGACGGGTGGGACACTGGTGCATGCTCCCCCAGGTTCGAGGGGGACTTCAAGACCACCGCCTTCCGCAAGGGTGTTGACGCTGTGAACCAGGACGTTGTCCTCACCTACACCGCACCCCACGAGGAGATCATGCAGGTGTTCGGGTTGGAGGGGGCTGTTCAGAACCCGTGGTGTGTGAGGCCCCATGGCCCTGTGGCTCCTGGTGGAGCTGGGTGCGGTGGGAAGTGCCCTGTCTTCTAAGATCCATTCATTACAATGTTTTACCGAAGCCTTTTATCACTTTCAAACCTTTAATTGCAGAAGACAGAATAGGAAAGCTAATAACCTTCTCATCTCTTTTAACCGACATATTTTTCGAAACGAGGGGGAAAAAAAGGGAAAAGCATGCCAATGAAAGATTAAGCACCATTCTTTTTCGAAAGTTGCTCTTTTTTTTTTGAGCCAACACTGCGCCCTTCAACAGGCCGTTGAGAAGGAGTGTGGGTGGTCTTTATTGAGCATGCTCCCCCCACCTTTTTTTTTCCTCTTCTTTTTCTCATTTACCTCCCTTTTTTATTTTCCGTATCACAAATCTAAATTAACCTTTTTTTTTAAACAAAATGTTCTAATCGAGAACAAGTGTAAAAGAAATTCTTTTTTTTTTCCTGAGAAATGAAAAAAAAAAAATAATAAGTGTCAAAAAGGAAGCTCTTTATCAGCTTCTAGATGATGCTTGAAATATTTTTCTTCCAGAAAAAAAAAAAAAAAAAAGAAAAGAAACAGAAAAAAGGGAATTCTTTTTGTCCAATCACGGTCCCTCAAAGAAAGGGGCCCCACCTTTATTTCTTTCGTCTTCTTTAGGCGATCTTGTCACATACTGCAAGTACCCTTCAAAGACGTTTTCTTTGACTCCTTGACTGCCCAGCCGCCGAGCACTTAAAATTGCTTGAGCACGAGTTGTTGGAAAGAAAGGGAGAAGGAAGAGGAGGAGAAAGCGAAAAAAAGGTCCACCCCAAGACTATTTTACAGCCCCACACCCCCTCCCCTTTTATGTTCTCATCCCACCATCAGGTACCTTGAGACGAAATTGCAATGATTTGCATCCTTTTGCCAGTATGACCCCCAGCATGGCGCCTACGGTGGCACCGCTCTGTCAGTCCCCACTACTGAGGGTCAAACTTTTTGTTCGTACTCCTTCCCTTTTCTTTTTCTTCTTTTGTTTTTTTTTTTTTTTTTTTTTTTTTTTTTTTTTTTTTGTTTCTTTTTTTATATCCCACTTTCTTACTAGCCTGAACTAACCCCACCACACAGATCTTACATTTAAAGAAATGGGTTCCGCAGGAAGCATTGCGGCCGTCATCGACGTGTCCATCACAGCCTTCTACTTGGACATGAGGGTGAACCTCGATGGTGGCAAAGGCGACACATGGGAGAGTCCCATCTTCTGCGCGGCTTTCCCGATGCCCACTAGCACCGACCCGCACTTCCACCCATGGGACCACACTACGGTGAGCAGGCACCCGTCACGCCCTGGGTGCGGCAGCTATATTATGCCGAGGATCACAAGGGACGAAAGAAACAATCCCATCCGCCCTGAGACCACCTATGTTGTGAAGTGTGGGATTGACCCTGATAATAGCAGGTGGTCTTACATCAGCACGGTTGTGAGGACCCCTGCTGCTCCGACACCGGCTCCCACTCCTGTTCCTACGCCTTTGCCTACACCTGTTCCCACACCTGTCCCAACTCCTGCTCCCACACCTGAGCCCAGCCCCGAGCCCACTCCTGTCCCTACACCTGTCCCAACTCCTGTCCCCACACCCGAGCCGACCCCTGTCCCGACCCCTGCCCCCACACCTGTCCCCACCCCTGCTCCCTGTGTGACTGGGGTGAAGCTGAACGGGGTCCCCGTGACTGAGATCGACATGGACGGACAGGAGACCCTTGACCTCGGGGGGAAGACCTGGTCGCACTTCCCGAACTCCATGAACGGGATGCACGCCTACTCCCTCCCGTACCCTGTTCCCGCAACGACCGAGATCGAGATGACCTGCTGCGGTGGGGAGGAGTGTGTGTTCTTCGTGGCTCTGTACAACTGTGCTGCGTGCCTCGGACCCAGGCCTGCTGGCCTCGCCGAGACCCTCCTCCTGGACGGGTGGGGCGGTGGTTCGTGCTCCCCCAGGTTCGAGGGGGACTTCAAGACCACCGCCTTCCGCAAAAGTATTGACGCTGTGAACCAGGACATTGTCCTCACCTACACAGTGCATTACAAGGAGATCATGCAGATGTTCGGGTTGGAGGGGGCTGTTCAGAACCCGTGGTGTGTGAGGTCCCATGGCCCTGTGGCTCCTGGTGGTGCTGGGTGCGGTGGGAAGTGCCCTGTCTTCTAAGACCTGTCTTGCAAGTCTTCCTCAATTAGTATCCAATCTGATAATATTCTTTTTTTTTTTTTTTTCTCTCTTCCCTTCTTCCTCCCTTTAATTTATTCAAATTATCCCCTTCTTCTTTTTTTTTTTTTAACACCTAATGGGCAGGGAACGGTGGGAACAGCTAACTGATACCTTCTTGTTATCTGACACCGCCTTTCGTGCCGATGAGGCCGCGAAGAAAAGAAATCAATCGGGGCACAAGAACAACAAACTCTCGATCCGACACACGAACAAGAAACATAATGCTGATATGAATTCTCAGTTTTTTTGCTTCCAGCGCCCTTTATCCGGCTGCTGAGAAAAAAAAGGGTGTTAATGGATACCGATGGAATGTTGCTTTCATTTTTTTTTTTTTTTTAAAGATTTTTTTTTTAATTCCTTCTGTTTTAATTAGTCAGAAGCAATGAGGGAAAACTGATTTATCTATTTAACTGATTCTATTGGCTATTTAAAAAAAAAAAAAAAAAAAAAAAACGAGAGAACATTCCTTGGGTTTGTTTTCGTTTTTTTTTTTTTCTTTTTCTTTTTCTTTGCTCCGTTTCCCCTGTCGCAAGGATGCAACAATAAAAAAAGAAGGGGAAATACAGAAATAGATAAGCTCTGAGTTTCTCGAGCCATGTCCTTGCGGTGATCATCCTTCTCTCTCTATTTCCTTTTTTTTTTTTTTTTCAGGCGTCCTGCCACATACCGCAGGTCCCCTTAAATGTCTCTTTTTTTTTTTTTTTTTTTTTTTTTTCCCGTTCTGATTTTGATTCGCTATCGTTGGTATAATCAACTTAATTCCTTTGTAAGGGAATGTGCTGAGTACTACTTTAGTTCTTTCCCTCGTCTTTACCCCCTCACTATGAGGGGGGCATTTCCCTCTCCTGTCTTTTCTTTTTCTTTTTTATTTCAAAGGCAACATGGTTTTTTTTTTTTGTTTGTTTTTTTTTTTTTTTTTTTTTTTTAAAGATAACAAACTTGTATTTTTTTTTTTTGTTTTTGTTCCGAGTAAGGATTTTACTTAAGCAGGGGGGGGGGGTTTTTTTTTTACCTCCCTCCCCCCCTTACTCGGGGGAAAACAAAACAAAACAAAAAGTCAAGTTTTACCATAAAAATCTTTTTTTTTTTTTGCAAGAAAAAGTCATGCATTATTCTCTGACTTTTCCAAATCAAAAAAAAAAAAAAAACAAAAAAAAATCAAAAAAAAACCCTGTAGGCAAACGGTATCGCTCGATCCTAATAGACACACCCGCTTTTTTTTTTTTTTTTTTTTTTTTTTTTACTTTCAAAAAAAAAAAAGAAATCATTACGAAGTGGAGGGGAAAAAAAAAAAAAAAAAAAAAAATGACGCTGTCGATCAAAAACCGAGGAAGGAATGTATCCTTCAGTTTCGAGATGAAGGAACGTGCAGCAAAACCATTCGAAGCATCTGAAGAATCCATCGAAGAAGAAGACAACGAGACAACAGAAGAAGAAGGGGACGACACCACGGAGCCGATCGAAGAGCACGAGCGACAAGAATCCCAACGAGAACTATACTCACCGTGGGAAAAAGTCCGCGCGAAAAAGGCCTCAAAAGCCAAGGCCTTCCTCATAGAAATGTTACTATACGGGATATTTGTGGTCGTATTCTGCCTCTCAACATTCGCCCTACGGTCACCATGGACATACTGGAGCGCAGAGGGAACCAGAGTAGCACTACAATTCGACGAAAGAAACGGATATAAAGATATTTCTGGCACCGATGACTTCTACGAATTCCTGGAAACCATTTTTATTCCAACATTATACCCCACACAGTGGTACAACGATGAGGCCATGACAAGCTATGAATCAAGGTTTCCGAATTTACACAACAGGTTGCTGGGGACCGTTCGGCTTCGACAGGTCCGGGTTCAGAAAAACAAAAACTGTTTCGTTTCGATAAAGTTCACGGCGTTTGTAAGAGACTGCTCCCCGCCGTTCTCCTCGTCCGTTGAATCTACAACCCCGTACGGCCCGCCCCACAACAGAACTCTGTTTCGATTTTCTTCCTCGTCGCATCTTTGTTCCGCAAGCCCGATTTCACATTACTGCACAAGCATTACAACTGGCAAACGAGGTGATATTTACCCATCCGGTGGATTCACAGTGGACCTCCCTGTGAAACAGTCCTCTGCAATGGAAACTATTCAACAATTGAAATCCAACCGATGGATCGACGAGGACACCAGAGCGGTCATGCTCGACTTCACGCTTTACAACAGCAATGTCAAACTGTTGATCGTGACACAGCTTTTGGTAGAATGGTTCCCAACTGGTTCGGTGTTCCCTCGAGCGTCTATTAAACCCATTTCCCCGTTGACATTGGAAAGCGATTCAGAAATTCTGACGCTAGTCTTGGAGGTGTTTCTAGCGACGTATTTATTCTGCTATCTTTTAAACGAGATTGCCGAATTTTATACGTACAAAAGCGTTCTTCGGGAACGGTGCTTGGTGTGCAGGAAGCAGGAGATCCTCCGGACCGGCGAGGAAAAAACCTACAGCTGCGCGGAGTGCGACAACGTATTCGACCCTTTCGAATCCCGAAAATGCAACCAATGCCTCCGGGAATACTCCCCCACAGTACACCTCTGCTGGAAGGGTTATTTTCAAGACCCCTGGAACTGGCTTGATATGGTCAATCTTGTATTTTTCGTCGCTGTTTTCGGGCTGCGGTTCAAGCTTAGACACGATTTGTCAGATGTAAACTTCAACACCGGCGATCAGTTTATATTGCTGTACCCGTTGGCGGTCCAGTACAGCACCGCGAATTATCTTAACGCTGTAAATGCGTTGCTGTGCTTTTTCAAGACGTTCAAGTATCTTGGAAAGTTCGCGCAGCTTGCTATTCTCATCAAGACGCTGTCTAACTCGAGAACGGAAATCGGGTATTTTTTGATTATCTTCTCGATCATCTTTGTGGGATTTTCGCTGGCGTTTCAGCTTGGGTTTGGGTCGGACCTGAAGGACTACCAAAGCTTCACAGACTCTCTCATGAGCCTTTTCAGAATGTTGCTAGGAGACTTCGACTATGGTTCCCTGGAAGAGAGCAACAGGGTTCTAGCCCCGGTATTCTTCGTGTTTTACAACGTGTTGGTGCTGTTTGTACTGTCGAACATGTTTATCGCCATTGTCTCGGGTGCCTACGCAACAGCGTACAACGAAATCGACGAAGGCGGTGATGTGACATTTGTCGGTTCCTCTTTGAAGCTTCTGTACAACACCTTGTTGATACGTTTCAACAACTGTATTGGAAACCAAACATTGTTGACCGACATCATGGTGCTGATAGAGCATCTTGAAGCGATTGAAGACCTTGCTCCGGAGAAGCAAGACGACATCAGGATGTTTCGCGACGAGGTGGAGCACAACCCGAAGGATAACCACCTTTTTAACGCTGTTTTGAACGCATTCGGCCGGCGTATCGACCGCGAGATGTTCGAGGAGGATTACCATATTTTGAGAAACACTTTGATCGACTACAGGAACACAGAAGAAGCCGCCGAAACGGGTGACAGAAAGTCCACTATCTACCCTTCTGCAGAGCTTGCGCGTAGGTCTTCGTTCGGTACAAGCGTTTCTTCGCCTCGGGCACTGAAGTCCCGGCATTCTATATTTGGTGCCATCAATGCCGAGCGTCGGGCTTCGATGGAGCGTGGTACTAGTGAGAACTTGGGGGCCAGGCCGTCTCTCAGTGCCGCGCACATGATGCTGTACCAGGCGAAGATAAAGAGTTTGGAGGTGACCGTGGCCAACATCTCGAGTAACATGGATTTGCTTCTGCAAAACCTGCAGTTTCAACAGGGCAACAACAACAACAACAATTCAGGGACGCCGCCAGCTGCAGGCAAACGACGCAGCAGCCACGCGCAAGGCGTCCCGCACACAAGCTGGTTCTCATCAAACAAACTGGATGGTTAAAAAAAAAAAAAAAAAAAAAAAAAAAGACGAGATTTTTTACAAAATCTCCGACCACCCTTTTTTTTTTTTTTTTCTTTCCGCCCTCATACACACTTTAACTCCAGAATGAATGATATGGTTATGGTTGTGTTTGGTACTGCTGTGGGCAGCAGAATGCAACGGAGCAGGTAGCGTATGGTGGAACTGGTGGGACGAAGAAAAATGTGTGCCGGGAAATGTCGACGGTGATCACCTTGAGTGGACGAGCGATGGGGAGTGCTTGCACGCGAGCAGACTAAGAGATGGCGACCCGCTGAAGGGCTGGGGCGGCAACGACGTAAAACTCACCTGCATAGACACAACAGGGAGCGAAAACAACTACAACGCGAAGGACGACAATATCCTGGTGAGCTTCTTCGCCTCGCAAAACGCAACTTGCGAGGGAACACCACTCACGACCTTCCTCCTCAACTACTCGCAGTGCGGCTACGACAACCCGTTGCTGGCAAACACCTCTTCCTTCCAGCAAGCAAAGTTCCGCTGCTCACGATGCAACTGGATGTTCTACCGCGAAGCGGCTCCGCCGTACTTCCTTCAAGGCCTCGGCATCATCATCTTCCTCGTAGTGTGCATTCTTATCAATTACTTCCTTCAGGACCGCTTCGACAGATTCGTCAAAACGATGTCTGCGAAATACGGTAAAAAGCGGAACATTGACACCTTCATCGGCAGTCTCGTCCGTGTGAAGGTGAACCAGGAAGCTGTTACTCCACTCTTACCAAACACACCGCCTTCCAAATCAATCCCGCTGAAAAAATTCCGGAATATTACAAGGAACACGTCGGCAACGACGCTGTCACCCTTGACACCCTTAACCTTCACAAGAGGAGGTGGAGGCAGGGGACGTGGCAGCATACATTCATTATCCGACACCTCGAACCCCGTAACACCCGTCACCCCAATATCGATAAGACGGGAAAGGGGGCAAACCTTTGCTGGACGCACCACTAGTATCCAACCCCCGCAGGGATATCTTCGCGACGAACCGTACCTAGAGCAACCAAGGGGCTTCCCCAACAGGAGACGGGGCCTCACAACTGTTGTGAAGGATTATACAGAACACTCTGTGGAGGCACAGTCTTTGGAATCAATCGCGGTACACCCAAATCGAAGCGTGGAGCAAATGGAGGTCCTTCTACCAAACGGTCGGCAAATGTGCGTCGTGTGCGGGAGGGAAACAGAAACGGGAAGTTTTAGAAAACACGGGTGGAAGTGCGCATCATGTAAAGGAAAACCCCATGTTCCATTGTACACGGAAACCGGTCGGCATCAAAATCAAATCTACAAAAATGTTGTAGCCGAAGGAGGCTTTGGAGAATACGCGGAAATATCAGCAAGAGACGGGGAGAAGGTTCTGTGTTCATTTATACAACCATTATGTTGGATTCGTGCAAGCATGCTGCCCAAGAAACATCCAGGGGACACGTCGAGGCTGGACACAATGGAGGAGAAGCGGGAGAAGCAAGCTCACATCGAACATTCTTTGACAACCGTTTCTGACCCTGCTGAACATTACGACGATTCCCACTCAACATACCCAGAGGCGCTGCGCGGGTCGAAAACAGAAGAATTATGGGCACAACTGTTGCAAACAACACCGCACTCGATTCTGGAGGAGATTACCAAGAATGAAACTTCTGAAAGAGAGAGATCCTGTTTGGTGATGTTACGCGGTCCTGTTGGGGTGTGGATGCCGATTAGATCCGTTGAAAAAATAGCAAGCTGCGGCAGCGGCTACGTCCGCGTTTCTTCGAAGGAAAAATTTAAACAATCATGCGGCGAAGAATGGAAAGATTGGTGGGCTGACTTCGAGCTCTGCGTGGGCATTATCCAACGAGTCTATCCAACCGACGACGGGGAGGGTTTTGTGGCCAATGTTAAATTCAAGGGAAGCGCGATTTTGAACATTCCAGTGGAAGCTTTACACAAGGTGAGCAAAAAAGAACATTACTCCGACTTCTTAATGGCCCCGCAGAAGGTCACGCATCGGACAATGATGGCAGTTTTCGTTGCATCCGCCCCGCCGTTGCTCGCACTAAAGGCCGTTTTCCTGATGTTTTTCTTCGCCAGATCCGTTCACTCCGTGTTCCAAGACGGCCATCAAGGTCGGGCCACAAAACATTCAGCTTGGCTAGCTTACGAGGAAGTGTATTTTAAACTCTTTAACTCTGGGTATCCTACGCTGATGGCGGATTGCGGTGCGGTTTCCGTGTATTTTTCGTTTATTTTCAAACCGAAGTTTTCCGAGCTTGTGTCCGGGGTGGGCATTCCAATTGTGTCCATGTTGGTCCTTTCGTTAGGCATCTCCCTCCCCGCCATTATCACACATGCGATACCTATGATGGTAATGTACTCTTGGATATGGGTGCCTCTTGTTCTTGTGATTTACAAGTTGCTCAGGTTTGCGCGGTCTCGTCTCGAGCCGACGCCGCCGGAAGTTGATTCTGAGAGGCTGTATGATATGCCGTACTTCATCCAGCACCACAAGCGGTATTTAATTCTCTCCGGGTTGTACCACCTTGGGTTCAGGGTGTGTGGTGAGCTCCTTATGGTGCTTTTCCTTCAAACTAACTACAACTACGGTGTGCTTGCCTACGACGGTGTACCTTACTTCCAAACCATCACAGAGGAGTTTAAAATGAGGCAGCTGGTTTGTGTGTGGGAAATGGGGGCTAGAGTCATTAACTACATATTGTGAATGGGGGGGGGGGGGGGGGGGGGGGTCATTATTCGGAATTTTTTTTTTTTTTTTTTTTTTTTTTTTTTTTTTTTTTACGAGCTTGAAAAAACAGTTCTTCGTCGATGTCGGTGTTCCGCTTGGACTGGGCGAAATTAAAAAAAAAAAACGCCGGTTTGCCGAAGGCGATCCTGTCACATACTGCAGGTTCCCTTCAAAGACACCCTTTTTTTTTTCCTGAGACTCACTCATGCTGCAGTGTAGAAGAGGAAAAACGACCTTTCTTTTCTTTTTTTTTTTTAATTTATGATGAGCGAAAAACGTGTTAATTGTAGTTATCAAACAAACAAAAAAAAGAAGAAAAAAAAAGAGTTTGGCTTGCACTATTGTGCAAAACCCAACAATTCTTCTTTTCTCTTCTTTTTTTTGCGTCCTTTGGAACGCCTCCATTGATTCGAAATACCTCAAACGCCGCCTGCGCTGTGGCAAAGATAGCAGAAGGCAGAGCAGCGGCCCAAGAAAACCTCACTAAATGCGAATATTGTGTCCCAATCATGGTTTTTTTTTTCTTCTTCTTCCTCTTCACACCCGGAAGGTGGGAGATCTTCTTTTATGCTTTCATTGTCCAGTCTTTTCAAGAAAGTACGAACCAATGTAATATAAGGGAGCGAGAAAAGAAAAAAGATAAAAAAGTTTTTTAATTCCGTTTTTTTTTTTTTTTTTTTTTTTTTTTTTTTTTTTTTTTACAGTTCTGAACGTACCCCCTCTCTTTTCCAGTATCACAACCAAACCCTGCACATTCTCCCCTTCCATTGCCTGCTTGTTTCTTCATTGTATTCTTTTGTTCTTCTTCTTCTGTTTTCTTTTTTAAATCTGAACGGGGGCAAAAAAAAAAAAAAAAAAGAGAAACAAAAAAAAAATAATAATAAAAAAAGAAAATGAAATGACGTATTCCGGACCACCACCGCCGCCACCATCAGGCACCGTGTCAGGGATATGGTTGAAGGCCTTCAGCCCTGCAAGGCCCGGGAAAAAGGATTTTTCATACACCCCTCACAAAGACAACGAAACGTTGCTGGACAGGCTGAGGGAGATAGGATGGAGAAAAGGGGAGAGGAGGATCACCCCAGAACCCCCTCTTCACGCGGAAGGGGTACCGGTACCTGTTACATACAGGGCTGTCGCACCACCTAGCACCTCTTCAATGTCCTCTTCAGGCGCTGCTGAGTCAGTCTGTTCAGTCATCGATATGTACAGCAAGATACAAGACAGCCTCACCGCTGTTAAAAACGAGAGTTTTTGCAACAATTGTGAAATTCGAAGCCCTGTGTACGAATGTGGGCCGTGTGGCGGGTATCAGTTGTGCCCATCCTGCTTTGACGATATCCACAAGCAGAAAATCCTGTCTTCCCACAAAAGAATCTTGATCAAACCTGTACACCCCGCTGCAAAACCGGAAAAAGAAGAAGAAGAACAAGAAGAAGAACAAGAGGAAGGTTACGAAGAAGAAGAAACCATCCCAGACAGTGTTTGTGATCAGCTGACATTGACACTGACACCACGAAGCCGTTCATCCTCCCTTCCTTTTCTCCCCCCTGTGCCATCAGTGTCGCAGCCATCTCTCTCTGAGGAGCTGTCGTTAGAGAGTGCGTTGCAAGCGATGGCACTGTCTGTTAAGAAGCTTGAGACGAAAGGGAAGGACACGCGGGAAGAATGCCCCGTAGAGGAGGTGAGGACCCCACCCCTGCACCCGTCGATCTTGGAGCTCTTCGACGAAAAAGAAACCCCTCCCGACGATGCTGCCACCCCCCGCACAACGGGCTGGTCGGAAATGAAGAAACTCCGCCTTCAGATAGAACGCTCCATCACGACCCCTCCTGCTGTGAAACAGGACCGGTTCGTCTCCCCGTTGAACCCAGACACGGTGTTGGGCTAGAAAAAAAAAGATTTTTTTTTTGTAATAATGTACTTTTTTTTTTTGTTTCTTCATTTCTTTTGTCATATAAAAAAAAAAAAAAAACTCTGGAAATAAAAAAAAGGGGGGGGTGTTCTCCTGTAATGCTAGATGGCGAGGATGCACCATGGGGCAACACGTTGGAGTTCCTCGGTGCCGTCGGGAAGGGAACGTACGGGGAGGTGTTTAAAGTACGAAACATAGAAACCAACGAGCTGCTCGCACTGAAAAAGGTGAAACTACACGGGTCTGCAGAAGGAATCCCGGGCACGGTGGTCAGGGAGATCGGGCTGCTGAAGAAACTGAAGCACAAAAACGTAGTGCCCCTGTACAAGGTCTACTACAGCGCGTCGGGGAGGATCCAAGACGTAATGCAAGTTTTTCTAGTGTTGGAGTACGTTGACATGGATCTGGAGGCTGTGATAAAATGCTTCAACACGAATAACCTTGGAATAGGTGTTTCACGGGCGTTAAACATAACGAAGCAGTTGTTGGAAGGACTTGTCTACTGCCATACGATGTTGGTTTTGCACAGGGACGTCAAGCCTGCTAACCTCCTCCTCACCAATTCGGGAATCGTAAAGATCTGCGATTTCGGTATAAGCAGGCCCTTCATGGCCCCTAAACGAAAATACTCTCGCGAAGTAGTGACCCTTTGGTACAGGGCTCCTGAAATTCTACTTGGCGACGCGTTCTACACTACAAAAGTCGATATCTGGGGCGCTGGGTGTATTTTAGCAGAACTGTTGCAACAAGCACCGCTTCTGAAGGGGGACAGTGAGTTTGGTCAACTAATCAATATTTTTCGGATGTTTGGGACGCCTACCCCTGCTGACTGGCCGGGGATAGACAAGCTTCCTTACTTCTCCCCGGATTTCCCTTTGTGGGAGCAATCTGAAAGGTTGTCCGAGCTCTCGGGGGTGAGCAGCGATGTCCTCGATCTCGTGACTACGATGTTGACACTGTTTCCTGACCAGAGGACCACTGCGAGGAACGCGCTGAAGCACCCAGTTTTTCAAGACAAGGCGATTGATTCAAGCCTCTTGGTCCCACCTTTCACCGATGTTTACTAAGTATTTTTTTTCGGTTGGGAAATTTTTCAAAAGAAAATTGGGGCCTTTTTTTCTTTTTTTTCTTTCTTATGTATATGTACCCCCTATGACATATGTGTGGGTATTACGTTACAAAATTATTGAATTTTATTTGTAGGGCCACCACCAACACCGGCCTCCTTTATCTTTTTTATATATATATATATATATATATATATATATATATATTTTTTTTTTTTTTTTTTTTCAGGCGTCCTGCCACATACCGCAGGTACCCTTAAATGTCTCTTTTTTTTTTTTTTGTTAAATATATATTTTTTTTAACCCGATATAAAAAAGGGAACATGGATCCTAAGCATCTCCTGCGAACCCAACATTGACGCAGTAAGACGCGAGAAAATAATATGGCAAAAGTTTTTTTTATTTTTTTTTTTTATTCCCTGATTTTTCGCTCCAGTAAGGGGGGGGGGGGGGGGGGAAGCAAAAGGCAAACCTACAAGTTTTTTAAGAAATAGAAATGGAGGTAGGTATAACGGCGTTTTTTTTTTTTTTATTCCCCTACTCTTCTTAGAGGTGACTTTATATCGCAAAAAAAAAAAGAAACCAAAAAAAAAAAATATGATAATCTGGGTGTGCTGTAAAATAAAAACGTGATATAAAAAAAAGGGAAAAAAGAAACTACCCAAAAAAAAGGAATTCCTCCCTGGTACTTACCGGGTCAAGAGCAAACAAAAAGAACTACACCTCCCCCCCCTCCCCGTGTTTTAAGCACGCACGCATGCCCATAATGGCTTAGTGTTCAGACTTGAGATCACTATTTTGCCAAAAAGAAAAATGATCGGGCACACACGCAACTCACACACACAACTCTCACTGCCACCTTTCCTCCACACCGGAAGAGCTACCAAAAGTGTAAGAATTTAACACATGGGGCCCCGGATTTTAGTTTCCAATTCCCCCCCCCCTTTTTTTTCGTTCTTTCCTTCGTAAGTAAAAACGGTGCGGTATGCTTTTTTTTTTTTTTTTTTTTAAATTTTTTCTTCTTCCTCTCATGATCCCATCGTGGTACCAGTACTACAGGGGAAAAAGGGGGTTTTATCGAAGCCTTACCCTTACGTGTACTTGCGTTGCGAGATTCTACCCCCCCCTTTTTTTTCCCTTTTCTATTTCATTTATTTAAAGCCTTATGTCATAGTTTGTCGTCTGTTTCGTCACAATATGCAGTGCAGAACCACGACTGGAAAGGAATGCGTAGATTGAAATGGTGGGAAAGGTACTTTCCAAATACCATACGTACTTTCTTTTACTGCCACCCACCCCTTATATCGGGGAAAAGAAGTGGTATATAAAAAAAAGGGGGGGGGGGGAAAAGCGAGGAAAAGCAGCAGCAGAACAGACAGACCCAATCTAATCTCCTGTCGTCGGTCGGCGGGAAAACAATTTCTTGTGCCAGATGATATGATTTTTCTGTTTTTTTTTTTTTTTTTTTTTTTTTTTTTTTTTTATAGCTACAGCTCGGCCTCCTTTATCTCTATTTATATCTATAAATATATTTTTTTTTCAAGTGGTGGGGATAACATGGAAATATAAAGAAGTACATCAGATGTGTTGTTCGCTGTTGACCTCCCGGGTTGAGCTGCACACCGCACGCATTAAGGACACGACGCGGAACGCAGAAGAAGCTACAGCTAGGCCGAGGTGCGCCCCCTGTAATCAAGTAAGTGGTGCTTGTGCAGGGTGCCCCCACCGGCTTCCTTTAAATCATCGAGTTTTTTTTTGTTGCTGGTCTTTCCAGTCCTCCCACATTTAAAGCAGGAAGGAAAGCCCGGACCCTCCACAGGCAAGGGCTCCTCATGAAGCTTATTAGTCTCTGATCTGAAGCAGGCAAGAAGACGGGATATAATTATTTTAAAAAAAAACGTCTTCATGAACACCAGACAGGGAAAATTATTTTGTGGGTTTTTTTTTTTTTTTTTTTTTCCGACAATCTACAACAATATGATTTTTTTAGTCACTATGAATGGACGGGGGAAAATACTCTCTCTCAAAAAAAAAAAAAAAAAAAAAAAAAGAGAGAGAGAGAGAGGAAAGACAACCGCCCGCAATCGCATCCGAACAATAAAAAGAGAAATGGAGAAAAAAAGAAAAGGAAAACGATTTTCCCTTTTCTTCTTCCCTTCTCGTGACATATCGCAACAGGAAAATAGAACAACAAGAAAAAGAAGAAAATGGTTCACGGCATTCCCGTGGAGATGCGCCTACGCACACTACTTTTATTTTTTTTTTTTTTTTTTTTTTTTTTTTTTTGTTACAAATATTTATCTTTCAAAAAATGATTTTATAACTATATGCAACTTGTGCCGAGCAAAAAACTTTCGCAGCTTTTTAAAAACCTTTTTTTGCTCGTGCGAACAACAAAGACATATAGTCATAAAGAATTATTTTTTTTTTCTTTTCCCCTTTTTTTTTGTGGGGTACAGAAGCTCAACTAAATTTTACTATTTTCACTCTTCTGAAATAAAGGGGGGGCCCAAATAATTCCCTCCCAAATAATGTGTTTTTTCCCAAATAATTCTTTTTTTTTTCAGGGATTTTTCCACTCCAAATTTCCCAAATAATTCCCGACTCCCTTTCTTTTTTTTTGGGGGGGGGACCAGGGGAATGGGGGGTCACATGGTAGTCCTGCAACAGGTTTTTCTCAGTTACGCCTGTGCAGGGTACTAGCCTACCTAACCCATGTACTACACCCCTTTTTTGACCAAAGAGTCGATTTCCGCCTGGTTTTGGGCACTTACAAGCAATTCCTTTGCATTTTGAACAGGGACCACGGGGGTTAGCACCTGGGGGTTATTGTGGGAGACTATTTTTCTTAACGCAAGAAGCTAGATGGTTCGTGATGAACGGTTCAAAATTTCATGGAACTACTTAGTTCAAAGGCGCTTTGTGGGTGGCCCAGGTGCTTCTGCATTGCCGGAGGGGCACATGGATTCATGTGTTGACAACTTTCATGGCCCGCAATGTCAATATTCCATTCCTGAGCAAGATCCCAAAGCTGTGCTGTAGCCCACTGGCGGTATTGTGAGGCTGCTTACACAAGTAAGAGTGCTGGCCTGGCGAGCTACAAGGGCAAAAACCTTATTTTCTTCTAGAAGATGAGAAATATATTATAGTGCAACGTGATCAGACTGGAACGGCCGCCCCGGGGCATCCTCTGCTCAACCCGGCGGATGTGGGAGGCCCTTCTTCGGAAGGTGCCAGTCGCTTAATCAGTGCCGTCGAATGCACGCTATTTTATTAGTACAAATATAACAATCGATTGAAAAGGAAAAGTACGTATTGTGAAGCTGCTTCTGTGTGGCACCGGCGATTCAGACCTCCTGCCATTTTGAGGGGTTAGGGGGGGCTGCGACATGCCCCAAGCAGCCAAGGCGGGACGTTGGTTGATGAATGCAGCAGAGCGCCGAATCAACATGGCACTGTGGGTAGGGCAGGCACATGAGAAAGGTCATGCAACTGCTTGGCACCTTTAGCTGTATGCGATCTCGCGGCTACCTTCCAGGTAGTTCCAAGGAGACCATACAGCTAAGGGCACTTAGCGAAGTAAGCACTTTGAAGGAGTCAGGCTTTAGACAGTGCAACACAGAACATTGTTGCGGGTGTTACAATGGACACTACACCTGACGAGACTCCAGCAGCCTCCCAAGCCCTTGCAGCTTCTCAAGCCCTGACAGTTTGCCTCTCAGACCCCCACAACCTCCCAGCAATCACCTAACGCCAAAACCAGGCGGTTTGTCTGCAACGTTTGTGGGTTCTCCACGGCCTGGGAGAAAAACTGTTAAAAAATTTCCCTTGGAAAAAAAAAGGGCATGAAAAAAATCTTGGCACGATTTGGCATGTTAAGATTTCCGAAGTGCTCTAAGCCCCACTCCCTGCTTTCCATGTGGCAGGCTCCCCAGCCCAAATAAGTACAACCCAAATAAGTGTATTCCAAATAATTCTTTTTTTTTTTTGGAGCCCAAACACCCCCCCTCCACTGCCCAAATAAAGGGATTATTCGGGGGGCCCCTTTAGCTATTTTTTTTTTTTTTTTTTTTTTTTTTGGCGGTTAGTAAGCAGAATTATTATATCCCCCTTTGTCAGCAGACGGTACCTCATAAAAGCCCCTTCTTTTTACCAACTCGGGCTTAAAGAAATGTTTTAAGTGAGTATTTTGTTGGCTGAGGAAAACTTCAAACATCAAAGTGTTTCTGTTAACTAAGAGGGGGGAGAAAAAAAAAAGGAATCTGTACCGTCCAATTTTCTTACTTTTGTAAAAGACGAAAAAATTTCGTCAAAGAAAGAAAGACAAAACCCCGCAGAGTATCGACCGCGAAAAAAAAAAAAAAGAGGGAAAAAAAAAAAAAAAAAAAAAAACACCCAAGAAAAAAAAAAAAAAAAAAAGAAAAAGATGCCCTTTCGTCATTTCTTCACTCACTAGGGCTTTGACTAAACAATTTACATGTAACGCTGGAAGAAACATAAAAAAGAAGAAACATAAAAAAGGGAGGGGGGGGGGGGGGGGGGGCAGCTTCCTTTTGACTAATTGATTTTATACAGTTATCGCGTTATGAAGTTTTTAAAAAAAGAAAAGTAGGCTTCGCCGCGGAGGAAGAAGCGCGCCCCCCCCCCCCCCCCCCCCCCCCTGTGTAGTGATCTTTTTTTTATGGGGTAAGACAACTCCCCCTATTCACCTGCCCGTGGTGACCCTGCCCACGGCCGGACGGGAGCCGTGGCGAAAAGGTGGTTCCTAATCACCACAAGGGGAAGGGTACGGAGATGTGCTCTGCCTGCGAAACACGAGTAATGACAGTTTCTAGCTAAGTTTGTTTTCCTTTACGGGGATTGAGAGGAAACACAAATAGAATCAACTTTACCTCCTTCCCCTCCTATTTTTCTTCCCTGTCATCCCAAGGAGCAGCGCTCCAGGACCAATGCATACCCATGGTGGAAAGAACGCTGTCTTCTTTTTTTTTTTTTTTTTTTTTTAGAACGCATCCACACCAGTAAGGGCATAGCGCCCCTCATCCCAGCTGCGTCAGTAGTTTCTGTCCACTCCCTGCGCACGTTGGGTTACTACAACAGCTCCGTAAGGGGCTACTCCTCTAGACCGGTATTCGCCTCCCCGGTGACCCGCCACATCCTTGAGAAACAACTGTACAACTATTGTGTCCTTACCAACTCGGTTGAGGGTTTTATACCTAAGGTACCGAGGAGGGTGAACGAGGGGCCGAAGGCCACACCACAGCAGAAAGGTTCGATCAAGAGATAGATTGAGACTCTTCAGGCGTCCTGCCACATACCGCAGGTACCCTTAAATGTCTCTTTTTTTTTTTTTTTTTATTTAATTCGAGCCGGGTTTTCAAGGGTGGGAGTGAAAATAATATTTCACTTTATATCACGCTCGAGAAATAAGGCCCAGGAGTGACATAATGTACAGGAGTGATATAATGTTACATTATGTCACCCCTGCACCTATTTTAAGCCAAACTCCCTAGAAACACAGAAAACCATGGGAAGAAAGCCTAAGGCGATGGGGAGGATTACACGTCTCGGGGGTGCTAGTCAGTCTGCTCAACCCATCCCAGAATCAAGATTCTGCAGTGGGCCCCTGCATCCGTCATACATGCAACCTCAGATGGTTCCAGCGGTAGCGATGCACAGGATAAGCCTCGACATCAACATTAATGTTATGACTAACGAGAATTGGTGACTTGAAATCCCCTTGTAGCTTGTAATACCCAACCTTTTTTGCTGCCTCTCAGTTTTGATTTCTTCTTGTAACCTGTGCCCTGCGCCTGTAACCTCCCACCCTTTCAAACCCGGCTCTTATTAAATAAAACAACATATTAAATGAAAATAAGTGCATTATTTCACTTGTGGTGGCGGGTTTAACTCGAAATTATTACTACACTCGCTACGCTCGTGAAGTAATTCGGATATTACTACACTCGCTTCGCTCGTGAACTAAGATCCTCTCTCGTTAAACCCCCTGCCACCACGCGTGAAATAATGCAATCTTATTTTCATTTAATAAATAGTTATTTTTTTGTTGTTGTTGTTGTGTAGCACTCACGGTTCCAAAAAAAAAATGATGTCCTTTTCGCCACATGCTTTTTTTTTTTTTTTTTTATCAGAGATTTTCTTTCGGTATTAACGATAGGCAGTGCAGTTTGGTTTTTTTTTTTTTTTTTTTTCTTCCTTTACTTAAGCGGGGGGGGGGGGGGGGGGGGGGCTAAACCGACAAGCCTTATGTGGTCAGTCACTTTACATTTCCCCGTGACATTTCTGAAAATCCCGAAATCTGAAGCCTTCGCTCAAACAAAAAACAACAAAAAAAAAAAAGCACCTAACCAGAGGAAGCTTGTTCGTGAATCAAAAGTCTTACCTCAGGACAATTGTATTAATAAAAAAAAAAAAAGCATTTTTGTTCCTTTTTTTCTGTTTTCTTTTTTTTTCTTTGGTGCACACCAAGTTGTGATCCAAAGGGACAAGGATATGGGGCAAAATTATGCGTTACAAATAAATAAATAAATAAATAAACTTGCTTTATTACACCATCACCAACCCCCCCCCTTTTTTTTCTTTCACATAACAAAATCTCATCGTAAAGAAAGAAAGAAAAAAAAGAGAAGGGGAAAAAAAAAATGCAGCCGTGTCGATGGCCGACTACGATTTACTTCTGTTAGATGCTTGGGCACAAGTAGGGCACCAGACAAAAACACTCACACAGCCCTCTGCCTTCTCCCGTCCCTTCAACGACGTTCATGTATCCCCGCTTCGTTATAAAGATGACCAGGACTCCTTACGGGAAGCGGCTGATGCTGTAAGGTACGCCGCCGTGGAACGGCACCACGTTCCAGGAAGCCAACCCAGGCTCCTGAGAGAAGCAGCAAACTCACTCAGAGAAATGGACTCTCCACGTTCCTTAGAACCGCCTGAAGCCGTCCCACCCTCCACAACAACTACTGGGCACACTGGAAACTCCACTGGGAACATACAAACAGTATGCGACTTGCTAGTTTCCTCCCGACTGGAGACGAACGAGCTCAACAGGGAAAAGGAAAGCCTGCACAGAAAAATCTCGGAACTCGAGGCGAGGCTCAAGGAACTAGAGGAAGCACCCCCCAGGGAAATCGTCAGAGAAGTCATCGTAGAGATCCCCGTGGAAAGGGTGGTCGAAGTACCTGTGGAACGAATCGTGGAAATTGAAAAAAGAGTAGAAGTAGAGGTCGAGGTCGAGGTGGAGAAAATCGTTGAAGTAGAAAAAATCGTCGAGGTCGAGGTAGAAAAAATCGTTGAAGTGGAAAAAATCGTCGAGGTGGAAAAAAAAGTAGAGGTGGAGGTAGAAGTGGAGAAGGAAATCATAGTCGAAAAAATCGTGAAAGTTCCTGTAGAGGTCCAGGTGGAGAAGATCGTACGGGTGCCGACGGAGAAGGTTGTGGAGCGGGTCATCGTGAAGGAGGTTCCTGTTGAAAAAATCGTCGACAGGGTTGTGGAAATACCTGTTGACAAGATCATCATCCAAGAAAGGATCGTGGAGGTGCCTGTGGAGCGGATAGTCGAAAAAACCATTGAAATTGAAGTTCCTGTGGAAAAAAGGGTTGAGATACCTGTCCTCTGTTTGGAAGGCCGTGAGTCACCCCCAGCACCACCATCTAACAAGTTGTATCAGTCACCCACACCCCCTACAACAGTGCCCTACAGGTCCCGGCTTGCCCCTGCACCCCCTACCCTTTCGCCTATGCCTTCTTCGTTTGCGTTTACTCAGAACTCTTCTATCGCCTGCACAGAGGAAGAGGTGGGTAACCATCATCACTTCCCGTCTCCGAGGACATCGCCGGTTCCTTTAACCTCACCTGTTGTTTCTGCGGTGCCTGTCGTGTCTGGGGGGAACATGAACTCTGAGGAAAAGCGGATTTCCCCAAGGAGGACGCTGGACAGTGGGGTTGGCGGTACTGGTCATACTACGTTTGCTGAACAGGTATTATTATTATTTAAAAAAAAAAAAAAAAAAATACAAAGGCAAACGCGTTGCTCATGAGGATTCAAGACACGCAGAAGGTGTACCTCTCCAGAAGGTTCGCGAAATGATGGTTTTTGCTGCTTCGATCCGAAAGAAATTGGAACCAGAGTGTCCCCAGAAAGGGTGGCCGGTTATTTTTTTTTTTTTTTTTTTATATAACTCGAGCCGGGTTTTCAAGGGTGGGAGTAAAAATAAAATTTTACTTTATGTCACTCCTAGCTTTATTTTCACTCCCAGTTTACCTTGAAATTAGGCCCAGGAGTGAAATAATGTTCGAGCGTGAAATAATGTAACATTATTTCACTCCTGGGCCTAATTTCGCCTATTCCACCTAGGTTTAGGGCAAGTTACAGCAAGATCAACGCCATCATTCAACGAAACTTGGGTAAAAAAATGCAGAGCTTTCCCAGGGTTGCACTTCTTTTGAAGAAGGCCATGAGGTGAAAAAAAGCTTCAGTGTTTAGTCAGGAACAAATGAAGGAGTATCTGGCAATGAAATTCAGCGACCCCTACAACATAGTGCGTCTGGCATATGCAGCTTGCATGTTTGCAAGCGGGACGAGGACAAAGAGTTGCACAACTGAAATTGAGCGACGTTGTATCTCCCACCCTGTAACCCAAATCCCACTTTTCACTTGTTGTAACCCTGTAACCTCCCACCCTTTCAAACCCGGCTCTTGTTAAATAAAACAACGTATTAGTGAAAATAAGAACATTATTCCACTTGTGGTGGCAGGTTTAACTCGTAGCTTTTTACTTCACGAGCGCAGCGAGTGAAGTAAACGGGATATTAGTTCACGAGCGAAGCGAGTGAACCAAGATCCCTACTCGTTAAACCCCCTGCCACCACGCGTGAAATAATGCTATCTTATTTTCACTTAATAAATAGCTATTTTTTTTTTAGATTTTCAGTTGAAAACAAACTTTTTTTTTTGTAGATTCCCTTAGTCCCTTTGTATTTTGTTTTTAAACGGTATTGTTTTTTTTTTTTTTTTAAGTATTGTCTTTGCTAAAGAAAAGAGTAGTGGTAATTTTTTTGGTTAACCTTCGCAGGTCACACAAACAACAAATGCCGACTCTCGTGAGAAAAACTACAAAACAAACGGTTACGCGAATTCGTATTTTTTCCACCAAACCCTTTTTTTAAAAAAACCTTTCTTGACGATACGGTAATTTGAACATTTTCCTGGAAATTTATAGGGGGAAAAAAAAATAGGACTATCAAAAAAAAAAAAAAAATGGCCACCGCTATCACCGACGCCAGGAACGTGCTCCTTGAACAGACCAAGCCTGGTACGCACGCTGACCACGAGTCCAACGCCAAGGCCGCGCAGGCCATCACCGTTGCCAGGTACGCCGCCTTCGCTGCTGACGGGAAGGTCCTCCCCGAGGTGTACCCCCCTCCTCTCGCTGGTGACGGTGCTGATGTGTACACGATGGCTGACGAGGCAGGTGAGGGTGCCGTGACCTACAAGGAGTTCTCGAAGTTCGTCGGCCGCAACCAGAACCTGAAGAACAGGTTGAGGGAGGGCTGGGAGTTCTTCTGCGGGCACTTCTCCATCGAGAACCTCGAGGACTGCCCCAAGGAGAAGTTCATGGAGATCTGGGCTGCCGCCGCCGCCAAGAGGACCGACGCGTGAATAAAGTTTTCTTACCCCCACCCGGAAAGCTTCTATATGACTACCCCCCTCTCCCCACCAACGATTCTTTTGATTCTTGCCTTTTTTTTTTTTTTTTTTTTTTTTTTTTTTTTTGTTCCTCTGACTTGGTCAGTGTTTATTTTTTTTTTTTTGTCAGGTTGCAATTTCTTTTTTTTTTCCTGGAAGTTTAGAAGAGAAAATAAAAAGGAAAAAAAAAAAAAAAAAAAAAAAGAGGGTGAAAGGAATAGGGTTGTTGTTGCTTTTGCTTTTTTTTTTTTTTTTTTTTTTTTTTTTTCCTCTTCTTCTTCTTCTTTTTTCTTATTTCTTTTCTTTTGAATCAGTTTATTCTTCTTTTTTTATTACTATTACTAAGTATTATTGTGGACAACAGCCGGAGGGGGGGGGGGTCACATGGTAGTGGTAAAACGGGTTTTTTTCAATTTCGCCAGTGCAGAGTACTGGTGCCACCACACCCCTTTTTGACCAAATAATCGATTTCCGATTCTGGGCACATTTGGGCACCTGCAGGGAATTATTTTGCATTTTTAAAAGTGGCCACGGTTTGGTACCTGGCCTGTTGTCTCTCTTGAATCTTTTGAAATTTTCTGAAAAAACTTAAGTATTTGTCATGGTTTATACCTCCCTTTGAACGCGGCTCTTTAGGACGCCGCTACCGTTTGAACGGCAGAGTACAGTCTTGCGTTGTAGGATTGTGAACTTTTCCGTGTTTTGCGCAGCATTTCTGATGAATATCTATCATTTTCCCGAGGTTAGGATGGTAAGTTTGTTTCTGCAAAGATTTCAGGTACCAAACCGTGGTCACTGTTTTCAAAAATACAAATAAAGCATTAACAAGCGCTCAGAAGTGCCCTAATCCGGCGGATTTCGATTTTTTTTTTCTTCCTTTTTTTTTTTATTTCACTCTTCGTCATTTTCTTCACTCACTAGGGGGCCTCATAATTTAACGCGAAAAATCGCCATAATTTAACTACTGTAAAACGAATAATGTCGGACGGAAAAATTCTCGGACGGAAAAACTCCCGGACACCAAAAAAACCCGGACATTTTTCCGTCCGGAGTTTTTCTGGGAAGAAGTTTTTTACTTAAGGGGGGTAGCAGCTCCCACCACGTTTGCCTGGAAGGGCTTTATTCCTTGTGCAGAGCCAAAATGTCACCCTGCGTGGCAGTTTGAATTTTTCTTCCCCTTTCAATGCACCAACAAACAGCACCCACGGGATCTTTAACTTCTCATAAACCCGTACTTCTTTCGTCAGATTGACCAGTTCGACTACCCAAGGCACGTTGAGCAGCTGGCTTGTGAGGGGCCCAACTTTGGTGCTGACACCCCCGGCCAGCTCACCCCCGAGATAAACTCCTTACACCGGGCCAGTACAAACCCCCGAAAGCAGCTTGGCGGCCTCTGCCTCGGTCAGAAGACGGCAGCAACAGGTTCAACAGAGCCCCCGGTTTCTTCCAGACGGAAATACTGGACGTTGCTATTCCACCCTACCACACCCTGGCCGCCGCGACGCCGTGATAGCTGCGTATCGCCCAATACGGGATTTAGCATCCTTCGGGGGCTGAAAGATTTTTGCTTGAGTCGATAGGTAAACGGGCTTGGTGAGCCTATCCCAGCACAACAAATATGCACCTATGCAGAAGGGCTGCTGTGCGCCAATCCAGCCCGAAAGACAGACCTGGTAGACTTTGGTGGGGCACTGTCCTTTTCCACTGGCTAGGCTGACAAAATTTTGCAGCAAGAAAGACAAAAGCCGCAAGCCACCTCCGGAAAGCCCGGAAACGAGAAGGACAACGAGAAGGCACGCTGTTTCACCATGGAATTCAGGTCCATAATCGACACCCATAAAGTAAGGCCGGAATTGGTCTGGAATACGGGGTTAAAAACCAAAACAAAAAGGGGTGCTAAGGTCGTAAAAGTCCGTGGCTTGGGGGACAAAACGGGCTATAACCGAACAGCTGGCTGTTTCCTTGGCTGGATGGTTAAATACAAAGGCAAAGCGGAAACGCAACCGGCAGGGATTATCCGTGCCCCGGTCAAGCACCCGCCCACCGAATGGAGCCTAACGGCATCGCCCAATCATTGGGCTAATTATGATACTCGGTATCTGGGTTACGGAGCTGTTTCTTCCTTTTTGCTATAAATCATCAATTCCCATGGTTTTGCCGAACGGGCCGATTCTGCTGCTTGTCGGCGACCACAACTCTCACACGACCTATGCCTATGGGTTCGTAGAGTGGTTCGCAGGCGCAAACGTGCACATTGCTTTTGTCCCCCTGGGCTCACCTACATGGTTCAACCGATGGATATTGGGTTGAACGCAGCTGTAAAGCATCTATTAAGAAAGGTAGTAGGCCACACGAAGGCTCGACAAGCTTAATTGCCTCAGGGGCAGCAAGGGAGGACAAAGATGCAGAAAGGGAACCCTGGGGGTTTCTTCGCGCGGTTGCCGTTTGCAGCCCTGGCCAGTATGTAGGTGGTAGTGGACCAGGCCCCCTGACGGCCTTACCTAAAAAAAATTCCCGGACGGAAAAATTCCCGGACGCCAAAAAAACTCGGACATTTTTCCGTCCGGGAGTTTTTCGTTTTACAGTAGTTAAATTATGAGATTTTCGAGTTAAATTATGGGGCTTCAGAGTGAAAAAAATGGGTCTTGTCGTGGAAAAAAATGTACCCAACCCCTTGAATTTTTTTTCGGGAACTCGAGTTAAATAATGACTCATAATTTGTTGGCAATAAATAGCTATTTTTTTTTTTTTTTTTTTTTTTCACTTTACCACGTTTTTAAGGGGCATCTGATTAGCCCCTGGGGGGTCACCACCTAGCAATCTGTTTTAACACACACACCACTGAAGGGTTTATATACCCAACCTTTGAAGGGTGATGAAGTCGACCCCTCTTTCTGCCCCCCTTTCTTTTACTGAAAACGCGTGATGTAGGTAGCTTGTTGTGGGATGGGCTGCAAGTGTTGGGTTTCCTTCCTTCTGACCGCGTCTTTGGTGAGAGGCAGATGGGGAGAAGGGGGAAAAAAAGGAGAAAAAGACCACCACAGCGACATCACAAACCTCTAAACAAAATGGCCACCGCTATCACCGACGCCAGGAACGTGCTCCTTGAACAGACCAAGCCTGGTACGCACGCTGACCACGAGTCCAACGCCAAGGCCGCGCAGGCCATCACCGTTGCCAGGTACGCCGCCTTCGCTGCTGACGGGAAGGTCCTCCCCGAGGTGTACCCCCCTCCTCTCGCTGGTGACGGTGCTGATGTGTACACGATGGCTGACGAGGCAGGTGAGGGTGCCGTGACCTACAAGGAGTTCTCGAAGTTCGTCGGCCGCAACCAGAACCTGAAGAACAGGTTGAGGGAGGGCTGGGAGTTCTTCTGCGGGCACTTCTCCATCGAGAACCTCGAGGACTGCCCCAAGGAGAAGTTCATGGAGATCTGGGCTGCCGCCGCCGCCAAGAGGACCGACGCGTAAGCACCGACCCCTACTGCACTACGTGTCGTTCATGTGTCCGTCTCGCCCCCACCTCTCTTGCCGTGAAGGGGGCTTGTGACGTGATGCAGAAGACAGCGGCGTGTTCATCATAATAAAAAAAAAAGAGAAAAAAAAAAACACCTTTCCCACCCTCCCTTTTTTTTTTTTACCCCCCTCTTTTTATAGTTTTTTTTTTTCCGGCTCCTGTTCTGCTTTAAAAAAAAAAAAATTCTGCAGTTGCAGGCTTTCTGACGATGACCGACGCCAAAGATGGGCAAGCGAGCCCTAAGAAGAAGGTCGTGAAGAAGGTGGTGAAGAGGGTTGTGAAGAAGGTGGCAAAGAAGGATGGCGATGGGCTTGTTTCGTCGATCACGAACAAGTTCGAGGAAGGAGCCACTAAGTCGCCCTCCACAGCCCCGTCCACGCCTCCCACAGAGGAGGGCGCCGCATCGCCGCAGATCAACGTGAAGGCCTTCGCCAACACCTTGGACAGTGTTGAGGTATGTACACCACTACCTACCTACCCCTACCCCTACCCTACCCTTACCCTTACCCCCACCAGGCTGGAGAAACCTCCGAAATCGAACTTAAGAAGCACGTCGTTGAGAACGATGGTTCTCCCGCCGCCAACGGCCGTGAGGTCGAAATCGATCATGAAGCCGAAAAAGCCGAAAAGGAAAAAGAACTGCAGAAGATCGCTGAGCTTGAGGAAGTCAAGGTAAGATGCTTTAAAAGGGGGGAAAAAAGGGGGGGAAACAGGCACAAAGAAGAGAAGCCAAGGCAGCAGAAGAAGCCAGAATCAAAGCCGAAGAAGAAGAAGCCGCTAGAAAGAAAGTCGAAGAAGAGGAGGCTGCTAGGATAAAGGCTGAAGAAGAGGAAGCTGCTAGGAAGAAGGCTGAAGAAGAAGAAGCGGCAAAGAAGAAGGCAGAAGAGGAAGAGGAGGCCGCCAGGATAAAGAAGGAGGAAGAGGAGGCTGCCAGGAAGAAGGAAGAGGAAGAGGCAGAGGCTGCCAGGATAAAGGCCGAAGAAGAAGAAGCCGCCAGGAAGAAGGTGGAGGAAGAGGAGGCTGCCAGGAAGAAGGCGGAGGAGGAGGCAGAGGCTGCCAAAATAAAGGCCGAAGAAGAAGCTGCTGTCAAGAAGGCCGAGGAGGAGGAAGCTGCCAGGAAGGCTGAGGAGGAAGCTGCCAGGATAAAGGCCGAAGAGGAAGAGGCTGTCAGAAAGGCCGAAGAAGAAGAAGCCGCCAGGAAGGCCGAGGAGGAAAAAGAGGCTGCCAGGAAGAAGGCTGAGGAGGAGGCTGCTAAGATTAAAGCCGAAGAGGAGGAAGCTGCCAGGATTAAAGCCGAAGAGGAGGAAGCTGCCAGGATTAAAGCCGAAGAGGAGGAAGCTGCCAGGGTTAAAGCCGAAGAAGAGGAAGCTGCTAGGATTAAAGCCGAAGAAGAGGAAGCTGCCAGGGTTAAAGCCGAAGAGGAGGAGGCTGCCAGGGTTAAAGCCGAAGAAGAGGAAGCTGCTAGGATTAAAGCCGAAGAGGAAGCTGCCACCAAGAAGGCCGAAGAAGAAGAGGCTGCTAGGGTTAAGGCCGAGGAGGAGGAAGCCGCCAGAATTAAAGCCGAAGAAGAGGAAGCCGCACGGAAAGTCGAAGAGGAGGCAGAAGCCCAAAGAATAAAGGCTGAAGAGGAAGCAAGGAAACAGGCCGAAGAAGAAGAGGCTGCAAGGAAGGCTGAAGAGGAAGAAGCCGCCCGCAAGAAGGCCGAAGAAGAAGCAGAAATCGCAAGGGTACAGGCTGAAGAGGAGGAAGCTGCCAGAAAGCAAGCTGAAGAAGAAGAAGCTGCAAGAAAGGCTATCGAAGAGGAAGCAGCAAAGAAGGCTGAAGAAGAAGAGGCAGCAAAGAAGGCCGAAGAAGACATGGAAGCAATGGAGGAAAAGGTATATTCAAACAAAAAAAAAACACACAAACCAGGAGAGGCAAGAGAGGGCAGAGGCAAGGCGCTTGAAACAGGAAGAGTTGAGGAAGGAACAGAAGGAAAAGCTGAGGCAGCGGGATCTCGAGAGGAAGAGACAAGAAGAAATAGCCAAGGAACAGAAAAAAGAGGAGCAGATCCAGAAAATGAAACTGGAGCAGGAAAAGAGGGAAATCATCGAAAAGAAGAAGAAGGAGGAAGCCGAGAGGAAGCTCGAGGAAGAACGTCAGAAAAAGTTGAGGCTGGAGGAAGATGAACGGAAACTCGAGAAGGCCAAGAAGAGATGCGAGGAGTTGAAGAAGGACAAAGCTGAGGCCAACAAAAAGGAAAGCGAGAGGCGCACATCTCTCAGAGAGGAAGAAAGGAGGAAGGAAAACGAAGCAATTAAAAAGGCTTCACAGAAGGAAAGGGATGAGAGACTCGCCAGGGAGAAGAAAAGCAAGGAGGACGAAGCCCGCAGGATAGAGGCAGCCAAGAAAGATGAGATCGATGCCAGGAAGAGAGAAGAGCAGATGCTGAAAAACCAAGCCAAGGCCGACAAGCTCGCAGAAGAGCAAATGAGGGCGAAGGAAGAGAAACTCAGAAAACAAGAAGCAGACGCTGCAAAGGAGGCCGCAGCTAACGCGTATGGAAAGAAAAACTCAGGGGAAGAAGAAAAAAAAACAAAAAAAAACATTTCCCCCTTAACAGGAAGAAGCACAGGGAGGAGAGGGAGAGGAGAAGGTCCTCAGCAAAGACCGCGCCTGTGGAAGTCCCTACTGATGTATGTGGTTTTTTTTTTTTTTTTTTTTGAATGGGGAAAAAAAATATTACAGTTCATCACTACTACCGGATCCCCGAAGAAGCAGGTTGCCCCGAGACCGAGCTCCAGAAAGGCAAAGCCTGTAAAGGAAATTGCACACAAGGAGACTACCAGCGTTCAAGACTTCCAGAAATTCATGATAATGGTGTGTGGAGGAGGGGAATTTAAAAAAAAAAAAAAAAAAAAAGGGTGTTGGTGTATTCGTTGTTGTGTCCCTTGTTCTGTTCCTGCTGGCGAACTAAGCCATCTTCTGAGGGTCGAAGTTGAGTAAACAGTGTGAAATTATGGGGGGGGATTGGGGGAAAAAAATGGGTTTTTCTTTTGAATAAGACTGGGCTCCCCCCGTCGGGAGCAAAAAAAAAAAAAAAAAAATTCTTTATAAGGAGAGAGGAGGGGGGGAAAAGTGTATTTTGACATAACAGAAGCTGTTTCTCATTTTATTTCTCCCTTTTTTTTTTTTTTTTTTTCTTTTCTTTTCTTTTCTTTTTTTTTACTGGGGCAAAAAAAAAAAAAAAAAAAAAACTACTAAAAAAAAAAAAAAAGCAAAAAAGAGGAAGATGAAAAAGGAGGGAAAAAAAAATGTTGGGAAAATATTTTTTTTTTTATCCATTTGATTCACAGTCCGTGCTTAATACCCCACAACTTTATGCCTTCCTCCCCTCCCTTCGCTGACGCTCAAAGCACAGTTTCACTCACCTTTCTCTGTGCATTCGTGCTGACACGAAACTTTTTTTTTTCCTCTCTCCCTCCTTCTCTCTCTCTCTCCCTTATTTACTTTGTGTACCCCCTCTTTTTTTTTTTTTTTTTTATTATTATCGTTTTCATCCCCCATCCCACCCCTATTTCCTCACTCGATGAAAAAAAAAAAAAAAAAAGAAGTATGAAAATAGTTTTTTTTTCTCTTAATCCCCTCCTCCACGCACCTTTTTTTTTTTTCTTTTTTTTTTTTTTTTTTTCTTTTCTCCCCCTCCTCGCGCAAAAAAAAAAAAAAAAAAAAAAAAAAACGGAAGAAAAAAAAAATTGAATAGGGGAAACAATGAAGGAAAAAAAAAAAGCGAGCGAACAAAAAAAAAAGGGGGGGAAATTCTTTGTTTTTGATTTTTTTTTTTCTCCTCCACTTTCTTTTTTTTTTTTTTTTTTTTGAATAAAATCACAAAACACAAACAAACCTCACAAAAAAAAAAAACAGGGGGGGGAGAGTGTGGGGGGTGGGGGAAAAAAAAAGGAAAAAAAATGAATTCCCCACTCGTGACACAGACCCAAAAGCGAAGTAATGAACAGAACGAGATCTTTCTCAATCGGAGGAAAGTCGCCGAATATCGAATATGGGGACAAGGCCTCATGGGTTCCCTCCGCCTCTGCATCCAAGTAACCGGGACAGTATGGGCAGAAATCTGGCCTCAAGTGGTAGTAATGCTTGTATTAACACTGGGAGCAGCATCAGTGAACCTGGCATACTCGTGGGACGTTTCGTTGATAGGCCATCAAATCGTATTGGTACCAATGTCCTTCTTGCTGGTGTTTAGATGTTCTAACTCGTACCAACGGTACTGGGATGGCAGAACGCTCTTAGGTCTTTTGGTATTTCACTCTCGAGAACTAGTTTGCAAAGCAGCCTCCTTCGCGCCGGAACGACACGAAAAATTCGTAACTGATATCAAACGCTACACCATATGTGCGGTAATGGCCATCAACATGACCGTCTCACAGCATTGGCAGAAAATAGAACAAGACAGAGAAGACCGGAAAACCGGTAAAAAAGGAACATGGCGGTGGGAAATCGAAAATTTAAAGGACCATCTCACCCAGGAAGAATATGATGATTTAAGAGATATTCCAAAAAGCCACCCGCTGGTCATGTTTCTTTGGATTCGCCATGAAATTCAACAAGCTTGCCAATCGAAGGTTCTGACACCGTTTCAAGGTTTTGAAATGTCTGCTAATGTGGGGGAATTGCAACAGGTTTGGAATGGGATGTCGAAAATAACCTCAACCCCGCTTCCGTACCCGTGGGTTCACCTTTCAAGGCTTATATTGTGGATGTTCTTGTTGACGATGATCCCGCCCGCGGTTTCTCAGTTGGGCTTCAATTCTGCTCCGTTTCTGCTTGTTTCATCGTTTCTCTTCTTCGGGCTGGTGCAGATAGGCAACGAGATGGAGGATCCTTTCGGTTCTGACATTAACGATTTTGATCTTGCTTCTTTTGAAACGTCCGTTATTGATGATGTTGCTATGATAACAACGCACCGAATAAGGCAGCATACACGTGCTAAGAGCAAGACAGTAGTGCCACGTCAGGACGAGATTATGAAAGAATCTTTTTTGGAGGAGACGCTGCCGAGGGACCCCGTGGTCCCTTCTTCGCCGCACTCTTTGAGCAATTATACCCTTCGGCCGTGTGGGAGCGATCGGTTCCAGGAAGCGCCTATTGACAGCGCTTACTCCTCTGCTATGTATGAGCTGAAGAGCTTTTCGTGAGGGGTGTATTTAAAAAAAAAAAAAAAAAAAAAAAAATGTTTCATTTCATTTTTTTTTTTTTTTTTAAAGGATGCTAGATGAAGTGCCATTAGGGCTCACGGCATTTTTTTTTTTCTTTTTTTTTTTTTTTTCCTTTGTGTGTATAGAAAAAATATAATTATAACTAAAAAAAACAACGAACCACGCCAGGGCTTAGGCTTTGTGCATTCAGAAAAAAGAAAGAAAGTAAAAATAGAACGCTTTCTTTTAATGTTTAAAGAAAATACGGTAAATAATCGAAAACAAAAAATAAGCAGAAAGAAGAAAGGAAAAAAAGAAAAAAAAAATACCCTCCTCTTTTTTTTCTTTTATTTCACTCTTCGTCATTTTCTTCACTCACTAGGGGCCTCATTATTTAACGCGAAATGGCCATTATTTAACGCGAAACGGCCATTATTTAACGCGAAATCGCCATTATTTAACTAGTTAAATAATGAGATTTTGCAGTTAAATAATGGCCCTTCAGAGTGAAAAAATGGGTCTTGTCGTGGAAAAAAATGCACCCAACCCCTTGAAAAATTTTTTTGGGGTGGGGGTATTTTGACTATTTTTGGCCATCTGAGGCCATTCCAGCCCTTAAAAGTGGGAATAAGTGCCTTACTTCCCCTTTAAATGCCACGGCGAAATAGCTACCCTGTATTACCTTAGGAAAATCCCCAAAAAGCTGACCTGCGTGAAAAAAAACAGCAGTGAAAGCAGTGAAGAGTGAGTGACTCAAATGACGAAGAGTGAAATAAAACGACTTACTTGCCGCCAAATGAGCCATTATTTAACACTCGTTACCCGTTTTTTTGCACTCGGGCCCTGCGGGCCCTCGTGCAAAAAATTCGGGAACTCGAGTTAAATAATGACTCATTATTTGTTGGCAATAAATAGTTATTTTTTTTCCCTCCTCCGTTTTTATTCACATCGTGAAATATTGTTTGTTTATGATGTGAAACAGTCGATTACTGTAAATGAATAAATAAAAAAAAAATAAAAAAACCGGGGGTGTTTTTTCTGTGACTTTTTTTTCTTGAAGGCCACTCCGACTTGCAGTAAAGTTTTTTTTTTTTTTTTTTTCTTGTATTGTTTTCAGTTTTTTTTTTTTTTTTTTTTTTCTTTTTTTTTCCCCTTCTCAAGAGAAGAAAAAAAAAAAAAAAAACACACGAAAAGGGGGGTTGAAGAGTAGGGGAAAGGGCAGCGAGGGAAAAAAAATGCCACTGCTCAAAATATTCAGCACCAGGGCGCTTCGCCTAGACATGCCCAGACTCCACGGAAGGGTGATGGAAATTTTCAAAACCCCCTCAGCCGGTGTCCAGATAGTCTCAGAGCCCAATGTGGCGCTCCACCCCCCTGGTGTGTTCATCGAAATGCGCGCTAAAGCGAAGGAAGATCGCACCGCAGAGTGGATGGAAAAGGCTCTGGAGGAGCTGACTGGCGCGATCAAGGACGCGGGTGTGGAGGAAAAGGTCAGAATCCGTTGCGAACTGTTCGAGGAAGCCAAGTTGTTCAAAAACAAGTTTTAGTGTTTTTTTTTTTTAGGCGTCCTGCCACATACCGCAGGTACCCTTAAATGTCTCTTTTTTTTTTTTTTTTTTTTTTTTTTTTTTTTTTTTTTTTTATTCCTCCCATATTCCGTTCACCCCACCACCACCATCGCAGGATGGAAAAAAAAAGAAAATGACAAAGTGAACTGCACCCCACTATGCGTCGATCAACAACCCCCAACAGACAGGCACGCAGCGTCTCCGCCACACGGAGCCTCAGCGCGACAGGGAACACTCCCTCTGTCTCTGTCCCTTTGGGTGAAAGGCAAAGCGGGATAAAGGTTGTGAAGAGCGGGTTCAGTGGGAAGAAGCTTGAACTCAAACCCGTGAGGCATGAAAAGTTCCCTGCCCCCAGCCCGGGCACGAACCTGGTGGAGAACGAGACTGCCATACCTCGAAGATCTGCATCCTTCACAGCAATGCCCAAAGGAATGCAGTGCAAGAGTGTGTCGCCTCCAAGGCGACCGAAACCCGTAGCAAAAGCACGTCTGGATGACCGGAGTCGAAGCCCAACAAGAACCCGTGAGGCACACCCTCGCGAAGTGGCCATCGCAAGCCCCACTGACAGCATCGCTAGTTTCGAGCAAGCGGAGCGGCGGTTCAAAAGCCCTGTCAGAAAACCTGTTCTCAAAAAGCAACCCCTTGCACCTGCGCCCACACCCGCAAGCACCACATCGGCGAAGTTAAGACGGCAAGCCACCGAGAAGAAGCTTGGACCCCCAGCGGTGATTAACCCTACTCCTGCTCCTGTTCCTGCTCCCCGGTCGCGTTCCCTTCCAAAAGAGGAAGGCGGTAGAATCGACAAACCGAAGTACAAAGCAGCACTGCCGCTTGAGGCGACCCCTGGGCGGCGGCAAACCCAAGTCACACCTGCGAGGAAGGTCAGCTTCAGCATCGAATCTGAAGACGCGGAGCAGCAGGTGCAACATCCTCAAGCAGTGCTTGTCCTCGATGATGACGATGACCTTGAGAAGGACCTGGAAGAGGAAATTCGTCAAGTGGAGTCCAGGTCGTACTCCCCTCCGAAACGTGCCGGGCCGCAGCATCCGTCCACATCCACCATGGCCCACTTCCTTGACAGGTTCGATGCGGAGGAGCGGGTCAGGATAGAAGAGATGCTGCAGACCGTACCACAGCCTCCCCCTCCGTACCAGAATCCTCACTACCACCAACATCACCATCAACATCACCATCCTTTTTACATTCCAGGAGCCTACTCGTCTCATATGCATCGCAGCCATTCTCTTCAGTACGGCGGTGTGGGGGGTGGTGTCTCGCCCCAGGCGTTCCGTGCACCTGCCTCGCCCTCTCCAATGCCTGTCGTGCCTGCCCCGTCTCCGCAAAGCGTGCACGTGGCGTCAGTTTCTCCCTTGCCAGCACCCGCGCCTCTTCTTCCTTCGCATCCTTTGGTTGTACCTGCGACTGTGCCTTCTCCGATGCCCGTTCCTGTCACTGCCCCTGCGCAAGCCCCTTCACAAGGAAGGACGGCAAGCTCGGCACTCCCAAGCTACAGCACCCGTGCACAGGAGATTCTTGAGCGTGCCCGGAAACGCAAAGAAGAGCGCAGCTCTGCAGCACCGCTACAAACACAGCAAGGTCCCCCTTCGCCCACCGCCCTGCCCACCACGCTCATCGCGCAGAACGTTGTCGACAGGTACCCCAAGGTGGCAGCGGCAGTCGGGCTCATCGACGACACATGCAGCGAGACGGAGACAGAGGTCAGCGAGGTGGGCGAGGTGTCCATGATAGAGGAGTTCAAGAAGAGGTCTGACAAGATACGCGCAGCGCTTAAAAGGAATACGCAAGAAGCGGAGAACGCCGTGAATGCGGCAGAGGAGCAAGCCGAGAAGGAGGCACAAGACGCGCTGGAGAAGCTGAACGCGTCGAAGGAAGAAAAGTACAAGAACATCGAAACGACAAGCAGGGATTGGGAGAGGGAGACGGAGAGGACACCCTACCATGCCAACCACACCTCAAGGAACAGGATCGACTACTCCATACCCGTCACGCCTGAGCGGCCTGGAAAGCGTGCGGCGGCTGCCATGCGGCAAAAGGCGTTGGAACAGCAAAACGACACGAACAAGCCCCTCCCCGCACATCTTGACCCGAGGGCATGGCGCAAAAACGCAACCTCTACTGGTCCGAAGAAACGCGATCTACCGCAAAACGACACAAAGGTTACGAAGAGGGTCACTTCGCACCGCATCGATGCGCCGGAGCAGAACATAGAAGAAGTGCCTGTCCCACGGGAAGCGTCTGAAGTGGCAGAATCCCCACCGCCGCCACCAAAGTCCGCATGCAGCCCGCCACGGCAGAGCGTGTCAAGCAGCATCTCTCCACGAAGGATGTCCCCGCGAAGAAGGAAGCCCCAAGCACCGCAAGTGGACCCTGAGGTGCAACGCGAGAAGCGGCTTGCAACTTTGATCCAAACCATATGGAGGGGATTCTTCGCGAAGAAGGTCGCCCGGCGTTTGAAAGCCGAGCGGAACAGGAAAAAAGACTGGGTATCCGCGCTGAGAATACAGAAGACATGGCGTGGATGGGTGGCAAGACAGGACGTGAACAAACAAAAGGAAGAGAAATCCGAGCTGGACGCCGCCGTCCGCCTGCTGATGTCGTCGATAAGGCAGTCCGCCTCCCTGACCCACTCTGACCTGGAGTACATTAGAACGTTCGTGCAAGCAACACCAGGGCTGCAGACGAAATCAGCAGAGAGGGAGTACGCAAGCCTCTTCAAGGTCTTGAAGAGCGGTGACCCTGATGACTGCAAAGCTCCTATAAAAGAAGACAGGCATTTCAAACACATACCAAGAGAAGAAGTACCTGCTGAGGTGGAAGCTGTCCGAGACACACCATTCATACAAGAAAAATACTGGGACAAGGCGATAAGCACTGTGGTGGACGAGGTTGACGAAGCCGTCCTCGCAGCATGCGAACTGACGAAAGAATGGGATGAAGGACCTGACCCACAAACGCTCTTGGATGGGTACAAAGAGGAACTGGAGGTGATTGTTGAACCACCAGTGGGGAGGGAAGGGCCTGTTGAGATGCTAGAAAGCATCAAACAAGAAGGCGCATTGATTATCGATGAGAAGGAGAGAGCAAAGGAAAAAAAGGATTACCTGGTTGCGGTTGACCCTGCCGTGGACGATTTTGACTTGACGATGCACGGGATGAACATATCTGGCAAAGAGACCTTTGATCACGATGGGGTGGAAACGAGATCTGTGTCTAGTTATACAGCTGCTTCCACTGCTGGTCTTCCCTTGGACATGTCGGCTGCTGAGCTTCTTGGGAACATACCATCTTTGCAGTCTTTTGCCATTGAACAGCCGTTGGCTGGGACGCTCACTTTTCCCCACCGCACGCTTCCCACTGCCTCGCGTTCTTCTTCCCTCCTTGCGGCCGGCCTTATCCTTCACCTGTCTCATCACTGGCCTGACACCTCTAGGCTGTCTTCGTTCGTTCCCCCTGCTGAGATCGCCGAGGCCAATGCGGAGTCTTTGAGTGAGGTGTGAGGGGGGGGAAATAAAAATAAAAATTTTCTTTTCCAACAGATCTTGGCGCGCAGCAACGCGGAAGATATTGCCATGTAAAATTAAGAGGGGAGCGAGGAAGAGGGGAAAAGGGGAAAAAAAAAAGTTTGAAAAACGAGAGGAAATTCAATTATTTCTCGAAGAAAAAAAAGAAAAAAAAAAAAAAAAAACCTTTTTTTTTTGAATAGTGGGGGGGGATGGGAAAACCCCTTAATAGTTTTTTGATTTCCCTTGCCCCCCTCCCACCGTTCACTTTTTTTTTTTTTGTTTGTTTGTTTTTGATAGATTTTTTTTTTTTCTCTTCCCTTTTTTCTTTTTGATATATATTTTTTTTTTTTTGTTGTTTTTAGACTGTCCCCCCCTTCCCTTCTTTTTTTTTCCCCCACCCTTCCGTAGCCTATTAAAACAAGAAAACCGGACCAAGGAGCAAAAAAAAAAAAAAAAAAGAGAAAAAAAAAAATGCTGCGTAGAACCCTTGCAAGCAACATGAGGGCCGTGGTGGGTGTGAAGCACACGGTAGACTACAACATCAAGGTGAAGGTGAAGGACGGAAAGGTGGCGAAGGACGTGAAGCACTCGATGAACCCCTTCTGTGAGATCGCGACAGAGGCGGCCATGAAGCTGAAGGAGGCGGGAGTTGTGACTGAGATCGTTGCTGTGACCATCGGTAACGCAAAGGCAGCTGAGTCTCTTACAAAGGCCATGGCGATGGGTGCTGACAGAAGCGTTCACGTAGTGGGTGAACAGGCAGAGATCGATGGCCTCGAAACCCTTCAGGTTGCAAAGGTTTTCGCCAAGCTCCATGAAGAGCTTCAGGGTGACATTTACTTCATGGGCAAGCAGGCCATCGATGACGATCAGTGCCATGTCCCCCAAATGGTCTCAGCCCTTTTGAACATTCCCCAGGGAACCTTCGCTGCTGGGCTCAAGGTTGCCGATGACAAGTCGTCCATTGAGGTCACACGGGAAGTTGATGATGGGAGCCAGACTCTCTCCATGAAGCTCCCTGCCGTGGTTTCGTGCGATCTCCGCCTTAACACACCCAGGTTCGCAACCCTCCCTAATATCATGAAGGCGAAGAAGAAGCCTATTGACAAGAAAAAGTTGTCTGAGATGGGAATTGACCTCACACCCCGTGTCGAGGTGGTCGAATGCGCGCAGCCTGTTGAGCGCCAGGGTGGTGGCAAGGTTTGTTGATGGGGACGGGGGAAAAAAAAAAAAAAAAAATAGGTTGCCGACGTCGACGAACTGATCAACAAGCTGAAGAACGAGGCAAAGGTTCTGTAAAATCACAAACAAAAAAAAAATTTTTTTTTGAGGGATAGGGGAAAGAAAAGACATAGTGTTCTGCCCTTTTCTTTTCTTTTTTTTTTTTTTTTTTTTTTAAATTTTGTTTTCCCGTTTTCCCCCTCTTTTTTTTTTTTTTTTTTTTTCCGCGAGTGTATTATTACTGATTCTTCTTTTTTTTCACCCCCATTTTTATTTGTTTGTTTGTTTGTTTGTTTGTTTTTTTTTTTTTTTTTTCCATAAAAATGAAAAGAATTGATACTTCTTCTTTTTTTGTCCCCCCTCTTTTTTTTTTTTTTTATGGTTTGAATCTGGGGGGGGGTGTCTTATGTAAAGCATAATTCATTGCCGACCCTCAAAATTTTTGTTTTCTTCTCTCCTTTTCTTTTTCCAACCCAGTTCCAATTCTTTTTTTGTCCCCATGTTATTCCCCTGTACTTGCCTCCAAAACAAGATGGATCCAGGTTCGATTCAGGATGGACGTACTTCTTTATTCAAGAGTGTGAATTTCCAAAACCTCTGCCCGAACCTAAGTTTTTGGGTGCCAGGCTTGCTTGCTACTTCAAAAAACTTTACAACGGCGATCTTCTGCAAGCGGCGCAACCTACCCCTGTTTTTTTTTCCAACTTTTTTTCAACGTTATCAGGGTGGTGGTCCTCTTCCTCCACTCTTCTACCGCCTTACAGTAGCTGCCATCCTACCGAGAGACTTTCGGTCTGCTCTGAGACCGTTTCTGCGAGAATCGCAGACGCCCTTCCCTTCCAACAATATGTCATATTCCTACCCGACCTTAAGAATCGTCGGGGGTGTAGCTCAAATGGTAGAGCGCTCGCTTAGCATGCGAGAGGTAGAGGGATCGATGCCCTCCATCTCCACTTTTTTTATATTGCTAATTTCATCAGGAGATACTAACATGAGCATAACAGTGTTTATTCGAGCACCGTCCGAGGTACATGATTTGGAAATAACTGGGAACGAGACGCTGCGGGTTCTGTACGAGAGGGCAGCGAAGGCGTCCGATGTTGTTGGTAAAACGTTTTTGCTGCGGTACGAGGGGAATGAGCTGGCTGACGATGTAAAAAGGCAGATACAGGACACGGACATTGTGGAGGGGTGCGAGATACTGTTGGAGTGCAACAACGAAATGCATGTCCGAATAGAGGACCTTGAGGCACGGCGAGGTTCCATAAAGCAACGCGTGCATGACGATCCTGACTTGTTGCTGGTTCTAGACGCATCAGGAGCGAAGCGAGGTGTTCTTGACCTATCATATTTCCACAAGAAACTTTGTTTTATCCGCCATCTGTGGATCACTGACCCTTTAGGAAGAATAACAACCATTGGGGACAACAGGTATCTAGCTCACTCTGCAGTCTTTGGGCAAGGACATTCCCTTGAAACGTTATCAGTTGATCTTCCATACGTGACCGAAGTAGGTGACAGCTTTTTCACGGGAATGCCTTTTCTCTCATCGGCGAATCTAGCAGGGTTTTCAAATTTGATTTCTGTAGGGAGCAGTTTTGTATCAGGGTGTCGATCTCTTGTGTCCATTGACCTTCCTCGTACGCTTAAGACAGTCGGGGTTCGGTTTCTAGGAAACTATCCTTGTTCGACTATCGACCTGTCTCCTCTGGCTAATACCGAGTACATTGGTGACGACTTCCTTTACGGTTCGCACATAACCTCTGTTGACCTTTCACCATTGGCAAATACAAAGAGAGTGGGGAGGAATTTCCTAGCATGGACACACATTGCATCGCTTGATGCTGAGCCTTTGAAGAGCGTGCTTGAGATAGGCGATTCATTCTTGTATGGCTGCAGCGCACTGAGGGAGATTGACTTGACACCCCTGAAGGACGTAAAGCTACCGTACTGTGGTTTCCTTGAACAAACCGGAATACCCGAAGCAGAGAGACTGATACCTCAAGCGAAAAACACAGCGTAAGAGGAGAAGGGGTGGGAAAAGAGATTAATGAGCCCTTTTTTGACAAGGCAGCAGCATCAACCGGAAGGTTTTTAGCTTCACCCCCCCCCCCTTTTTTTTGTTCAAAAATGGAGCTTTCTTTTGTTGTTATTTGTTTCTTTTTTTTTTTTTGTTACAAATATTTATCTTTCAAAAAATGATTTTATAACTATATGCAACTTGTGCCGAGCAAAAAACTTTCGCAGCTTTTTAAAACCCTTTTTTGCTCGTGAGAACAACAAAATAATTATTTTTTAAGTCTTGTTTCTTAACCAGGAGGGGGGGAAACCCCTATTTCCCGAAACAAGAATAAAAACTGCGAGGGTAGGGTCAATACGATGTGCGGTGTGAACATGCTATTCAGGGATTTCGTAAAGTTATTCAGTGCAGGGTGGTATCAGGGGGGGCTGAAGAAGACCCCAGATATTTCTTATTCTTGCTTTTCTTTTGGAGGAACACCATCCGAATCTAGCCAAAAATAACTTTGCCCCGATGTTGCTCAACACACACCAAGGCCCCCCTTTATCTTCTGTGTTTTTTCTTCTTCTTTTATTCTACAACATATCTTCTTACCTTATGCACTTGAGCCGAGAAAACACTTTAGCAGTATTTCTGGTTTTTTTTTTCCCCCTTATTATTACTATTATAGTTTTTCTTCTTTTTCTTTTTTTTTCTACTCGTGCGAATAACAGAAGACATAAAATTGTAAAAGATTTTTTTTTAAAGAGATCTACCGGTCGAATAGTGCCTTCCAAAAACTCAACCCTACGATCCGGCCCCACGACGCAAGGCTGCAACAGAAGACTCGTCTTCACCGAACAGACCATGCGAAACCTAGGTGGCATGAGAGAGCGAGGCACGACTACACATGCAGGCACTCGCTTTTCTTTTTTCCTTCTCTTTCTTCTTTTTTTTTTCCCTTCTCCTTTTGTTTATCTCTCCTGAATTATTTCGTCTTTGTTTTGTTCACGCTTCTTCTTTCTAATGATGGAGAAAAAGAAGAAAACCCCTCAGGTAAAACCATACATGACCTCGACCCCCCTGGACCAATGCTATCTACCTGAGGGCGGGTTGAGGAGTGATCTCTCGGAGGAAACTGTGGAAAATGCAATGAAATGGATTTTGGAAGGCGAGGGGGGTGAAAAAGGGATGAAGTTTTTGGGAGAGCTGTACAGAAAGGCCGGAGGTGCGATGGGGTTAATCGGCAAAATAGAAGGGTTCTTAGACGTGGGTTTGGACGGTACATTTTCTTCAGAGTTCTCGTTCGAGGGGGAGGTGGAGCGAGGGAACGAGTCCGATGAGGACGAACATTTTGAGGAAGATCAAGATTTTCCAAGGGGGAACTCAGTCATCGATTTTGCAGATGGAACCCCTGCACCGAACCTCGTCACCTGGCTAAAGAGACTTCCGAACTCAAACCCAGATCTTGGTTATCGGTGTGAACACGCAACTCAACTCTTAGAAACGATCCATGTGGTTCTGAACCGAGAGCTTCCTGGGTTGAAATGCTCCCTTGAAACGAACGGCGAGGTTGAAACATGGATGGCGGCCCTGAGTTTACTCCAACCAGACGATGGCTTCCAGTGTTTCCTTGCAGGATGTTTGTACACAGCCGATCTCGTGATTGAAAAACCAGGCGAGAAGTGGTTTTCCCCCAGCAAGAAACTGCAAACAGTGATTATAAAGGACAAAGAGATTTTAAAGGCGCACGGTATAACAGCGGACAGTCATCGACTGCCTTTGTACTCGACAGTGAACACAGCGATGCGGGGTGTTGCGGATTTCGTGGATGGAAAGCGTGGTGGTGAGGGGAAAGTTGACATTTTCACCGATCCCGAGAGACCCCAACAGGTGCAGGTCATCAAAATCTTTCAGCCGATGATAAGACGGGTTGAGGAACTGATCCACAGATTACCGAAAAAGATAACAATCGTCTTCAGAGGCATCAAGGGCAACATAAGCAGTCGGTACAAAGTCGGGTCCGAAGTGGTCTGGAACGCGTTTTCTTCAACGTCGGCTGAACGGGAAGCCATCTGGTCCTTCATGGGCAAGAATCGAGAAAAGAGCACCCTCTTCGTCATTATATCATCGGGTGCGGCGAGCGTTGAGTTCTGCTCCGTCTACAAAAAGGAAGAGAGGGAGTACCTCTATTCTACCAACATAAAATTCAGGGTTTCTTGGAAGCTGTCCCCGACCCTCCTCCGTATGATGGGTTGCCATTACGACATCGTTGTTTTGAAGGAGAAATCGAGCCTGCTTCAGAAAAGCTCTGTGAAAATAGCTGCTTTAAAAGAAGTCTTGAACCAAACCATGAAGCTCTTCAAAGACTTTCTAGCAAAGTACGTGGGCGGTAAAGTCGGCGACAGAGAACGCGCACCTGCGGAGTCCACCAAGCTGGTCCTGGAGAAGATTATGAATTGGGTGGAAATCAACAAAGAAACCCGCGGACACCTGTGTCTTCTTGGTGACGGCGGGGCAGGCAAAACGTCAGCTGCCGTTGCAGTCTTGTCAAAGCTCATCAAGGATGGTGGTGATAAGATCTTTCCAGTCTTTGTCCCATTGCCTATTTTGAAGGAAAAGTTGGTTATGCCTGGCGGGATCGATTCCTTCATCTGCGACTCTTTTGATCTGTCCCCCACGGATTTGAACTTGTTGGGGTCGACTTATGATGTGATCCTCGTTCTTGACTCACTCGACGAGGTTGGAATCGACGAACTGGCTGCAAAGATTACCAAATCAGGAGCGGCGTCCTTGCTAGAAATACACCCCTGGTGTTTTAAAAACACCACCGTGCTGTTGACGACTCGGACAGACTATGTTAAAAGGTCTGGACTGACTCCCACTCAGTTGTGTGGTACTGCGTTGGAAACCATCTTCCTGCAGCCTTTTACAGATGCTGACATTGATCAGTACGTCGGAAAATACCTTGGGGACAAGGAGAAGACAGAGAAGGTGCTCGGGGTTTTGAGGTCAAAAAAGCTTCTGGACAAAGTACGGAACCCATTCATGTTGCACATGTTCGCGAGGTCGTGTAAGGACCAGGACTTCTCGGTGCTCCACCCAGGGAGGTTCGTGGAGAACGATGTTTACGAAACTTACTTAAAGACGGTGATACGAAATAAACAGGAAGACGTGTCGAGAGAATTGAACCAGATCCTGCACCTCGCCGAGGAAATCGCGTGCAAAATGCTCGATATGAACACATGGGAGCTCCAGCACGGTCCTGTCATCGCCGAGTTGTTAACGAACCACCACGGGATGGACCTCGGTTCGATTAAGAGTCGATTGCATAGTTTGCCTATCCGCATCGAGGACGAAGACGACGGGCAGAGTTTATTCACGTTCAGGCACAAGAGTCTTGGAGAGTACCTTGTTGCAAGACGGCTGTGGCGAGAACCCGTACAAACGTTGGTGAACCTGGTGTCGAGGAGAGCGTGGAGTAAGGACGTGCCCAACACCTTGAGATTCTTGGAGAATGAGGCGCTTCGCGACGAGGATTCAATGTCTGAAAGAGATTTAAAATGCAGGGGGGAGCTGCTGCAACTCCTCATGAAAACGAGAGACCGCAACAAATCGACCCAGAAGACAAGGATCGTCGCGTCCAACGCAATGGCGTACATGACAGCCTGTCGGTACAATTTCGAGCGCGACAACCTTTCCGGCCTCATTGTAGAAAACTCTGACTGCCGCAACTCCGTTTTCGTCCTCGCCAACTTCACATCAGCTAGGTTTGAAAACTGTTGGATGGAAGGAACCGAAATGTACAAATGTGTCCTAACCTCATCCGACTGGACGGGATCGTCCTTCGGCATTCCATTACCCCCATTAAATTCTCATTCCGGTAAAATTACATCCATCACGATGGCACGAGGAGGCGCGCTTCTTCTGTCCACTTCTGAAGACCATACATTTCGCGCGTTCGATCTCAACACCGCTACACAAATTTATTGCTTACCTTGTCCGCACCCCGTGACGTCGATGGTTCTGACGCCGGACGAACGGATTGTAATCCTTTCTTATTCAAACATTTTCGAAGTCAGATGCCGTGTGGAATTCACTTTGATCAAGAAGGTTGAAACCGAATCCAAAATATCCTGCATAGTCCTGCACGGTGGGCTGATATACACAGGGCACATCACTGGCACAATCTACACCTGGGCGCTCGGAAGCGGGAAACAACGGAAAAAGATAACGATGGAACAAATAGATCCGACGCATATCACCACAATCTCTACGGGAAAGGACACTGTCCTAATCGGTTTCAAAGGAAGCCATCCCGTGATTCTCAACGGTGGCAATCCAAATCGGAAAAGCACATACACTGATCACCATGAGCAAGGTGTGACGTGTTCAGTCCTGACCAGCGATGGGTTAAAGGCTGTCACGGGAGGAAAGGAGAAAACCGTATTCATATGGGATACAATCGAAATGAGAACAGTGGCGAGGCTTGAAGGACACTCTGCGAGCATTACAAGCATAACACTTGACCCGAGGGAGCTTCGGATCGTCTCCGGGAGTAAAGACGATACAATCCGTGTTTGGGAGCTTATGACGGGCGTTTGTTGCCTAAAGCTCGAAGGCCACTCACGGTACATCACATCCCTGCACATCACCCCCGACGGGTCACGTCTGGCAAGCGGGTCCAATGACCATACAATACGCATCTGGGACCTTTCCACATCAAAAGAACCCCCTCGAGTTGAAAGCCATTCTAGATGGGTGACGTGTGTCGCAGCAGATTTCTCTGAGAAGCGTATATTCTCAGGGTCCGACGACTCTACTGTTCGAGTGTGGAATGGAGTCACAGGACGCGAAATAGTCCGTTTTGACACCCCGGGGTACCCGCAAGCTTTGCACCACTCAACAGACAACCACCTGTACTGTGTAACAAACACAAAAACGATGCTGATATGGAACCTGTCCGGTATGGTGTTGGTTCGAACGGTTCAGATCGATTCCAGTTACGCGTCCTTTTCCGACAGTGCTGAGTACTTCGCCACGTTCCGCTCAGAGGCCGTGGTGGTTGTGTACCAGCAAGACAGACACTGCGAGGCCATGACTCCTATCCTTCTGCAGCACGCCTCGCCAATCTTATCCTTGATAAAGGTTTCCAGCCATGCTGATGTTGTTGTCACGTATCTTGCATCAGAGGTGTTGTGCATGTGGGGGAAATGGAAAGGTGGGGGTGTTAACTCTCCGCAGCCACCTGTCTTGGTTGCGGTGAAGAACGTACTTTCACTTGACACATCAAGGAACGGTGGTGTAGCTGTTGTAGGGTGCAAGTCTGAGATCTGTTTGTATGACACTAGGTCGGGAGCGACGCGGCACCGATTCCCTGTAGAGCTGACTAGTGTGGTTGCGGTGAAGATATCAGACTGTGAGAAGATAGTCGTCAGCGGTTGTTCGAACAAGACAGTTTTGATTTTCAACGCCACCACAGGCACTGCTACCCACACCCTGTGTGGAAACTCCGATACCATCACAGGCATAGCCCTGTCACCTACTTCTATTGTAACGGCGTCAAAAGACAAGACCATTAGGGTGTACCGCTTGGTCTCTCGAGGCCGCGGCGGGTCGCAAAACACAATGGCATCTATCCTCACCATCGGGGAACGAAACACCTGTGTCCGAACGTTTTCTTGCATTGGAGCGAACATGGCCAAGCCTGACAGCAGGGCGAGGTTGTTGTAAAAAAAGAAAAAAAAAGAAAACACACGAAAGAAGAAAGAGAAAAGGCCTGTATAAGGCCCCGTCCACATGTGCTTGTTTCTCCCCTCTCCCCTTTTTTTCTTCTTCGAGCGAATGACGTTCTCCGTAGCCCTTGTTTCATTTCTTCCCCCCCCCCCCCTCTTTGACACCGTCTATGTTTAGAAAAAGAAGAAGAAAGAAAACCAGAAATAACAAACAAACACAAAAGTGAAGGGAAAAGGGGGAAAAGAAAATGCACCACCGGACAATTATTCAAAAATGGAACACTCGGTAAGCAGAAAATCAACAAAGGTGTCGATAAGGAGCCAGTCGATAGATGGCAACATGAGCAAGACATACACACCCGGGAGCGGGCTAAAGGGCAAGGTGGTGCAGGGAAAAGTCACGGTACACGTACTTGAAGCAGAGAAACTCACAATCCCAGAAGGCGTAACGAACGTAAAGCCCTTCGTAAGGCTGTCCGCAGGCGAGGTCTCGCACGACAGCGAGGTGGCGGTGGGATCGTACTTGCAAATGTGGCGTGACCAGAGCTTCACGTTTCAGGTTTTGGGAAAAACGACCGTTGAGATAAAAGTGTACCATAAGAGAGTGGAACAAGACCAGGAACATGATTTCTTGGGAGAAACAACAATAAGCATCGAGCAAAAAACGGACTGCGGGCAGAAATGGCTCCCACTGTCGCAAACAACGGGGGGCCAGATCAAACTGAAATGGTCATATGAGGAAGAGAGTCCTGCGGTGATCGCAGCAAACCAGCAACAACAGCAAATAAACACTGTCAGACGCCTTACAAACTCGTCCTCGTTTGGCGCGTCATTCGACAAGTCAGGCGAGGAAAAGGAGTCCGACCCAGACGTACTCGGAAAACTCAAACTGGAAATAATCCGAGCAAAATCCTTAACGACCCCTCAATACTGGATCTCCTTTTCACCGTACGTCACATGCTCGTACCAAGGCAGCGATCATGAAACAAAAGTGCAGAAGAACACAACGAACCCGTTTTACAACTTCAAAATGGAGATCGATGTAAAAGACACTGATCCTGTTCTATTCTACATCAAGGACAGCAACACGACAGGTTCCGGTGACGGCCAAGCAAGGGATTATGGGTGCGTCGGGTGGGCATACGACACTGCGGTCTCGATGAAGACGAATGTTGTCAGTTTGCAGGTTTTGCAGAACCTCGACGACGTCGAACCCCCTGAGGACCTAGGGGTTCTCGAGATCCGCGTCTCGTACAAATCCTTCGCCTCGAGGAAGAAGAGCACAGAGAACGGAGACCCCTCCTCCGTCCAAAACGGTCTTATCTCTTTGGGCTACCAACCTGTCATCAACGGATCTGTCTCAATCGTCCCGCAGGATTGCCAGTACATATGGTACAATATGTACGACGATGCTAAGTTCAAGATGACCATGGAACAGAAGGTCATCGAAGCCTACCTTTCCGATCAGTTAAAGCAAACCGCGTCCCCTGGCAGGTTACGACCGAGACTCTCCACCACGACCTCCGTAGCAGCAGAAACCCGAAGAAACGACCCGGTCCCGCTTACCATGGACTCAGTAGTGACCCACGCGTGGGGCTGCACCAGAATGCATCATGTACTTGATATGGCGCGGCTTTGCGGGGAGAAGATCAGCGGGTGTGAATCCCTTCCGATCTCCCCGTCAGATCTGCACGCGTTGCGGGTGAAATTGGCAGAGATGACCATCATGCGAACTCAGGTCATCCGGGGCTCAGCTTCAATCTCAAACACGTTAAAAGCTCTGTGGTACTTGTTCACAACAGGGTCCACCATAGACACAAAGGAAACCCACGTCGAGCCCGACTTTGGTGAAATACACTACAAGGCTCTCGCAACACATTTCTTGCAGACCTTTGTACCGGGCCTGTCTGCGGGCCTCGCAGACGAGCTGGCCAACACCGAGTGGGAAGTGGTAGGGTCATCAGGCCGGGATGACACTGGAACATTAATGTTGGAACCGGAACGATTCTATCGCCACATATCTTTCTTTGCATCTCTGTGGTGCGACACACTGACGGAGTACGAGGTACAGCAGTACTTGTCCGTGTCAACGCCTGTTGTTGTGGAAGCGAGGAAGACGGTTCTGAGGCTTACAAAGAAGAAGGTGAAGGCGAAGATCGTCAAGGAGGGTTTTAAAAAGCCGGAGCATCTCGATGAGCTGGGGCATCGGCAGGCCCCTCAATCCAGACGGAAATCGTCCGCAACAAAGAAATCCCCGTCGCCACGTCATTCAAAGAAAACCTCGACTGTCTCGGTGAAAAGTCGCGGCAGCACCAGCGGCCCACCTCCACGCCCTCCTGAGTCGTTTCAGAAAGACGATGACGAGGACGAAAACAGCCCTATGTTGCAGAATACAAATGACTACTACGAAAGTACTCTTAGATCCTTGCGTAAAGGCTCCGCAGACAGCTTCGGGTCATACAGCGATTTGACAAAAGTGCTCAATCAATCGTATGCGATTTGTCCCCCCCCCCCCCCCCCCCCTTCCCTCTTTCCACACCGAACAGGGATAAACCCCACCACGCGAAGACGAAAAGGAAAAGCAGGAAAAGCCTCGCGTCCACCAGTTCGATGAGGCACAAGAAGAAGCGATCTGCGTTCGATGTATGCTCACCCCCCCTACATTATCTCGACTCTATGTTCGCTCACTCCAGGTCGCTGAAGAGAAAGTTAAGCATGCTTTCGAAATGGAAGACTTCGACTGGAGAACAGTCTCGACGTGGGCCAAAGATGTCTTCGGTGGCTGGGAGGGGGACAATATGTCCGATGTTTTGAACATGTCGCATTCTGAGGTAGGAAAAAGAAAAAAGAAATTTAAAAAAATAAAATAAAAAAAAATAAAGGTAGACATGATCATTCTCCGCCTGTTCCCGGCGGAACTGCCTAAAAAGCACCCGAAGGTCAGAAACGATCTGATCGCAGCCGTTGTGACGTTCTTCCAAACGATAAAACCCAAGGCAGAGGTTCCCCCGGAACAGCAAGGGGCAAAGGTCGGGCAGTCGAACATACCCGAGGGGTGCTTAAGGATCATCTCCGCGTTCTGCGGCGTGCAGGAGCTTAAGAAACTGGTAGCCGGGTGCAGAATGACGAAAATGATGAACGAAGGCTTGCTGATGGAAAGGGTGGAGAGAATGTACCCGCTGCCGGGCGAGGGGGATTTGGAGAACGCACTGAAAGCTGTCTTCACACAAACAGCCTGTGCCGAGCTTCGACAACAAGTGGGAATGGGTAAACTCAAAGCCCCACCCAGGCTGGCACAAGTTGTCGCAGAAATGGCCTGCACAATTCTAAGCATCGAAACGAATGGATATTGGGCAAAGTTTAGAGAAGTTATATGCAACCCATCCTCGTATTCACACTTCTCGGACTACTCTCCTGCCACTCTCACTTCTACTCTCTTCCACGCGTGCTCCAAACTCAAGGAGGACACAGATACCGGCATCGACAGGCAGGGACGCCAGTTGAATGAGTCCATGAGGGGGCTTTCATGGGTAACACTCACGGAGGAGACCCTCAGCAAGGCAGTTCCCGATGCTCTTGTGTCGCTTTATAAATGGGTCAAGCTTCTGATGATGGCGTACTCAAGACACTCCGGTAAAACTTATTTCTATATTGATACATACGGCTGGACACATAGGGCGTCGAAGGAGCTGTTTTGGGATTGATTTTCTGTCAAACACAAGATAAGGTGATTAGTTAGGCGATCCTGTCACATACTGCAGGTTCCTCCATTTTTTTTTTTTTTTTTTTTTTTTTTTTTTGCGAGAAAAAAAGTTACTTTTTTTACGTTCAATGACAAAAGAAAAAGAGAGAAAAAGTGCTTCTCCTTGTTTTCTCCGTCGGTCTCTAATGTAAGTTAGTTTAAAAAAAAAAAAAAAAAAAAAAAGAGCCGTTTTATGCTCTTTTGCTGGTTCCCCCCTGTTTTTGACACTGGTTAAATAGGTGGGAAAATAGGGTGTTTTTTTTTTCTTCCTTTCTTTTTTTATTTCAAGATAAAAAAAGGGGGGGGAGGAGATGTTAACTCGACCCCCAAGTTTTCGAAATGTTTAAAGCCGCCCCTTAGTCTCCAAGGTTTCCAATGTGCTCAAAGCCAGCCCCCGGTTTTTAAATGCCCAAATAAGATCCGGGACTCAAAGTCACAGATCTTGAGCCATTTCTCAAGCTTAGGGTTGATTTTGAGCATATACCCCGGACTTCGGTCAAGTTGGCAGCTTTCTCAAGAAAAAAAAGTAAAAATAACTGACCCTAATTGTAAACCAAGAAAAAAAGAATGTATCCCCCCCCAAAAAAAAAGAGTCACGACCCCCCTCCCCGACACAAGGGAGACCCGAACAGGGTCTTATTGGGGATTCTGATTCGTCGTTTATTTTTGTTTTGTCTCTCTTCCCCCCCGTTCCCTGAAAAAAAAAAAAAAAAAAAAAAAAAAAAAAAAAAAAAACACAAACCAAAAGGAGGGGAGGCTGGGAAAAAAAAAAAAAAAAAAAAAAAAAAAGGGGGAAGCGGGTAACAACGGAGGGTCCTCAGTACCTAGCATGGGGGCGTGCAGCTCCAAAAACGCCCCGTGCGGTGAACGGCGGAGAAAACAGCACAAGGAAGAGAAAAAGAAAAAGGAAACCCGGGCTCGCCTCGCTGAAGACCGCGACGAGAACGCAACAGAGACCACCACAGTGAAAACACAAAGCGCCGCGGACCGCGAAAGCATCTATGAAACAGAAGAGTGCAGCAGCAGCAGCGCAAACAGCGAAGAAATTGAATCAACCACCGTAAGCACACACGTTGTGTCCACAAAAACAGCATACGGGGGGACGGCAATATCAGGGACAAAACTTGTAAACCAATATGAAATTCTAGACGAGCTCGGCCGAGGAGGCTACGGCAAGGTAAAACTCGTACTTAACACGGAAGACGGCCGTCTTTACGCCATGAAAATTATCGACAAGATAAAACTCTCCAAAATGACATGGTGTGGACGGTCAGCTCTGGACAATGTCCGGCGAGAAATCACCATTTTAAAAAGGCTCCTCCACCCCAATCTGATCACCCTCCATGAGGTTATCGACGACCCAAACCACCCTAAACTGTATCTCATCACCGATTACTGTTCCAAAGGAGCCATCATTCGGCTGGACCATTTCACCGGACGGATCGTTACCGAACGGGAGGAAGAGGAGGACATCGATTTGTCGAACTTCGACCTCCTCTCAGAAGATGTCTCGTTCAAAACAAACCAAGCCGGGGTGCCGTTTTTATCAGCATTACCACCGCATTCCGGAGGTGGTTCGTTTATGGGATCGTTCCCTGACACTTTCGATGAATACTGCGAGACCGAAGGGAAAATGGATCTTTTGGATGATCAAAATACAGATCCATCACCAAGGCACGACAGTAACACAGAGCCTATTATAATGGTGGAGCCGCCGACACCCGCACCAGCACGGAGAGTTTCGGGAAACAACAACCATCTCACGGCGACCGGGAGTAAAAGTTCCGGTTCGGTCTCGCCTGCAACGTCGTGGTCGAAGAAGGTCACGTCCTCGCCGTTTGCGACCATCCAAGAGGTTCTTTACTCTGTCGCGCAGGCCTTGCGGTACTGCCATTCCCAAGGGATTGTTCACCGTGATCTGAAACCCTCTAACATTTTCGTCGATGACTTAGGTCAGGTTAAGCTTGCCGACTTCGGTGCTGCCATTTTATTCGGCGTTGATGGTCTACCCATTGATGGGGAAACACGTGACACTTTAAGCCAGCTAGACACGCCTTATGCAGCGTCAATAACACCTGAGCGGGGTGTTACAAGTCCTCCGCAAGGGCTTGTGTCGCCCGGGGTGGGGAGTATAGGATGCAGTTTGTCGAAAAAAGAACGTGAGTTTTTTATTTCGACGAATTTCAAGCAGATTGAAGGTACGCCTGCGTTTTGGCCTCCGGAACTGTGCGATCCCGAGAGTGCGGCCGATCCTACGCTGCAGCTGTACTCCATGGGTGACTGCTGGCAGTTCGGGGTGTTGTTGCATTACTTGCTCCTTCGACATCTCCCGTTTGAGGCCGATTCCCATGTTGCCTTAAAGGACTTGATTTTGCACAAAGAAGTCGAGCTTAGTGATGCGCTTCCCGAGCATCTTCGGAGGGCGGCTGAAGGGTTGTTGGACCGTTCAATTGAGACTAGATGGAATATGGACAATCTTATGTCTTCCGGTATGTGGAGGGGAAGAAAAAAAAAAAAAAAAAAAAAAAAAAAAAAAAAAAAAAACTTACAGATAAGTTCTGGTCGGTTCTAGCCACCTACACTGAGAAATTGGGTTTATAAGGGAAAAAAAATAGCTATTTACTGCCAACAAGTAATGACTTTACCGTTACCTCGAGGTTCCGCATTTTACCGTCGAGGGCCCGCAGGGCCCGAGATGGTAAAATGCGGAACCGAGAGGTCGGTAAAGCATTACTTGGCGGTAGGTAAGTGGTTTTATTTCACGACACTCTGAAATTACTTCACCACGAGGGGCACAACAGGGTGACAAGGGGTACAACAAGAGAGGGGTTACAAAGGTTACAATACAAGTTGTTTTTCCTCCTTTTGTTGACTAAGAGCTGCCGCTGTCGCTGGCATTGCCACTGTCACCATCTCTAATCAGGCCTTCCCATACCTAGCGCGGCCGCTGGCTCCTTTTTTTCTGCTGCTTCGGTATTTTGAAGTCTTTTGGGGTGCTTGGGTAAGCTGACTAAGTTACCCTTACCCACAGAAGAGTTACCCACAGAAACTGGGAACAGGCCTAGCCAAAAGTGGGCAAATTGGGAGGAAAAAGTAGTCCAACTTGGAACTGAGCCGAGGCAAAAGTTGGCCAATTGAGCTGAACCTGGGGGGAAATAGCAAACTGAGAGGAAAAAGTAGCCCCACTGGGAACCGAACCGAGGCAAAAATTGGCCTACCGAGGCATATTATTTACCGGAAACCCCCTATTACTTCACGGAAAACAGGCCATTATTTCACCGTGAAGTAATGAGATTTAGCGTGAAGTAATGGGCCCCCCAGTGCGTGAAGTAATTTCTGAAGAGTGAAATAAAAAAAAAAAAAAAAAAAAAAAAAAAAAAAAAAAATATCACCGTCCCCCTCTCCCTCCTTCAATTGTTGTATAGAGTTTTTCTTTTTTTTTCTTTTTAAAACGAAAGAGGAGCGAAAGAGAATATTATTATTAATACATCAATTCTCTCTTTTTTTTTCTTCTTCTCTTCTTCTTTCTTCCCCCCCCCCCCCCCTTCTTCTTCTTCTCTTCCGTGGTTGGGCCTTACTTTTTTTTTTTTTTTTCATTGTACTCTCAATTTTGACTTCATTCACTTCCACCCCAATTTTATTTCACTCCAGCTATTTAATTTCACTCGGTTCGAATTGGGGGTGGGGGAATCCCTTCCCCCAATTTTTGATTTTTTTTTTCCTTACTGAATGAAGTAAAATTGAGGGGTAAGGGAAACTACCACCTTGTTCGCATCAGATGTACGAGTTTTCTCTCATTCTCTTGAGTGACAGAAAATCCATTTTTCAATGTGAATAAATAGCTTTTTTTTTTTTTTTTTTTGCCTGGAAAGTTTTTTATTAACCAGTTTCTTCTTTTTTATTTTTTATAGGTGAGCAAAAGAATTTATTTTAATGAATGGAAAGAAAAAGAAAAAAAAAGGGAACCATGGGACAATGGAGAACGGGCACAATGCATATGAGTGATTTTCTTTTGTTCTTCCCCCCCCCTTTTTTTTTCCTCTTCCCCTACTATTGTTCTTTTTTTTCGTCGTTTTCTGTCCCCCCTTCCCCTCAAAAGCCCCTTTTTAAATTGTGGAGTGTTTTAAAAAAAAGAAAAAAAAAAGAAATAGTAGGAAAGAAACGAAAAAAAAAAAAAAAAAAAAAAAAAGAGGGGGAATAGAAAAAAGGATAATAATATGCTCCCTTGTTTGCAACAGTTTCAAATTGCCTCTGATATTTTTTTTTTGTTGTTTCTTTCTTTTTTTTTTTTTTTTTTTTTTTTTTTTTTGCTTTCGAATTATGATGCACGCTAACTCTTCCCTTCTTTCTTTTAAGGTAGAAGAGAATAGGGGGAAAAAAAAAAGGGGTTTTTTTTCTCTCTCGTTTTAACTTTTATAGGTCACTACCCAATTTCTATACAAATTTAGGCATAATTCATCCACGATAGGATGCAACCAAAAGACCAGGCAAGCCTCCCCCCTTTTTTTTCCCTTCTTTTTTTGAGCTTCAATAATGTGCGAATAAAAAAAAAGAAAAAAAAAAAGAAAAAAGCCGAAACACCACTTTGTGCCATCCCCCCCCCTTTTTTTTCCCCCTTTTCAAATCGATACGAGTGTTTTTTTTTTTTTTTTTTTTTTTTTCAGAAAAAATGCGAGAGTTTAACCATAGGAAAGTACACTATACCCTTTAAAAAGCACGTGACCCAGGGGGTAAAAAAAACAGTTTATTTTCCATGCAGGGGGGCTTACTTAGAGTTCATACGGGGTCGGGAGAGGAAATCTACGACAAAGTACTGAGCATCAAGAGCGACTTTGCTCAACCCACTCGAGGGCGCTTGGGCGGAGGACAGCCTCCCTCACTTGCTTTTTTTTTCACAGATGTCAATTTTGTACCAACATTGGGTCCGGTCGGACGCTGGAGCCCTTGAGGATTTTTTTTTTCCAGCGCCCCCAGAATTGTCGGGTTTTATCATGTCAGGGTAGTCATTTTTTGTATGAAAAATCTCAAAGCACTCAGGGCACAGAACAACATTGCACGCTTTGCAAGTGTAAAATTGCTTTTTATTGATTTTTGGCACAGCCCTGTGATTGCCCTTGATTGGCCAGTGCTGAAGCGTTTTGTCCAACCTCTGAATAGACGGAGATGCAGGCGGCTCCCCACACTCCCGTAACGTGTCCCCACACCCCCGTATAGTTGCGTATTTTGCAACTAGCTGCCTTGCCAAGTCAACTTTAAAGTCTTTAAAGCTTTCATTGGAGGCAGGATGGGCATTTTTGTAGATTATGACGGCATTGAATGCAGAAACATTCAAATAATAATGGAAAACCTTCATTGTCCAACGGGGCGAACGAACAGTGCGGGAGCACTGCTATCCTTGATGGAATCGCACGTCCACCCCGCCCATCAGGGCGTTGTACTCTTTGATGTGCCGCGGCGCTGGTACCTGCTTTGTGACGGAACTACCCTTCTCGCGACGCAAAATTGTCACCTTCTTCGCTGCAATAGGCAAAGTCGAAAAGAACACGGGTTTGGTCCGGCCGTGCCACAAGAGGAACTGGATGCTGTCCGAACTCTGTCGCATGACACTGTCATAACGTGACAGTTGTTTGTTGGCCTCCTTTTTCGTTTTTCTGCCCACTGTTGTCTTCCGGGGTCGAACCATGCCCACAGGGATGTATTTTCTGTTGCGCCGCACCGTTCCGATCGCGTGCATACCCTTACTCAAATGAGAGCAGAAGAGGGGGTAATTGGAATAAAAGTTATCCATCGCAACCCAGTGGCCACGATGCTCGAACGGGCGCAGAAGACATGGTACCGTGTCCTTCGGGTCCCCACCAGAGAAAATTCTAATGTTAAGCGCGTACCCCGTGCATGAATCTGCGACGGTGTACACCTTAAAGCCATAGCGCTTGCGTTTAGCTGGTTGAAAAACGCGGTGCTTATGGCGGGAGAACGAGCGAATCATTGACTCATCAATGCTCAGCCCTCTACCGGGGTGGTATGCAGCTTGGGGTCCATCTGGGGACAATCTGAGAATGCAGCATCTCCACTTTTGATAGTGTCCCGTTGCCCTGGGAGCCAAAGTGGACACAACGGAAGATATGGAGAAACGTGGCGCGGTTCATAACACGGCCTATGTAAGGCGTTGCAACCTCTTCATTTGTAGACCAATAATCCTTGACGTCCATCAAGAACCAGACGGCGATCCAGGTATACAGTTGTGCCACGTCAGAGTCAAATGTGGTGCCCTTGGATGTGGCATACACCTTCGAACAGCTGATAATGGACCTCAGCAAGCTGTCTGTGATAAACAAACTGAAAAGTTGTAGCCTATCCATGTCGTCGTTCGATGTTGTTGGATCCTTGTACCCACGCCATTTCTTGGCCTGTATACGGTCGATTTTCGTCCCCCAACGCACAGCACCCTCATCTGAGGTGGTGCTGGAGTTGGAAGAAGCACTTGAAATCCGCGGAGTGGGTATTTCAAATTAAAAAAAAAAAATCGCGGAACAACGGGTCTTAGTAAAGTCCAGGGGCTGTGTGGCACAAAAAGTGTCACATAGAAAAAGAAAATTTTTCTTAAGGACACATATGTCCTCATGGTCCTTTAGTGGTTAAAGAAAAAAGAAAGCGAAAAAAAAAAAAAAGAAAAGTATGCATTTATGAGCTCCATTAGGTACACTCAGGATTGATTTTCTTCTTTTTTTTTTTATCTATATTTCTTCCTATGCATCACCGTGAAGGACAACTGATTTCTAAAAAAAAAAAGAAGAAGAAAAACCACTTTCTGCTGATCGTTAATTCGCATTTTTTTTTAATAAATTTTTTATGAGGTCGGGAGGATCAAGCAGACACCCTTTGCAGAACCAGTGACAGAAAGAAAGTCAGCATTCACCGCCAAAAACAATTTCTCTCTATCCACCCGTTTCTTGACCCCCCTCCGATAAATTAGCCTCTGTCCTTTATGGGTCGAAAGAAAGTGAACACGAAAGATTGTAGGGGAGGGGGGGAGGAGAAATTATGATTTGTATTTTCTTTTTTTTTTTTCTTTTCTAAATCCCGGATCTAAAAACTTATTTTTTTGCACGCTCCTGTGGGAACTTACGAAACTTGTTAAAAGTTACAGTTGGTGATTTTAAGGTCTTTCAAAAAAAAAAAAAAAAAAAAAAAGTTTCAGATAACAACTTAATCAGGTGAAAAAAAAAAAAAGAAAAAAAAATCTTCAAAAAAAAAAAGTGACGAACTCGGGAAGGGTTTCATCCTCGGATGATTGAAACCTATCCCCCCTCCCAAAGAAAGAAAAAAAAAGAGAGGTGTGCGAAGGGGGGTCAACCTTTTCTATTGGTAGCGAAACTACTTGGCGTACCCCAAGGGCCCTTCGTCACACACCTTGTTCACATCAATCAAAACAACAGCAAAAAAAAAAAAAAAAACTTTTTTCTTTCTCTTTTCATAGTGATGGTAGGGAACACTGGGTGGAGGGAGGCGGGAAAGGAAGCGGGAAGGAAACGAGGAAAACAGAATCTAGACCCCCCCCCCTGCCTTTTTTTTTCTTCTTCCCCCCCTCTTATATCTTTTTCCTCGTTCACTCCCCTCCATAACCACCGCACCTCCAGTCTCAAGTCACTTGCAATGCCAATCACTCCCCCCCCCCCTTTTTTTGCTGAGCCAGTATTTCCCCAGGTTTCCCCCTCTTTCAACAAGTCGTATACCTTCCGTCTGTCCAATTCACGACTCCCCCCCCCCCCCTCCTTTCTCTCTCTCTTTTTTTTTTGAAGGCACACGAGAGGAAATAGAAAAAAAAAAAAAGAGAAAAATAATTTATTAATAAAAAGGGGAAAGATCAAAAAAAAAACCAAAACAGAATGTTTCGATTTTTTCAGTTCAATTTCCTCCCCTCCCCCCCTTGTTGTTGGGGGAAAAAAAAAAGAAAGAAAGAAAGAAAAAAAAAAAAAAAAAGTGAACAGAAAATTTCACGGCGCTCTGAAATCACTTCACCATTTTTTCCTTGTTGCTTAGGAGCAGCCGCTATCAGCAGTCTGTGCTTCAGAGGCTCTGGTTTCAGAGCTGGTACTGTTGATGATTTGGTTGCTCTGTCGCAGTGTGTTCGGTACCTGCAGTGGTGAACATAGTGGGTGGTGGGACTGCTGCGGCATTTTGAGCTTTTTTTTTTTTTTTTTTTTTTTTTTTTAAACAGCCTATAAATTCACCGCGAAGTAATGAAATTTAGCGTGAAGTAATTTCAGTAGAGCGAATGAAAAAAGAAAAAAAAAAAAAGAAAAATGGGGGGGAAAAAAAAAATACTAAATATATACCTTACGTAAAATGTCAAGCAGTGGAGGGGGGCCATGGCAGACCACACCCTCACACAGCTTGTAGAAGTTTTTGCACGTGATGTATATAAATATATTTTTTTTTTCTGTATGAATAAGAAAGGGAAAAAGGGAAAAAAAAGAGTGAAAACCAAAAAAAAAGAAGACCTTCAATTCCCCATCTCTCTCTCCTCTCTCTCTTTCTCTGCCGCCGCCACCCACCCTATATATGTATCTGTTTTGTGTCAGTAGTTCCCCCTTTTTATTTTTTTTTTAAATACTTTTTTTTTTCACGCACTAAATTTTCCAAAAAAAAAGGGGGGGGAGGAGGGGGGGGGAAAAAAAGAAATGGGATGCTGCTGCACAAGAGAAGATCAGCAACCGGAGACAAAAGACAAGGGACCGCAGGTAACCCCCCCGGCCAACAAGCAAAAAACCGAAAAAATAGTGGAACAATACAACGTTTTTGAAGAGGAAAACGCAGTCGAAGAGGAAGAATACAACGAAAACGGAAGACGGAAGGAAGGCACACCAACAATACTGGGAGGAGCCGTCGAAAGGGGAGGGCTATACAAGATACCGGACAGCCGGGGAGCCCTCTGCCTGGCAGGCGAACAAAGAACTGAAATTCCAGAATTCGCAAACGTGGAAATCGTAAAAAAACTGGACATCTCGAAGAACAAGCTAAAGATTCTGAAAACAAGCCAGCTCTCTAAATGGGAAAACTTAACACAAATCGATCTCTCCTCCAACCTGTTCCAGGACGTCCCTGGTTCCATTAAATCCTTAAAGAACCTGACAAATCTGAACGTCTCTTCCAACCCCTTGAAAAAAATCAAAGAAGGTGCCCCAACGGAACCTTGCGGGGTGATCTCACATTTAACATCTCTAACATCTCTTACCATCCAAGACTGCAAAATAGAACAAATCCCGAAAGGAATCTACAAATCGACAAGCATCACCGATCTCAACGTCGGGATGAACCCCGGGTTGCGATTTTCCAGAAAAGGACAGACCTCGCTCCACAACATGACTGCATTGTTGACATTGCAAATCCCGTTTTCGTCGGTTCAAGCTGTTCCGGAGGAACTTCAAGGTCACCCAACGCTAACTTCTATAAATTTAACCGGAAATCTCATTCGTGATTTTTCAAGTTTGCAAAAAGTTCCGCATCTTACCGAGATTAAACTAGAAGGCTGCATGCTTGGGTTCATTCCAGAAGGCATCCTCATCTTACGCGGTTTAACATCGTTATCCTTGGCCGGCAATGTTTCCATTGCATTGGACGGGATCGAAAAGTTTCCTTGTTTGTCGAATCTTTCTCTGTTCGGATGCAGACTCCCCATCCTTCCGATTCCCTTATTGAAATGCAGTTCAATAACTTCGTTAGATCTGCAGGGTAATCTTTTAAACGACGCCGCGTTGATGGCTTTCAAAGATTCAACCATATCTGAGAGCCTTACAGAACTGGATCTTTGTTACAACCCCGCCACGATAGGCAAGGTTGGGTACAAAGCCATGGACGCCATTGTGTTGCATTTGAAGCATCTCACAGTGTTCTCCTTTCAAAAATGGGGGGACAAGACAAAATTTCCGGAGGAGAAAAACGTGATATATTCGAACAAAGTACCAGCGAGGCTGTTCGGTGCAAACTTAACCAGCCTGAATGGCGTACCCGTGAAGGAAGGAGTGTTCACCGGGCTCGACACCATGGGGGAATCAATGAAGAAAACAATACGAGAGGGAACGTTTGGAATCGATCTCGGAGTGGAATGGGAAGACGAGATAAAAATGCACGTCGGCCTGCTAAAACTGTTCACCGCTGCGAAGCACAAGATCCTAAAGAACCCTGAAAAAACCTTGAAACGGTACAAATTCTACTTGCAAAACGTTGCGGCCACAAACAACACGATGGACTCCACCGGTGAGGAGCTGATAACACCACCTTTGGACGTTCTGTTCTTTCTGTACATCCACGTCACCAACCCGAACCTGTACGCTTACGATTTGAAAGCAAACGATCTCCGCCCTGTGTTCCACCTTCCTTATCCATTTCGACAAGATTCTCTAAACGACGATATGAGTTTCTGGAAGGCGTCCCGTGTGGAGAACACGAATGACATCTTCAAGGAAAACAGTGTTTACAAATCCTCGGCTGTTTTGTGGAACACGCGGATCCTCCCTGTTGACAACAAGGACCCTTGTCTTAACTACGAATGGTTTGCAAACGACGATTATCGGGAGGCGGAGGTGGGATCCGATTCTGAAATCGAACTGAAACTGGATTTCCTCGATGAACTATCCGGCGCTGTAGAGTATGTTACAGAAGCTGCCGGTCACGCAGCAGAACTTACCGAAGCTTGGTTCAACGGTAAGGATCGGTACCTGAAGTACATTGTCCTACACATGCTTGAAAAGGATAAATGTTTCGTTCCATCCATGGGCATACAGACAACCGCACACACCCACCAGTGCATACCCGTTCAGTACCTGCATGCAATGGGGTATTTATGTAATGGGCAGTATATAGGGCTTGGGCTGCCGGAGAGCAACGCACATCAGGCGTTCCTCGAGACCGGTTCGTTGTGGGCTGAACATTTTGAAGAGGAGTACATGACAACGACGGAGGTGCAAAACGAGGAGAAGATGATGGCGCACAGTCCTCGTCGAGAGGTGGTCCCTATGAGGCGTGCGTCTTTGCTCAAGAATGCCGCGCGTCTGAACCTGGAGAACAGCGGGACGGTCACGAGCAGCACGCTGACCAGCCAGTCGCGGGTTCGTTTTTTGCAAGGGTCGACGTCTTCTCCTTTGATTTTGTGATTTTTTTTTTTTTTTTTTTTGCCCACTCTTCTCACTATATATTTATTGCAATTTTTTTTTTGACATAAACTCCCCTCCATTACCATGGGTACTTTTTTTTTTTTTTTTTTTTCTTTTTCTCGCATCCCTCCGTCCCCTTAGACTTTTTACTACAAAGAAGCTATAAAAAAGAAGGGGGGAAAAAAAGCTTGTATTTTTTGTTCAAAAATACAAATGCACAGGCAAACCTTTAATTGGTCAAAGAAGCATTTCCCCCCCCCCCCCCCCCCCCTTCTTCTCTTCCCCTTCTTTCTTTGAGCGGTGTTTTTTTTTTCTTCTTCCCCCCCTTTTTTTTTTCAAGGTGTGCTTCGTGTCCTTTCTGCAGTGATAAAAGATTGGCCTACTGCTTTGCTTTGTGACAAGACACGCGCGGACCAGGTCGCCAAACTGTGGACATGAAAAAAAGAAGAAAACAAAGGGGGTGAGGTAGGGTGGGTATATCGCCATTCGGAGGTTTTTTTATTTTTTTATTTTTTTATTTTTTTATTTTTATCTTTTTCTGTTTGATCAATTTTCTTTTTTCCGTCAAATACCGAAAAAAAACAGAGAGAAAAAAAAAAAAAAAAAAAAAGAAGGGAGGAAACACAAACCCCATCTCTCCACCTTCTTTTTTTTTTTTCTCCCTCCCCTCCCTTTTTTGTTGTTGCAAGAACGAGTCTTTGACTTTGTCTAAACAAAAGGGAAAGTTGGCATCTGTGTTTACTGCTTACCAACTTCTTCAGGTTTCTGCCCGACGCACAAACGGCCAGTTCTTCCTCTTTTCTCTCTCTTTTCCCCCCTCCAAGTATCTCTTTTTTTTACTATCTGGCTGCCACTTTTTATTTATAACTGAGGGGGAAGAGAGAGGGGGGTAAATAAAATAAAGAATACCATCAAACCCCCCACCCCCCATTCTAGTGTTTCTTTTATTATCAATGTGAATGAAGTCACAATGCTACCAAAGCCTCTTTTCGTGAGGCAAAACACGCGAAGTTTTTTTTTTTCTTCTTTTTGCCACTATGATATTCTCACTGTAAAACCAACCTTTCTTCCTTTTTTTTTTTTTTTTTTTTTTTTTTTTTGCGCACTGGAAAAAAAAAAAAAAAAAGAAAAAAAAAAAAAAAAAAACCCCGTAGGTGTTGGGGGGGGGGACCACACAACAACAACATGAGTTATACAAAAGAATATGCAAAGTCGGCAGACGGCTGGTTCAGGGGGGCTTGGTACTACAAGCCATGGTACGTTAGGAAACAGAACACTCTTCCGGAGAAGGCTTCCCCTGCGGGCATGCTCGGGTCCCAGGGTATGGAGTGGCCGAAATACCCTGGTGGGTACAAGCCCAGCTGGGAAGAAAGGTCCGGTGTACCCGGGTTGTACAAACCTACAGGGACTGGTGTCGGTGGGTTCCCTGCAATCAAGACAGGCCTCATGGCAGGTAGGAATGTGTGGAGAGGAGGCAAAAGCATGATAATGGCCATGATCGTGGGCACTTCGGTGTGGTCTTGCCTCTGGATGCGGCATGCCCACAGATATAACGCGCAAATCAAGGATGAGGATATGTTCCGGAAATGGTCCGCTGCCTCTTACCTTCAGGCCAACGGCGATTGCAAGTTTTACTGTGAATCTGCCAGGCTGGACATGTATTGTAGGGACCATATGGATCACCTCCCGGGTGTTAACAGAAATTTCTTCAATCAGGAGGACATCTGGCTGCCGCCTTTCTACGAGTGTGGCCCTGTTTTCAACGCCAAAAAGGTGGCGCATGGTAATTTCTTGGAGCGCTCTCCTGTGTGGTCCGGTTTCCTTACTGCGTAGAATTGGTTTTATTCTTTATTCTTATTTTTATTATTTTTTTTTTCTTGGGAAGTGTATAAAAAAAAAAAAAGAAAACCCGCCTTTTCCCCACCATATCAGTGTTTTTAAAAAAAAAAAAAAGAAAACAAACTACCACGGCATATTCCCACCCACCCCTCCCCCTGTTTTATTTTTTTTAATATGCTCCCCTTTTCTCCTCCCCCCCCCTTGTTTTTTTTTGTTTGATTTTTTTTTTTCCTCAACACCCCAATTCTCCCGTTCCCCGTTGTGTCTTCATATGTCAAAAAAAAATTTTTTTTTTAAATACTTCACCTTGACTTTCGTAAAAGGGGGAAGAAAGAAAAAAAAAAAAAATGGGGTCGCTGCCAAAGGTTCCACAAAAGTATGCATGGGTGGTGGCGTTTTTCGTGGTGGCGATCCTCCTGATGCCGTCGTCGGGAGAGGGATCGGTCCCCAGGGACAGCAGGGAGGTGAAGGCGGTGACCTGGAATATTGCAGCCGTGAACAACAACCCCTTTGAGTACTGGATCACGGGATCGGAACAATACAATACTCTGCTGAAGGGTTTCGGGGAGGTGGTGGAGAACCCAGGACCGGGGTTCGACTTTGAAGTCTCAGAACTTTTCACCGAAAAAATGGCCGCCGAACTGTTCACAGAAATGGAGAACGCCGGCTGGGTTCGCATCGACACCGTTCGAGAAAAATGGACATCCGAACTGTCCAAAAAAAAAGCGATCTCAGAATTTTTAACAGACAAACTGATCGGAAAGAAGCGGCTTGTGTCGATGTTTGACCGTGTCACAAACACAATAGAAACCACGACAAAAACGGTTTACCGACCATCCCCTATAAATTGTTACTCCGGAAAATTGACAAAGGTGAATGATTGGTGGCCGGACTGGATCGATTTCATCTTCACACACAAGCTCACCGTCAAAACAAAAAAATCGGGTACTAAACAAAAATTCGTTCGAGAGATGTTGAAACCGATTACTCGCGACAAGTACCCGGCCATATCAGAGGAAGAAGAGGGGATGTCGGTCCCTCTGCAAACCCTCTACGGTGCAATTTTCGATACTGTTCTCGCCCACTCCCTCAACGCTCTGGATAAAAACTGGGCAAGCGTGCGAAAGGAAATGTGTCAAAGCCTCAATCTGGGCAAAACAAACAGGGTCATTGAAATTCTATCGTACACCTACAGCGACGCGGATGTATTCTTTTTACAAGAGGCATCGATGGGGCTTGTAAACGGGATAAAGGGGAATCCTTTGGGAAGCATTTTCCATATTGTGATGTCGCACGATTTCGACCCCGATCGCAACCAGAACTCGGTGATTCTTCTGAGAAAATCGCAGTGGTCCGAACCCACCGAATCAACCTCTGCCGTTCTGTCGCGAATGTCGGACAAGGGTGTGGGAGCGGGTGATCTTGCTGTCGCGGTGGCAACTCATAAACCGACCGGGGCGAGGGTGGTTCTTGCTTCTTTCCATGGAGACACTAACGGGCTGTTGACGAACCCTGTTGTGTCTGCGGTGTACTCGTTCACCCAACAGGAGCCGAGAAAGTTGATCTTCGGGTTGGACGCAAACGCGCATACTAAAGGGAGCCATGATATTCTTGGCATCGATGATTTCACACAGCATTTTGTGTCGAAAGAAATGAGCAGTTGCTTCGGTATGGGGGGGAAAAAAAAAAGAAAAAAAAAAAAATTAAGGTGAGAATCCGAACCCGGCCAACTACACTACATTCCATGCTAGAACGCATTTGCAGTCGCAGCTCAACAAGGGTGTGCTGCACCTGGAGCAATCCTTGAAGGGTGACCGGTCGCCCAAGGATTTCATCCTTTTCAAAAGGGCCGATTTCAGCGTTGTATCTACCGGAAAGGACAACACGGGGAACCGGGAGTACACCGAAAACATGGTTTTCCCTACATTGCGGTTCCCTAGCGATCACGGTGTTGTGAACACTGTGTTGATGATGAGGTAGAAAAAAAAAAAAAAAAAAAAGGGGGAAAAAAATGTTGTTTATTCTTTCTCTGTTCCTTCAAATCTTTCTCCGTTCTTTACGAAAAACCCCAACATATAGTAAAACGTGCATTGTATCTTACCCCCTGTCTAGTGTGTTTCTTCTTCTTTTTTTTCTTTTTTTCTTTTTTCCCCTTCTTGATCCGCGAAATATTACGAATGAAAAAAAAAAGGAGGTTTTTTTTTTTTCTTTTTCTTTTTTTTTTTTTTTTCGTTCCTGTTCCTGCCACGCCCTCCTTTCCTATCAAATAGAAGAAAGAATGAAAGAAAAAAAAAAAAAGAGAAAAAAGAAAAAAGAAACTCTTAGCCCTTTTAAAGAACCACGAGCAAAGCATAAAAAAAAAAAAAGAAACCAAAAAAAAATTTTTTTATCAGCTCCCCCTGGTTCTGGGGGTTCTCCATTTTTTGTCCATTTTTTGTCCATTTTTTGTCCATTTTTTTGCTTCCCTCAACACGCTTCACAAAGGAATGGCTACACCGCCTTCATGGCAGTCGATACCTGCGTCGACGACATCGTGGGCAGGGACGCCCATGGACTTGACGGAAAGGATGACAAGGTTACAGCAAGCAAGAAACGCCAGGCATAGCCTTCACGGCGGAGCCGGGGTGTCGGGAGAGAAAAGCCTCCTGCAGTCCGAGGGGATAAAAACTATCGAAGCCAATTTATCGTATTTTAATAAAGAACTAGGGCCCGGACCGCCCCGGACGAGGCTGTCTCCCAGCGCAGTGCGGGCTACCCACCGCAACATCGATTCAAGCCGAAAAGTGAGCGACACCAGCAGAAGGATGATTCAAGAATCACTAGCATTGGTGCAAAACCCCATCGCAACGCTGTCGTCTTCAGGTGAGTTCCCCCCCACCGCAGCGACACGAACCGCATCTACCCCTGAGAGTCCTGAGTTTAAAATGCATGACGATCGTGATTCGACCGCTGCTTTACAACATCGTGCTCAGTACCAAAGTCTCCATAGGCAGATAGCCCCTCTTCAGACCGCAGCAAGGGCTTACAATAACACTGAAGTTAGTGAAGCTGTGAAACGGTCCTTGCAACCCAGTGCTGCAGCTTCACAAACAGTTCTTACCCGGCGTACCGAGGAGCTCGAGCAACGCATCCAGGAAAGCATCAAACTGTGCAAGGATCAAATCGCACGGCCGGCCGACAAATTAAACAGAGGCCAAGGGCAGCCCGCCACAAGCACCACTTCTAGTGTGCTCGAAACCGTCAAAGCGCAACAACAACAACATCAACTGCAGCTGCAGCAGCGTCAAATGCAGCTGCAAAAGGAGCAGCAAGAAATGTTGGAACGGCAGCAACAAGAAAGGAAGCACCTGGAAGAACAACAGCAGGCGAGGCAGCTTGCGAGGCAGCAACAGCTGGAGAAACACCAGCAGCAACTACGGGACAGGCAGCTGCAACAACAGCAGATGCAACAGCAGCAGATGTTGAAGCAGGCCCAGCTGCTGAAGGAGCGGCAACGACAGATGAACAGGCAACAAGAACAACAAGAACAACAAGACAAAATGGAGCTAGTGTCCCCCGACACACGACCCTTAACAAAGGTGGTGACCCCTCACAGAGACCAGACCCCAGTCACCCATGTTCAGGTTCTACCAAGACAGCTAGAGTATAATGACACGTCGCAAATAGAAGATTTCGAGCCTGTTATGCTTGAGGACCGTGGGGGGAGTCCCATAAGTATCAACGGGACGGACCTCGCTCTGCGGCAAGCGAGGGAAGAGGAACAAGCTAAGTGGGACACGCTGAAGAAGCATGGATCGCATGTGCAGGACATCGAGAGGTTGTTGGATCTTCGGAAGGATTATCTGGAGGAGGAGACAAGGATACAAAAATGTGAGGTGGGGCTGCTTCTCGAGAGGAAGCTGTTTTCTGACAAGCTGGCGAAGATCAAACAGTACTCCACAGCACGGCTCAAACAGCTGGGGAAATCGTACAAACAGGACAAAGAGCAGGATGAAGGTATCCTCCTCGATGCCGTGCTTTCTATTATACGAGCACCTGCCGATTAAAGAAAAAAGAGAAAAAAAAAAAACGTATTTATTGCTCCTTTTTTTTTGTATTGGCCATCTTCACTGATTGCTGGGGGACACCGTTGTTGTGCTTTTGAGAAGAGAAGGGGATGAATACTATTACAAAGAAAACAAGAAGGATGAGGGGGGGTGTAAAAAAAGAAAATTACCATGTTTTTATTTTGTTAGATTTTCAACGGTAGACAGAAGAAAAAAGAAAAGAATTAAAAAAAAAAAAATCTAGCCTCTTTTCCCCTCCCCAGTGTCTTTTGCCCTCTTTTTCATGTGTTTATTCGTGGCGGCGGGGATACCTGGATTTTTTTCTGAACTACCGAAGGGAGGGGTGTATGTGTAATTTCCAATAGTGAAACCTGCAAACTTGTCGAAACCCTTTCCCCCTCCGTATCAGGTAGCTTCTTTCTTTTTTTATTTTTTATTTCTCTCCCCGCTGCCGCACTTCATTTGTTTTCCCTTCCCCCCCTTCCCAACAACATTCTAGAATTTGTCGTTTTTTTTTTTTTTTTTTTTTTTTTTTTTTTTTTTTTTTTTTTTTTTTTTTTATACTGTTCTTCCACAACCCCGTTCGTTACATCACCATTCAAAAAAAAAAAGGAAAAGTGGGAAGAAAGAAAAAAAAAAAAAAAAAGGAAATGTGTAACGCATTCTGATTTTTAAAAAAAAAAAAAAAAAAAGATGGGCTGCAATGTCTCGTCTTCTTCCCAGCGACAGAAGGCGTACGCCGACACGGTAGACGAGAGAGAAAAGGTCAGAATCCCCCCTCGAACCCTTCTAACCGTCTCTAAGAGCGTGACGGAACGTGCAGCGATCTTCGACAAGAAAGACGCAAGAGCATGGGTGGGCGACTTTGTTGAGTACAAAAAGGGGCTCTACGCTGGTACTATGTCAGACGAGAAGCTTCACGGCTACGGAATCTACATAATGCCCAACGGTGACCAGTACGAAGGCGAGTACCTCAAAGGAGAAATGCACGGGTGGGGCCGGTACCAATACGGAAACGGGGACTCTTATGAGGGCACGTGGAAACACGGGAGCAACAGCGGAATCGGCGTGTACACCTTCGCAACAAGCGGCGTCTACAAAGGATTCTTCAAAAAAGGCCACATGAGCGGTTTCGGAACATTCTTCCTCCCAGACGGCAGCGAACACATCGGAAGCTGGGAATCCGGCCAACGCTCTGGCCACGGATGCTACACATCACCAGACAAAACGTACGAAGGTGACTGGAAACTCGGCAAAGAACACGGAATAGGAATATCCCTAACCCCCGACACATTGTACTACGGGTCCTGGTCTTCAGGACACAAGGACGGAAAAGGAATCATGGAAGTCACCTCACCACTGCACATTACAAAATACCTGTGTTGCTATGAAATGGGGTACCGGAAATCAATGATCGCAGTTGACTCCGACGAAGCCGGGGAATTGCTGTGTGAATCGGAATGGAAGAGCCTTCTGTTGAAGTCGGATGCCGCATTGTCAGAGGCAACCCGGGAACCGTCGAAAAAACTCAGGGAACAACAAAAAGCAACAGATGACCAGTTCACCGAAGACGATTCCTTCGCAAAGGAACGAGTTCTAATGACGCTTGTGAAGAGAAAGAAGCAACAAATCGACAACATGGAGATGGAGACATCATGCCATACACGAGACGCTTACACAGAAGACTTAAAATCGCAGATCACCGATATTATAGATATCAACGAAAGGTTGAAGCGGCGAAATGATGAGTTGAAACGGGAGATCGAGGGCCTGCACCACCTCTCCGAAGAAAATGATCTCTTAAACAGAAAGATAATCGCGTTGAAGCAACAACTGGAAGGCACTTCGAACTACAGTGATTCAACTGCCTCTTCGTCCGGCGTGTCGTCTACCGTGTCATACTCTTCAAACAGATCGTCGCGATCGTCCCACACTTCCCGTTCCTCTAAAATACGATTGCATTCCGCACGTGTTTCGAGGTCTAGTTTACTTGAGATAACCCCCGGTACGAATCACGGGAAGCGGAAGCCTGTAAAGGTCGCAATGGTTTCACCATTTAAAGCGTCGGCGAAGATTCTCCCTGCTGTCCGGAACACGAGGCAGCAGGAAGATGAGGTCTCGGCTCGGATCACGGAAAACCTTCTCTGCCTCGACATTCTTGAATCTCCGAATCAACTTCTGCTCACCGACGACCAGACAACTTCTCTCACCCCCATCTTGCAGGGTTGCTCCTCCCCGGCTGTCTCAAGCGCGCTTGAGCTTCGAAATCGGTTCGAGTTGGCGCAGACGCATGTCAAGTACTTCAGCGCTAGTTTGGAAGAAAAAGCGGAATTCGAAAAACTCGACGAGCTGCGGAGAACAGCCGTCGCACGCACAAAAACCAGGCTCAACAAAAATCTCTCCAGCCGTGTATCTGCAATCAAACACTTGGAGGGCCAGGTTGTCGAGTCGGTATTTTTTTTTTTTTTTTTTCTCCCCCCCAAAAAAAAAACTAGCTTGAACAAGAGCGCCTCAAAGAGGTTACGGCGACCCAGCAACTGATGAAGCAGATCAAGGATGAAATCCGAGAACTGACGGCTGCTGAAGCAAGATCTGATTCCTCTTTGGTACCTCCCCCTTTTTTTTTTCCCTCTAAACCCCCCCCCCACCCCCTCAGAGCATATCCCAAACTTCTATGCCCACACGGAATGACATGGTGGGGGACCAGGTGGACGATTTGGAAGCCCAGCTATTTGAACTGGAGAACGCATTCGCGGAGGACAGGGCCATGTTCAGACGGGCGAAGAACGAACTCCGGGATCTCAAAGGTTTGGTCCGCGTGTCCATCATTGTCGACAAGAGCATCGAGGCAACCTGGACCAACGAGGGCGACATGGCTGTAGAAATGTGCGGAAAGCTCGTCACAGCAGACGGCATCATGGTAAAAGACATAGACGGTATGGAGGACTACAGCACATTCGTAGCCTATGTACAAGAAGGCTATTCAGTCAGCATTTTGGTTATCGGATTGGAATCGGCTACTGGGGTCCCAGATGCGCCAACATGCTTACTCTCTTCGCTTCGAAATCTTTTATCTGCTGTCTTCAACGAGGTGTCCTGCTGGCTCACCGTCACAGAAACGGTTTCCAATGACAATGAAATTCGTACACTGCAGAGCAAAATCAAGCTTATCGATTACAACCATCTCTCAGAGCTTCTGTGCAGCTCTGCGTCTTGTCGGGAGTCTCATCGCAGTCCTTTGTTCACCACGATTGATTATGAATGTTGCGCGACAGGGGATAAGATGTTTCATTCTGGTTCTCTGACCATTTGTGAAATACCGGTCGTTTCACCGGAAATCGAAAGGTTCATTAAACACGACGAGCCGGTTAGAAACACCGGCCTGAAGAACGTATTGGGCAACGCGCTCAGAGGGAAACATAAAACCTATGCGATTGTCAATTTGTGTATGGATGATGCGGCGGCCCATGTTGAGCTGGTCCCTTATCTTCGGTCGATCCAGAATGATCCGGTTAAGGCTGCGTGTACAGAAGAAACCAAATGGATCAAGGAGAGGATAAATCGAACAAACGAAGGATTCTGATTTATAGACATTCCCCCCCCCCCCCCCCCTTTTCTTTTTCTCTTTTAAGCCAACACGCACACAATACAATTTCTACCCCCCCCTTTTTTTGGTTTCGGTTTCGTTTTTATTACTGCTTTTTTTTTTTTTTTTTTTTTTGCCCAGGATTATGGCTCATTAATCGATGATATGTAGCTGTTCCTCCCCCCGCCTTTTTAAACTTTTTTTTGCATTTCATCAACTTTTGCTTGGGGCGGGGGGGTGGTGGGAAGAAATTGTTGCCATGTTTTCTATTTTTTTCTTCTCTCTTTCGTATTCCCTTTTAATCACAGAGAAGTCTTTCATCTCTCTCTCACTTCTCACCTCTCCTTTCCTCCCCTTGTTCTTTTTCTCTCTCTCCCTCTCTCTTCTCTCTCTTTCCCTTCGGTGTCGCTCTTTCTAGAACGCATACAAAATACAAAAAAGGGAGACGTATAACTTTTTTTGAAGAAAAAAAGAAACCCCCCCCCCCACAGGAATTTACATTTCGATCACACCTCTCTTCTCTCTTCATTTTTTTTTTTAAATTCTTCTTTCTTCTTCTTCTTCTTCCCTCGATAACAAAACAACACGACAGCAAAAACAAGGAAAAAAAAAAAAAAGGAAAATGACCCGGAAACACGAGAGAATATTTAGCAGCAGCACTTTTGTTCCAAGCAAAGATGATCTCTGCGAAGTGTTCAAAGAAGCTCTGAAGGAGAACTTCAATGAGGTAGAGTGCAAGGTGGCAGCGTGTCCGGACTTAAGGCGGTTTGGGCTGGCCGCAGAGGGTCTGGGAGGCGAGGTAGATTACGCTGAATGTGGGACGATCCTCGGCTCTATGTTCAATCCGGGTAAGCAACACGACGTGTTCAACCTCCCAGAAACCGCAAAATGCTTTGGACGTGAAAACGCATTTGTCATAGGAGCTGGAGCAGGTTCCACAGATGAGTTCAGAGTCAATTCAGAATGGACGGGAAATGCAATTCTTGAAGACTCACGGGTATCGGTGAACAACTCGAGAGTTGCTTACATTACTGATATGACAAAGCTCCCCGAGACTGTTACAGTGAAGACTGCTGACCGCAAGGGTGAGTTCGGATGTATTGGCAACCTACTCTTCACCGCAGGAACACAAGGCGATGTTGTTCAAATCAGAGCCAGGGTGAGAAAATCCGAGAAGAACTGGTCTGCCGACCCCCACGAACAAGAGTTTATCCGAATTCTCCGAACCGCCATGGCTAAAAAATGGCCCGAACCACACCAACAGGTTGTTGTAGGAGGTGTCATGATGGTTGTTAAAGGAAATACTGTCACTCACGTAATGCCTCCATATTTCCCCCCAAGCGGTGCTAAGCCTGGAAAATCCTTTCCAGACATGGGCGGTTGGTCTGAGAGATTTTTTCTTTCCAAAAGCCAGCTAGTTGCGTGCACTACTATGCTGAATCATCAAGGGAACAAGCCGGATAATTTCCAATGGAGGCTTGACCACACACATTTTTACACCCAAGATGGTAAAGAGGCGGGGCACTACCATTATGACGTGGATCCTGAAGTGGTGGAATACGTTGCTTTTTTGGTACCGGCTTCGAGGTGCCACAAAATAGACTTGCTGGGGTTTTCAAAATTATAAAAAAAAAAAAAAGAAGAAAAATATACACTGGAAGGGAGGACCATTTTATTTTATTTGTGAGAAATGAAGGATGAAACAAAAAAAAGAAAAAAAAAGATTTTTTTTTTAAATTGAATAGAAGACCCTTTTGCGCTGCTTCTTCAAAGGGAAAAAAAAAAACCCCTCCCCTCCCCTCCCCTCGTTACCCCTCCTTTTTTGCAAAAAATGAGAAATCGGAAAAAAAAGAAATAATGGAGGGGGAGGAAAGAAATAAAAGGAGAACGGGGTATATATGTCCGTTCCCATCCCGTTTCTTCTTTTTTTTCTTTTTTTTTCCCCGCTTCAAAAAAAAAAAGAGAGGTTCTGTTACGTTATGCAAATCGTGCCGAGAAAAAATATAAAGAAAATAAATGAAAAGTTTTTTATTGCAGCTTTTCTAAGTTTTCTTTTTTTTTTTTCCTCGTGCGAAAACAACAAAAAAAGACATAAGTTGTAATAGAAATTATCTTTTTGTTTTTGTTTTTACTATTATTTTTTCAACGTTATCTCTTACTTGTCTTCTCACTCTCTCTTCTCTTCCCTTCCTCCTTTTTTATTTTATTTTATTTATCTCTTCTCTCCTTTATTTCTCCTTTCTCCAATCCTTTTTAAAAAAAAAAATAAAAAGAAAATCGCAACGCTGGCGTTATCCCCCTGGCCCCAAAATACCCCCCTTTCTTTTTTATTTTTTTTATTTTTATTTCTAACAAAGAAAAAAAGAAAAAAGAAAAAAAAGGGAATGTGAAAAACATCCTTTTGTTACCTTCTTGTTTTTGTTTTTTTTTTTTGTTTTTTTTTTTAAAGAAATCTTTTTTTTTCTCTCTTCCCTCCATTTTTTCGGAGGGGGAGGGAGGGAAAGAGGAGGGGGAAAAATGCGATATTTCAATTTTCCTCCCCCCCCCCCCCGTCTCTTCCACCCGAACGCAGCTTTCTTTTGTTTTTTTTTTTCTCTCCCCCGCATTCCCACCACTCAAAACATAAAAAAAAAGAAAAGAGATGCAAGAATACAAAACATGAGCGAAAGCCAGAAGGAAGTAGATAAAAGTATCAATGAAGAAGAAGATCGCCAGAAGCACGAGAATCATGTAAAGGAAGGCGACCATCACGGCCTATGGGAGGGCTTCCGCAGCAGCTTTCGCAAAGACAGCAGCCACACAACAACAGGCTCCGGAGATCAACACCCCACCGAGCACGACCACTTCGCCCTGAAGGACGTGGCAGGAAACATAAACAAATGGATAGAAAAAGAAGAAGAGCTCCAGGCAAGAATACGAGCAAAACAAGCATCGTTAGCAGAACCCCGTGGTAACGAAGACGTCAGGGTACTCTCAGTTCTACAATACCTCGCAAGCGAGGTAAAGAGGTTCAGGTTGTACCGAGCGGTTCCAGGATATTTGTTGTTCTTGATCTTGTTGGTTACGACGGCTGCTTTGACAAGCTTTGAAGGCTTCGACTCTAAAATGTATTTCCGCAACCTCGGTATGAAGAAGCTAACTTCTTCCGATGAAGATGACGAAATCAACAAAACATTCTTACTAATCGACGACGAGGCCTCTTTCTACACATGGTTCACCACAGTCGCAACACGTATATGGACAGACACCACAACATCAAACAACATTCGACTTGGGTACCTCCACACCAGGCAGTGGAGGGTCAGGCAGGTACAATGTGAATCCGGTTCATCACTCCACGCTTTATCGCCGAACGCAAAACTTTTAACGTCTGAATGTTACCCTTCTTACTCCGCGTCAGATCTATCTTATGATGCGTACGGACCAGCCTTGCAGTACCTCCCGAACTCCGCTGTTCCCAATAGTTTGAACGGGGTTAAGATCGACGGTCTTCTTCACAATTATGAAGAGCTTGACGCTGCGTTTTCGTTGATTTATAGGTATACTGACCCGCTTGTTGGGGTGCAGACAGATATTGCTGGGCTGTCGACGGCGGGTTGGATCGATCGGCAGACACGTGCTATTTCAATAGGGCTTGTTACGTATAACCAGCCCGATGCAACTTTTGTTCATATCGAGCTGTGCGTTGAGATCACTGAAAGCGGGGTGTGGCTTCCTTCCGCGAGGTCGCGAGGGTTCACTTTTTTCTCGTTGCAGACACCAGCAGACTATACCATTATCATACTCGACGGGCTGATCTTGTTGTACGTTCTTTTCGACACGGTGACTACTCTGATTTCAATCAAACGCGACCAGGAGCTGAACTTCTTGGGGTATTTTGCGATCGGAGCGTGGAACATATACATCCTCGCGATGGTGGGAACATTCGGGTATTACTACTACCTTCGAATCTCGTTGTGGGTAGTCGGGCTCTCCATGTCCGGTAGTTACTACGCAGATCGATCCACAGAGTTCGGCGGTGACAGCGATAAGGTCATGCAACAGCTGCTAACGGAGTACGGGACAACATACGTGAATTGTTTCAACACGCTGGCCGTTCTCATGGCGTTGGCCTGGCTGCGGCTATTCCACTTTGTCCAGTACAACGAACGGATCAACTCTTTGACAGAAACCATGAAAATCGCGATCACCAACTTGCTGTCGCTAGCGTTGATCTTCGTTTTTGTCCTCGTGGGTTACTCAATGTGGGGGCACCTCCTCTATGGACACCACATCGAAGACTTCAGAGACCTTGTAAGGTCATCTGGCACGCTGCTCAGAGCGTTGGTGTTGGGAAGCCTCTCTGAGTACAAGGAGATGTCGGATAAGTTCTCGATTTGGACCGCGTTTTATTTCACGACGTTCTTCGTGTTGGGGTGGTTGATGATCTTGAACATTGTGCTGGCTGTCATCACCGGTGCGTACATGATGGTGCAGGAGCACCGTCAAGGAGACCACGCGACATGGACCATCCCGAACCTTTACAGGGAGTGCAAAAAATGGTGGTTGAAGCTTCGGAACAAGCACCTCACGTACATGGTGGACCCCGACCACCCCGACTACGACCATGAGGAGAAGTACCTCAACACCCGTGTTGACTCGATACGCGTTTTGAAAGTATGGTACTTCTCCTCAAAAGATACCCCCGAGTACATCAGCAAGGAAAAACTGAAGGAGCTTCTCGGAGGGCCCGACGGGATTCTGTGCGAAGCGTCGCTAGACCACATTTTCAAGAAAGCCGCGAAAAAACAAGCAATGGGCACCCATGCTATCCGGCTTGGTGAACGGTGGGCGGCTCAACTCCAGTCGAGGACCAGGGCCATCGAAGGCATGCTCGGGAAGATGCAGAAACTCCCGCTGGAGAAGATCAAAACGATCTCGAATGTTGTGGAAGCGATGGATGAAAAAGTTGGGAAAACACAGGGAACGGTGGAGGAGGTGAGCAAAAAGACTGGGGGTCTTGTCAAGGAGGTCAGGGGGATCAGCCACTCCACATCCACAACAGCCGCTCTCGAGAACAAGTTCGTGACGGAGATGAAAAAGGTCAACAAATCAGTTTCCAAGCAGCACCGTGTCCCTCCCTCTGGTTACTATGACAGTTACTACTCTAGCTACCAACAACCCTCGTACAATTACCCCTTGTCCACCTGGCCGGAGGAGATGACGGCCATCGACCCTCCAAAGCAATCCAACAGGAAAAAAAAGAAGTCCAAGCAATCCACTACCCCCGCCCCGGACCCTACTGGTTCCAACGAGCTTGTAAAACCCCTGATGGAGGATAGATTCATTGATCCGGCCCTTGGCTGGGACCAACCGGATTACACCATGACAGTGGAAGAGAGGCGGCGGTACCTTCCAGACGGCAAGCTGGATGTTTGAACGAAACACAATAGAATTTTACAAAAGACTGCTATTCCTTTTTTTATTTATTTATTTTATTTATTTTCTTGCCCTCTAATCTCTTTCCAACAAACCAAAAAAAAAATTAATAAAAGGAAGGGGGAAGGGAATGGAAAATGGCATCAAACGAGTTGAGAGCGAAATAGACTTGACGCCAAGGACGCTCAGCCGTCGGGAATCCTTGCCAAGCCCAAGCATAGACAGGCACAGCCAGGTGGTAAGGGTGAACTGCCTGTATGTGTCAAGGAAACAGTTGAGGTCGGCGACGGATGCGTTCAACGTGAGCCATGTCCGAAGCGACGCATCTGTAGTGCTGGCGCCCGGGCTGCAGGCCACAGTGCAGGTTGTTCAGGCAAGCAAAGCTGTGAAGGCACATGTTGTGTTCGATTTCAAAATCGGCCGGACCGCGAAACCAAAGCTCCTCGACCTGCAATCCGAAATCCGAAAAAACCTAAGCATCCCGCTCGGCGTCGAACTGCAGCTGCAGATCATCCCGTCCAACGGCGACCACACCGTCAAGATCACTACCGATGCACAACTCGCCGAAGCGATATCAGTCCATCAAGAAGAGCTTACAATACAAGTAATGAAGTCTGGGATTCGACTGTACCTCCCGTGGATCGCCATAATCGTGTCCATCTTGGATGTTGTGACGACTGTACTTTTCGCAACGGAGCTGCTCCACCACGACGATACGCCTCAACGAATAGTCGGTGCCTCTGTTGCTGTTGCAACCGTCGTCGCGGTGGTTTTAAACCTCATTCAAGGGTTTCTCCACATCAAGCGGTCGATAAACGCGCACGGCCCTGCACATGAATGGGTCACCGTGCACATCTGCGAGACTGCGTTCGGGCTTCTGTTCGCGGGGTTGAATCTACTGAACCTGGAATGTTTATGGTCGCATTTCGACGTGTTAAGCTGTTTCAACTTCCACTGCCCGATGCCAAGGGAACTGCGAAGAATGTCAGGCAAAGCAAGCATACCGAGCCTTGTACTGGGCGACGGTATGCCGATTGCCGCGTCGATATTCGAAATAGTTAGTAGTGGGGGAGCCGGGTGGTACAGTATTGCAAGCGTGAGTACGTCATTGGCCTCGCTGGCGCTTTCGTTGGCTAAAAAGGTCATTGTTATGTTGTTTGTTGAAGGCGGGAGGTATCCTAACGGGGACGCGGATGACGACACTCAGAACAGCAAGGAGCTTGCCTCGATGATCGACAACACCACCGATTTGCTCAAGCGACGCGACATCACGCTGCTGAAGTTCCACCTCGACGGCATCCCCTCCCTCGAACAACGCCCCCGCGCGCTCGCCGCCTTGGCCTGCAAATTCCACGAAGTCTGCTTCATGTCTGTTCGCTCACAAGGGGGCATGGTCGTCTCTTTCACGGAAGACTCCGTTGAAGCTGTTTTCAACGCTCCAAGGGAGGTCAGACTTCATCCTGTTGCAGCGGTTTTATCAGCTTTAAATGTCGTGAAAGCATGGCCCGAAGCACGTTTTGCAGCATTGCAATCTCACAAATCGGGATTCACCATAACAACATCTGTCGTAACGGGAGAAGGTCATGTTGGCAATCTCGGTCCAAGAACGCGTAGGGAGTACAAGGTTGTGGGCGAGGCACGGAGCGAGCTGGACGAGCTAAGCAAGTTGGCGCGGCGGGATGGTATTCAAGTTCTTTGCAACGAGCCCGCGCAGTACCCTTGCAGGAGGGAGGGTTTGCTTGTCCGTGCCGTCGATATTCTTCGCAATGAAGTTCATGACGTGACCACCGTGTACCAGATCCTAGACCCGAAAGGAAAGCTTGCCAAACAATGGGGCGGCATGACCGTTAAGAAATGGGAGGGTTTTTTTGCGACGCTTGGGTCGGGCTCCTTGGTGAGCAGTGTCGACGCCCTTCGGGAGTACCTCAAGCTGGCGGAAAACGACTGCGTTGCCGAAAAACTTAAAAACCGACTCTTGAAACTACACGGAAGAGGCGGGACAAAATACTGCAGGGAACAAGGCAGAGCGATATGGGAGGAACCAGAATCACCGCAGATGTCTTCAAGCCCGTCTCCTCAGATGCGTTCTTTGTCTGAGTTGATGCCTGTGTTGCAAGCTGGTTTTTTAGCTAAACAGCAGGCGGTTCAACCACCTTCGTGGACACCGGAGTCGGATGACCTTCCTCCCAGGGTGAGGAGGAAGCCGCTGCCATCTCGGTCGCCTGAGTTTTCTACACCCGACGCTCCTGGGTTAACTGCGACAAATGGTTCGGTTTCTTCGTCGTTTTGTTTAATCCGACCTCCTAGTACTGCGCTTGAAGGGGATGTGACAGACAGTGGTGAGGAGGACGAACCAGATGCGGTGGTACCCGAGCCTGAAGCAATCCCCGCCAGACACAGGCTTGTGCTCCCGAGGGTGAGTAACCCCTTACTTTAAATTTTTTTTAATTTTTTTTTTTTTTTTGAATTGTATCTCTAGATTTTTTTTCTTGTCAACAGAATTTTTTTTTTCCCCCCCCATCGCGTTTTCCTCCGTTTTTTTTTTTTCTAAAAAACTTTTTTTTTTTCTATTTTCCGTGTAAACATTTTTTTTCTTTCCCTTTTTTTTTCTTTCCCAGGTTTTTTCCTTTTAAAACTTTTTTTTGGTGGGTTTCACCGGGTTTTTTTTTTTAGGCGTCCTGCCACATACCGCAGGTACCCTTAAATGTCTCTTTTTTTTTTTTTTTTTTTTTTTTTTTTCTTTTTTTTTTTTTTTTTTTTTTTTTTTTTTTTTTTTTTTTTTTTTTTTCTGTTTAGCCCATCCAGTCTTATCCGTACACGTAATGGTGAATACGATGAAGTAAGAGGAAATAGTTTAAAAAAAATAAAGAAGAGGTGTTAAGGCCTTTGAAAGGGCGCACAGGGAATAACTCCCTCGTTGCTCTCTTTCGCTCCTTTTTTTTTTCCTCTGTTATTCTTTCTTACTTTTTTTTTGAAAAATAAATAAATAAATAAATAAATAAAGACTTTGAGAAAAAACTATTTCAAACTATCTCGAGCCCTTTTCTTGTAGCCCTCTCCCTTCCCTTCAGACCCCTCTAGACAACCATAAAAACTTAAACAAAAAAACAAAGCCCCAAGAATTAAATTCTATTCTCTCTCAAAGAGGGGGTAAGAAAAAAAACTGGGAGAATGATGAAGAGAGAGGGACAGTAAAAAAAAAAAGAAATCAATGGCAGATTTTTTTTTTTGGTTCCTTTTGTTCTTCTTTCATCTTCCTTTTTTTTTCCTTTTCCGTCACCCCCCCCCCTTTTTTTCTCGTTCTTTTTTTTTTCTTCAAAAAAAAAAAAGGAAAAAGGATGGGTCTTGTTTTTCTTTTGGAGAACGGGGGGGAAAAACAAAACCCCCCCTCCCAAAAAAAAGCAAAAGTAATTGTCTTGTTGTTTTAACCGTTTTTTTCTTCCCCCCCCCCCCATGCTATTTCTTTTTTATATCTTCCCTCATTACCATTTTTTCGAAACAACAAAATCTCAAGAAAAAGGCGTGGGAGGGAGGGGAGGGTGGGGGGGGGGAAGGTTTTTAAAAAAAAAAGAAAAAAAAATAATAATAATAAATGGATTCCAAAGCATGGATAGAAACTTACGTGGATTTTCTACAAAAATTCAAATATATAGTAGCGCTCATACTCTTGGGGCTGTTGGCACTGGGTGGCGTGATGGCGCCGCACTTCGCGAACGCCACCAGCCAAGACTTCGAACCACCGAGCAACTCACGCGCCACCGGCGCGAGAAACATGCTAAACCAATATTTCCCCTTGATGAAACAATCAGCAAGCATTGTCCTCTTCATACAACTAAAAAACACATCTGGAAACTACATAGAGGTCCTGAGCGACCGTCTAAGGAGCTTCTCGTTCGCGATACAAAAACGGGCTTCCGAGTACCCAAGCGACGAGGGTATCCTCCTCAACTCAGAAGGTTATTACACCTTAAGAAGAATCGACTTCGCCGCTGCGGAGCCGTTTCTCTCTTCGGATCATTGCGCCACCTTTATCTCCTTCACGATTGGTGTTCAAATGACATCCACAGCAGCTACAAACTACGCAAAATTCTTGAAAAACGAAGCCGTTCCTGAAATCCAAAGCAAGACAAACACCCTTGACTACGAGATGACTCTAATGGGCAGCCCGGCGTTCTTAGAAACCATGATCGATTCGTCAACGTCAGATCTTGAAAGGGTTGACTCCATTGTTCTTCCCTTGGCTTTGCTGACATTGGCGTATATTTTGAAATCCCTCCGGCTGCTCATTCTCCCGTTGGTGTGCTTGGGCTTCTCCGCAGCCGGATCTTTTGGGATAATGTACGGTGTCGCAACGCGTTTTTCAGTATTCGCAGGCGCGCCTAGTTTAATGATGTCAATACTTATCGCAATGAGTATAGACTATGGGTTGTTTCTGTTATCAAGGTACAAGGAGGAGCTCATTAAGCAAAGAGAGTCCGGTAAAGAACTCGATACCAGGTTGGCGGTTATCACAATGCTTCATTCAGCAGGGCATACCATTACAGTATCCGGGTTGACGCTTGCAACGTGTTTTTTGGGTTTGCTGTTTTTTAGGATGTCAATAATGCGTTCCCTCGGTGTTGGCTGCGCCATCGTTCTGATGACGGTTCTGCTGAGCAATTTGATCATCGTTCCGTTGTTGTTGTGCTGGTTTCCGAGGTTTTTTCAAAGGTGTTTGGAAGAGGGTTATTTCTGCCCGCCGAGGCTGTGGTGTTTGGAATCGAAAAAAGACAAATTACCAAGGCTTCCCTCGGCATCGCCTCACGGTGTCGCACAACTACCCGAAGCTACCTTAAACGACGATCTTTCAACAGATTCAAGAGAATGCGACGATCCCACACTTCAAATCGGCCATGCGATAAAGCTGGCAAAGGTCCCGACGTCTGTCTTTTCCGCAGACGAGGATTCAATTTGGTACAAGCTAGGGTGGAGGGTTGTCCGGTTCCCCTACAACGTGGTGGTCCCCATTGTGATAGTTCTGCTAACGCTTCCCTTCGACTTCTACGCGTTTAACTACGACACAACGGATGAAAACCTATACTTCCTTCCTAAACACTCTAAGGTTACGCAAGCATACCAACGAATGGGATCCGAGTTCGGCTACGGACAGGTCTACGCATACCAAATCCTAATGGTCCCCGACGATCCGACCGCAAAAATCCTCGACAAATCGAACAATTACAAATTATGGGCGCAGACCCGCGACGCGATATTCGGACTGGTGAATGCATCGGCGAACGTACACGGCAGGAATTTTGAAGGACCATCGTTTGCTGGAAGCCCCATTGGAGGCGAGACGATGGCAACCTGTCTTGATGAAATGGACGCTGCGAATGTAACATGTGTAAATGTGTTACCAGTGGATATTAAATGCAGAGGGAATGTACTGCTTGCTTGCTCGTTCATGGATACTCCGGAAAACCTTAAAGAGTCGCATTCAATGTGGTTCAGTTACGCTCCGAGCTTCGCCCCGATGGGCAAGGAGGGCAGCTCGTGGTTACACAACGCGAGAAAATACGCGGACGAATTCAACGCACGACAGAATATTTCAATGTACTTTATAGGCCCAGCCGCCGACGCCATCGATGCCGAGGATGGTGTGAACGCGGATTTTACCACAATGGTCGGGGTTACCTCTGCGGTTGTTTTATGTTTTGTTGCCGTGTCCTTTAAGTCCATCACTATCCCGCTCAGATCAATTCTGACAATCGGCCTGACGGTAATCTGGGTGTACGGTTTTGCAGCACTGGTATATCAGCACGGGGCTTTGACTTGGACCACCTTTGAAGGCTTCGATAACACCCACGCCATAGTTTACATCATTCCCTTAATGACTTTCCCTATTGTGGTCGGGATTGGGCTGGACTATGATATCTTTCTCATTACACGTATTATAGAGTATAGGAGGAGTGGGTACTCCACAGAGGAGGCGATTTGCCAGGGTCTGGCCAAGACGGGGTATATAATCACCGCTGCTGGGGTGATTATGGCGACGGCTTTCAGTGGGTTGCTTTTTTCTGAGGAGCCTTTTATGCACCAGTTGTCATTTTATATGGTATGTCGGGGAAGAAAAAAAAAAAAAAAAAAAAAAAAAAAAAAAAAAAAAAAAAAAAAAAAAAAAAAAAAAAGGTTTTCGCTGTTCTTTTCGACACTTTTGTGGTGCGGACTGTATTTGTGCCTGCATTGATGGGCATGCTTGGGGAGTGGAATTGGTTTGTGTTTGGAAAAAAAAAAAATTAAAAAAATTAAAAACAAAAGGTACCCTTTTACGCTTCGAGGGGTGATCGAATATACCAAGGTGGACCTTTCGGACTCAGAAGGAGAATACGTGTCGTCAGGTGACGAAAACGAGGATCGATGAATTGAAATTTACCCCCCCCCTATTTTTATCTTATTCTGCTACTTGACGAACTTCTTATTTATTTGAACACAAAAAAATGTAAACACACTACTAAAAAAAGTTTTTTCTTTCTTTATTTTGTTAGGGGCGATATGGGGGGGGGGGGGGGAGATGAAAGAGAAGGAGGGGGGAAAAAAAGAAGAAGAATTTAAAAGAAGAGTTAGTAACTTCTCTCTTCCCTACGTTTTTTTTTTTTTTTTCGCCCCTCATTTTTTTTCTTTTTTTTTTCTCTCTTCTTTTTCCTCCCCGCCGCCGCCGGTCCTTCGTGTGCGTGCTTCCCCCCCCTTTTTTTTTTCCTTTTCTTTTCTTTCCACTTTTTTTTAAAGTGGAAACCGTGATCCGTTATGTGTCTTGTGTTTTATTGTTCTTCTTTTGCTGTTATTTTCAAAGGGGGTGATATTTTCCTGTTGAAGCCATCTTTGAAACAAACAATTTTGCAAATTACGACCAATCCCCTGTGGGCGTTAAGGCGTTACTTGTGGGTGTGGGGAAAATCTTTTTGTAAACGAAATTATTCTTTTTCTTTTTCCTTTTTTTTCTTTTTTTTTCCATGAAGAAAACTTCACTCGAGTGCTCAAGAACCACCCCCCCCCCCTTTTACCTCTTTTTTTTTCTTCTTCTTCCTCTTCCCTTTTTCTGTCACGAAAAAAAAAAGGAGCAGAAAAAAAAACAAGAAAAAAAAAAGAAAACAGGAAAAATAAAAAAAGGGAAGTTGGTTCAGTAGTCACAGATGAAGGGAGGGTGTTGTTGTTGTTCTTTTTTTTTTTTTTTTTTAAATATTTTTTATGTGTTTTCTTTTGAGAGGCTAACTTACCTCAAAGATAAGAAAAAAAAAAAGAGAAGGAGGCCAACAGAACAGGGTAACGATAGGTTACACGACGTTTTTGAAAGGAAATTTCAAAAAAAAAAAAAAAAAAAAAAAAAAAAAAAAAGAAACTGTACAACCCGATAACAGTTCGCACATGTGGACATGCGAACCCTTAATCCGGAAAGCTCTTGAATCCCACCGTTTTACCCAAAATAATTATGGTTTTTTTTTTTTTTTTTTTTTTTTTTTTTTTCGGGGAAGAAAAGGTCTTACCCAGCTTGCTGAGACAGTTAACCTGGATGTTTGGACCAAACTTAAAGCTACCCTGTTCTGTTGTTTTCTCGGGAAAAAAAAAAAAAATGAAATGAGGGGGGAGAAAGCTCGCGCGTGTACATGCTAACTCTTTGTCGGGGGGAAGGGAGGGGGGGGATGGGGAGGGGTGAGTCAGTATTTGGTAGTTTTACAATATTTATTTCCACCACCTCCCCCCCATGCTCTTGTGTCAGCAGCTGGTTACCTGCATCTTCTTTCACCCCCTTCTCTTCCAAACTCTGAACTGAACGGGGAATGTGATAGAAAAGGATGAAATGGAGCCAAGCTTTCCATTCTTGTCAGTATGCGATTTTCGCACCCCCTCTTAGAGGATAAGAGGAACGTTCCAAATTGGAACCTCCTTATTAAATCCTTTTTTTTTTTTTTGTGTGTGTGTGTGTCTTTGTGTCCCCAAACACCTCCCCTGCCCATCCCCAGGCACCCTTACGGCGTCAGATTATTATTTCTTTTTTTTCTTTCTTTTCCTATTCCCTGTTTCATTAATTGGCTTCTCTTCTTCTTTCCCCCTTCGTTTTTTTTTTTTTTTTTTTTTTTTTCTTCCTTCTTAACCATCTACCAACGAGCGTCTTTATAAAGACGATTTGAAAAAAAAAATCTTTTGCGCAAAGGGCTTTCAATGCAATACAGCCCGGACACTTCTCGCATCCGGGGTCCTGCGCGGAAAATATGAAAAATATAAACTAAATGCTGCCCTAACTTTGCAAGAAAATGAAAAAATAAAAAAAAAACGCCAGCCCAAATTTACCCTTAAAAATCACTTCAAAAAAGGGCACCCAGAAAGAGGCCGGAAGAGGACATTATGAGTGATGGTAGCACTGATGGCTCATCCCTATTATGCAATTTTGATACGGACAGTGATTCTAATTCGAATTCGACCGATTCCGAGTCACAGCAGGGTGATTAGACGGCAAAGCCGGAGCAGTTGGAAGGCATCCGGTTTCGTGAAGATCGGAATCCTTGTGGACCCTGTTTTGACATCAGAGGCTCAACGCCGTTCCATATATTCTCCCAAATGCTCGTCCCAAACGTTATTCGGGTCATAACTTCGAACAATGTGGCAAATGCGGCTAAAAAAGGTGTTTCCCTGGATCTCGATGCTGCTTCTCTGCGTACCTTCCTAGGTGCCCTTTTGTCGATGGACTTGTATATCAAGCCAGATTATTCTGATTACTGGCGCACTGGCTCCACGCCTCTCAACCACACCCCTGGGTACGCCACCGTCATGTCAAGAGACCGCTTTTTGACTATTCTGGGAAATCTGTGTTTCGACTTCTACCTATCGCAAAGGCCTCCCGGAGATCACGGATGCCCCAAAGAAGCGAGGCCGCAGGCCCGAGGACGCGCATTCTGGGACCCAGTTCCACCAGCACGTGAGCATCCTTTGCACCACAACGTGGCATGTCATCAAGCCTGTGCGCTTTCTGTCGACGTTGGATGTTCTGGTGAAGTCAAATTTGGCGTGTCGGCCAAAAGAGAATGAAAGCCGGAGGCCCTCCAGAAAGGACATCCCGCTCCCCACCAAGTGCATATTTACAACACCGCAATGGGCGGAACCGACGCTGGGTGACGCTGTGACAAAACGCCATAAACGCACCCTTATGACTTCGAAGTGGCCCCTGAAAGTATTTTCGTACTTGTTAGATAAATCTCTGGCAAATGCCCGGCTTGTTTGGTCCCCCCAACACCCTGAGTACGAACGACAGTGGATTCACGCTTTTCAAAGAGGCAGTCATCGAAGGGCTACTAGGGAGGCTGCCCAAACAACAGCTAAAGTCAACTATAGAGCAGGCTGCCCCGAAACACAGAACGAGTGCCCTGAGGCCCCAATGCGACGCGACAGTACCTTCTGGGACCATTTCCCCGAAAAAGTAGCGCAACGTGCGGTACAAGCATTGCAAGTCGAAAAGACCCCTATTTCAGTGTTCAGCCTGCTTGGTACAACTTTGCGTGACTCCGTGCTTCAAAGACTACCACCTTGCCGGGGATACCCCCCAGAAACCCCTCTCGGGGTCAAAAAAGAAGTCCCCCAGCGTACGAACCGCGTCAAGAAGGCCTTAAATAGCTTTTTATAGAATTTTACAGTCGATTTTTTTGACTTGTTTTTTGTACCCCCTCCCGAGCACTTCGGGAACGATATTTTTGACAATGTTGTGGGGGTGGGCCCTGCTGTGGGCACCCTCTCTCTAGAATTGGGACATCTGGAGGCATTTCCGGGGGCATATAGCCCCGGCGTTGCGCTAGAATAGTTTTTTTTTGAAGTTTTGAAAATTTACCCCCCTGGTGGGCAAAAATGGTCCGTTGGTAGATGGTTAAAACGTCCCCCCTCTGTTCCTCATTCATTGTCAAGAAAAAAAAAAGAAAAAAAAATGTCTACACATGAAGAGCTTCCACAGCGGCAGAGAGGGAGAAGGGAGAGACACACACAACAAGCTGGTAAAAAAGACAGTGAACAAGAAGCCAAAGAGAGCGTGGTGGTGAGAGGGAGGCCGGGCAGGGAGTATGAGTATTTAGACCACACTGCTGATGTGCAGATCCACAGTTGGGGCGGGACTGTGGAGGAGGCAATGGAGAACCAGGTGTTGGGGATGTTTGACTACATGACTGATAGAGGCACAGTGGAGGCTACCGAAGAAATTAGATTTGATGTGTCAGATGCACATGACTACAGGAGCCTTCTGTTCAAGTTCATGGACGAGATGCTGTTTCACTTCAGTGCTGAGTTCTTCACCCTCAAGGAGGTCCGCATCACCTCCCTGGACACCACCTCCTGGTCCCTGTCCGGTGTGGCCTGGGGGGAAAAGTGGGACCGCAAGAAACACACGATCGGCACAGAGATCAAGGCCATCACGTTTGCCTCTCTCCGTGTCATCCCTCCCGAAGAAGATTTGCAAGAAGACGAGTACGAGGGCACGAAACCCCCTGATGGGTGCTGGAGCGCTTATGTTGTGGTGGATATTTGAGAAGGGAGGGAAAAAAAAAAGAAAAAAAAAAAAAAAAAAAAAAAAAAAAAAAAAAGCAACTAACCCATTTTTTCCCCTGTTTTTGTTTGTTTGTTTTTTTGTTTCTTCTGTTCTTGTTTTTCCCGTCAAGTCCTAAGGGGAAAAAAAAAGAAAAGAAAAAAAAGAAGAAAAAAAATGACGACCACGACGCCCCCCCGTGTAGTACCCCTCTTCTGCGATGAGCTGCTGGCCAGCGGACCGGTATCACAACACATGCATCTGCTGATGCTCAAGGAAAGATGGGTCGACTTAAGCAAGGCGAAGGTAACGATGGAAGACGCGGAAATGCTGATAAGACTACTCCTGGCGATTGCCGTGGGGAAGGTGCGTCCGAACTGCAAGGCGGAGGGAAAACACACGGAAAAGGCAGCCGAGCTCAGCCTCCTCCTACTGTTCACCGCTTTATGCGAACCAAGCCTCTGCTTCAGGGTACTGCACCAAGGCATGCTCTCCGTTATGAACAAACTGGAAATCGTTGAAAAAGAAGGAACAGAAAGGGTACCAGAGGCCACCAAGTCGGACTACGCTCTGATAAGGAGAGAGATCGAAATGCAAGCGTACAACGAAAGAAAAACCCTGCATGAAAAACACAAGGAAACCGCGAAGAGAATACTTGAATACGAGAACTTTCAAAGCCAGGCTGTTGAACATGAAACGATCGAGTTGCTCCGAGACACGCAGGTACCTGGCATCCCAGTGGGGATGGAGTTAAATGTTTTAATTGACCTTCCGGACGAGGAGCGTCTCCAAGCGCTTCGAAATTATCTGGAAACAATCCAAGCTTATGAGGAGGAGATACCCCATACCGCATTAACGGCCACCCAGCACAACGAACCAAAACAAAACCCATTGGAACAATGCGAAAGGGACACCGACCCCTCGATCCCGTTTCCAACCCCACGACACCGTTCCTTCCCGGAAGTGTTGAGCCGGTCCGATCTCTCATTGGAAATGTACCTGCAAAATCCGTCAACTCGATTCTTCACAGTTCAGCTGTTGAAAGCTTTTGACAGTGCTGGTGCCAACGTGCAGTACTTCACGAAGGGTCAGAATCGCGCTCATTTGTACATCCCTCACAGAGCATCTCGAACCTGTAAAATTTTCCGAGATTTCATAACATGCCCTCCAAGACCGAAGGGGTCCAACACATGGGGCCCCGACTCCTTCATACACATCAAGACAAACATAAAATCCCGTAGCGACATAATGTACCGCTTCCTTGTTGAGGGGTACAACTACGGGACAAACAGTATTATCCATTCTGATATATGTGGGTACAGCCATCGAAAATGGGCCAAAGTAGGAAAGGGAGCCATGGAGGAAGCTGGCTGGCCTGAAGGATGGGACAATGATGTTTCGACCGACTACATGACAGGAGCCACTGTGGACCAATACTACTCCGCAGACGGCTATGTAGTGATAAGCCTCAAATCCAGGTCTTTCTTCTGCACTGGATTCTCCGTTTCTGCCTGGCTCGTTGTTCACGGTTTCGGTGCCAACCACGAGCTCACAGCAACCATACACCACCAAGACGCACCGTTGTAGTTTTTCTTTTTTTTTTTTTTTCACCCCCTCCTCGCCACTTAATACCTTCGATCCTGTATTTCCATGCACCGGACTACATAACATTTTTCTTTCATTTTCTTTCCCAGTTTTTTTTTTTTTTTTTTTTTTTTTTTTTTTTTTTTGAAATTTAAACAATTTTTATATGACGCAAATCCCACCCCTTCCTCCCCCCACAAAAATAAAAGGGAGACAAAAAAAAAGGAAAAAAAAAAAAAAAAAGAAAGAATGCCTCGTTCTTCAGCAGCAATTATGCCAAAGGGTGTAAAGAAGGCTTCTAAGAAGCCCGTAAAGACGAGCACTCCGAAGAGAACTCCCGGAAGGGGCGCGAAGAGGGCGTTGATGAGGGACCTCCACTCCATGAGCGATCTTGTAGAACAGAGGGTCGCCAACGTCCTCAAGGTATGCCAGGACCTTGGTTCCCTGAAGGGCAAGGTTGATGTGATAAGTATGACTGTCGAGGATGCACAGAAGGAGCACGACGAGCGCGTCGGGAAGGTGGAGAGGGACATTCTCCAGTACGAGCTGCAGAAGGTTCAGGATGTACTTAAAAACACCAACAAACTTGCTGTCGACCGACTGGAAATGGATGCTCTGAGGAAGCTTCAAAGGAACAAGGAAGACGAGTCTGTCAAGAACACAAAAACCCTGGACAAAGATGTTATCGAAAAGGTTGCAGAACTCGTACGTTTCAAGGAGGTGGAGTTTCAAAACAAGTATGCGGAATGCCGTGCTAAGGAAGCGTCTATGGATGCTGAGAGGCGCACACTTCACGCAACCATTGCCTCTCTGAGGTTTGAAATCGAGTCGCAGAAGAATCTGTCATCTGACATCGCCAAGGCCAACCAGCAAAAGAAAATCAACGAGCTCAGGCGTAAGGCCATCGAGGACCACCAGGCCAGAGAGCTAGCCAAAGAAGACGCACTTTTGGCACAAACCATGCAATTTTCAGGAAAGATGCCTGTTGCAGCACCCGCTGCTTCGACTCCCGTCCCGCGCAAGAAATCCCTGACAAAGCCCGTAGAAGCGTCCAGTGAATCTGGGTCGGGAAGCGAGACCGACACTGACACCGAGGAAGCCCCGAAATCGCAGAAGACAGCACCTAAGAAGAAGGTTTGTAAAAAGAAAATCAAGAGAAGAAAAAGAAATTTTTTTCCCCCCAGCAGGAAGAAATTACGCGCCAAGGGAGTACTGCTAAGAAGCCCGCAGGTAAGGCTGCAAAGAAGGTTGTCGCTAAGAAATAAGGGAAGTGAATAATGGAAAGGGGTTTTTTTTTTTTTTTTTTTGGTAGATGATTTTTTTTTTTTTTTTTAAAAACCCAACACAAAAAAAAATGGAGGAAAAAAAAAAAGAAGGCAAGTTTTCTTATCCCACTTCTATATTTCTTTTTTTTTCTCGTTTTTCCCCTCCCTCAATCCCCCCTCCCCTTAGATGCGCTGATAGGTACCCTTAAAAAAATGGAATGGTTCAATGGGAAATAGGGGAGGGGGGAAAATCGTGCTTAAATTTTGAAAACTTATCTCATTACTTTGGTTATTCTCTTTCTATAACTGCATGTTTTCAAATTAGTGGGGGGGAAAAAAAAATGGGGGGGTGAACAGTGTCCCTTTTTTTTTTTTTATAAAAATGCTTCCCTTTGACAGACGAAAAAAAAAAAACATACCTTATGTTCCACATTTTCCTCCTCTCTTTCTCCCCTCCCCCCTCTTTTTTCCCAATTGAATCCCTCCCCCCTTTTTTTATCCCCCTTTTTTTTTCTTTTTTTTTTTTATACTTCCTCTCTCCTACCACGTTTTACTTCTCTTTTCTTCTTTCTCGTTCCCGTTTCCCGTCCTTTTTTTCTTCTTCTTTTTCCCCATTTATTCCCCCCCCCCACTGGATGAAAATGTTATGGAGACCAGAAAAAAAAAAGAGGGCGGGCAAAAAAAAAAAAAAAAAAGAATGCCGTCTTCGGATCTCTCCGACACCGATTCGAATGGGACGTACGTGGGGGGCGTTGATCTGGGTGAAGGCGACAGCGAAGTCAAAGAAAGCACTGTTCATGACGAAGATCCACTCCCACCACTCCCACCGACCCCTAAAGGGAAGGATTCCACCCCATCCCCGTCACCTCTGTGGGACCTCATCGACGATGAGATCATATCCAGGGGGAAAATCACAGCAGAATCTTTCGTTAAACTGGCAAGAACGGCAATGAACATGCGAAAAGAAGCACTACTCGCCGCCACCGAAGAAGTAGCCCGAAAAACCACCACCGAAAAGGACCTGTACATTGCAACAGGCGAACTCTGCGAATCCGAACTGGAAAAACGGAAGAATGTCCTGGAGCAGGAACACTCCACATGGGCCGGGTTGCTGCAGGCTCTGCTTCCTTTGAAAAGCGACATTGTTGAATCTGTGGAAACGAGGGTGAAGAGAATGAGGAAACGAGAGCGGAAAATCGAAAAGTTGAAACACCTCCACCTAACCATGAAGTATGAGAAGGAATGGGCAACGGACAGCGAAAAAAAACGAGCGGAGTCAGAATGGGCTGCTTACGTCAGAAAGGTGTACGCAAAAGACTCTGAAAAACTGCGTTACGTCACCGAAAGGGAGATGGAGGCGAAGTTTTCCCAAGCCCGGCATGACATGGGGTACACCCCACCGAGACCTGAGGTAGCCACCCGGTGCCGTCCCACGCTTTACCAGTCGCTTCTTCAAACCCAACGCGAGCTTTTTTCATCGCCCCGTCCACTCCCATCTCCCGCTATAGATGTCACACCTTCCTCTCCCTGCCGTGCACAGATGTCCACACCTTTTGACTCGTTCGGTCCTTCACCTCAAGGCCCATTTGTTGCTACAGATATGTATAATATGTATTGATTTTTATTTTTATTTTTATTTTTATTTTTTTTTTATAAAAAAAAAAGAGAAAGAAAAAAAGTTTTTTTTTTGAAGGATGGAAAAGATAAAATGAAGGGGATACCTGTGGCTGTTGTGGTGGTGTTGCTTCTTGCGGTGCAGTGCTCGGCTTCGTGCTTTGAAGCATTTGTGTTGGATTATCCCAAATGTAGGGATTATGAGGGGAACGGTTACGTGTGCAGAGGGGGCTGGTGTGTAAGCGGAGAATGTATTGGTGACTGCACGCTATGTGCAGTGGAACGAGTCGGTTTCACACCGGACTTTACAACAGTGCGATGCGTCGACAGCAAGGGCGACGCTGCTCGATCGAACGCAGAGGTGTATGTCCCTGCTGTGGTTGGAGTTATATCTGTGGTAGCAGCCCTGTACCTGGCTGTTAAGACAGGCCTTCTGCTGCTGCCGATGCTTCTTGTAGCGTCTTATCTAACAGCGGGGACGTCGTTGGCGTACACCTCGACACCTTTGTTCAGCCTTGCTTGCATTTATATGGGAGCCAAGCTCTTTTTCGGTTCGTTGGGCATCCTCCGCATGCTGACCTTCCTGCTTCTCGGTGTTGCCATCGGCTTGATAGGTTTTATTTATTTAGAGAGAACATTCCCGATCATCACCGGCGGGCTTAGATTGTGGTTTTGAAAGAAAAAGAAACCCCCCCCTCCCTTTATTTTTTTGTTTTCTCACCTTTTGGAAAGAAAACAAAAAAAAAAGAAAATAATAATAATAATAATAATAACATTCAAATGACCAATGGTCGCTAGGGCGCAAAGACTTGCGGTATGTCTGTTCTACCTGGTCTCGGGGCCGTCGCTCATTATGTTGAACAAGCATATCATGCAGAAGTTGGATTTTAGGTACCCGATTACACTATCAGCGTTGGGTATGATAGCAGCGTCGGTAGTGTCGGTGGGGGCTGCGAAATCAGGAGCTGTGGAGGTTAAAAAGGAGTGCTTAGATATGGTGGGAACCCGTGATTGGTTTCAAACGTGTATACCTGTAGGCCTTTGCAAGGCGGCGACGTTGACGTTGGGCACCGCGAGCTACCTGTACCTCAACATGGGGTTCATTCAGATGTTGAAATCGTTCTCTCCCGTTGTTGTAATGGCCACAGCGGTTCTATTCAAATTGGATTACCCCCGGTCGGGGGTTTGCATTTCCGTTTTTGTAATATGCGTCGGGACCGCGATCACCACCGGCTTCGATCCTTCCATGAACTGGCAGGGCTTGCTGCTCCATATTGGTGCTGCTACCACAGAAGCGGTGAACCTTGTTTTAACACAGTTTTTACTGCAAAACAGAAAATTCTCAGTTGTTGAAGCTCAGTGTGTCTTGGCCCCGCCCGGGGTTTTATTTCTCATGCTGTCCGCGTGGTTTTGGGAATGGCCCCGGATGTACGAAAAAAGCCATCATTTGCTTCCATTACACCACCCCTTCCTCTTTTTCACCGCGTCATTCTTGGGGCTTCTCATCAACTACCTTACGTTCTACGTGATCCAGGCAACTTCTTCTCTGACGCTGAAGATCCTCGGGATGTTTCGCAACATAGCTTTGATCTTCATAGGCATGGTAACTTATCAGGAGTTGATTCCGGGCTACGAGGCTGTCGGGTTCTGCATCACCGTGTTGGGGTTCGGGGGGTACAACTATTACAAAGCCAACCCGCAGGCTAACCTCGCCCTCGAAAGGCGGGTTTTTGGGAGGCACAGTTGCAGCGAGGGAAAAGACGATCCCGTGTAATCAAAATAACATTAAAAAAAAAAAGATAATATAAGAAAAAGAAAGAGAAAAAAGGGGGGGGGGGGGGGGGGGGCTACGTTGTCGGCGTACGGCCGTACGTACGCGTATTTCGAACGAACACCGTACGCACTTTTAGATTCTGTGCGTACGGCATGTTGGAAGGTCTTCAGAAAAGTCTCGGGCAATGTGTAGAGGGATGCGCAAGGGAGCGAATGGCGTCTCTTGCTACCTGGGCATCGCTCAAGGTGGAAGCCCAAAGAGCTGATTCTCTTGTCAGACCTCACTTTAACAAACGTAGTTTTACCTGCACGCAGTTTGTGAGGGACTACACGCGCGCGGCAGAACTAACGTTGAGAGACCTGCAAGGTGCCCAATCCCGATGACAAAGTGTAAAGGTGTTTGCATGACGGAGCCGTACGCACTTTTTCAGATTTTGCTGCGTACGCGTACGCCGACAACGTAGCCCTAGGGGGGGGAGAGGCACCACCAAAGTGGTTTTGTGTTTTTCCCCGAGAACAAAAAAAAAAAAATAAATTCCTTAATTTTTTTATTCTTTTTTTTTTTTCTTCTTCTGTCGCGTTACAAAATAAAAAAAATAAAAAGGAAGGAGAGAAAGAACAAACATGCACCGTCTTTTCTTAGTGTCCGTGCTGATCCATGCAGCAGCCGGGATGGAGCTCAACCCAGAAGATTTTCAGCAAGGCGGGACACTTGGCGAGGTGAAATCTGTAGTATTGTACTGCACTACTTGCGGGGGGAAGGAGATAGCGTTGCTGCAAGAGTTGCAAGACGCAGGGGCGCAGGAAGGGGTTCCCGTAGGGTACCTGAATTGCGCAAGATGGAAAGACTTTTGCAAGAACCAGAGGGTGATGGACGGGCAGTACACAGTCTACGGGCATGGGGGCATCAAGATGGACACATACAAGGGTTACCCTGCAAAAACCGATCTCATAATGTGGGCCAGCAACCTTACTGGCAAACCCCTCTCTTCCTACCTTCCCTTCACTACCCGCTGCACCTATCATCTCGCGCAGCTTACCACACACCTCGTTAAAACCATCGGCGTCCAGGGCGTCACAGGCTACACACTTATCGCCACCATCTTCGCAGGCATGTTCCTACCACCCCTTTGCATTATCGCTTATATAATGTACACTCTTGTAAATGCTGTCCTGGGGAACGAGAAACACAAAGCCGATTGAGTGGGGGGGGGGGGGGGGGTTATAATGCTTCGCTCTTGTATCTAACTTTTTTTTTTTTTTAATACGAGTTTAAAAAAAAATATTTTCACACAAACTCTGCCCTAATAAAACCCCAACCAAGAAAGAAAAAAAAAAAAAAAGAAAAAAAAATAAAAGAATGGAGGCGGCACGCGATGCCGAGGCAAACAAGGAATGGGGCACAGCGATCTCACTGTACTTGGGAGCTTTGGAGAAAATCGACATGGGTAAGAAAACAGAAAGGGCGGAGACGTTGATCGGGGTGGGGAGATGTCAGAACCAAATGGGCAATCACGCAGGGTGCGTGGAGAGCGTGACCAAGGCGGAAATGGTCGGGGGAGGTATGATGCTGAAGGAGATATTAAACCTGAGGGAATCGTGCAACGCGGTGCTGGAAAACTACGTGGCGGCGGCGGCAGACTGCCAACGGTTGCTCGAATCCTGCGAAACCGAACAACAACGGGACGACATCACATCTAGACTGAAAACCTACCGAAGCGCTGTTTCTTTGGACGATGAAACCGAAATGGACCCCGACTACCGAGGATGCTCGCACTACTCCAGACGATGCAAGCTGTACTGCCCGGAATGTTCCACTCTCACCCCATGCCGGATATGCCACGATGAGAACGCTGATCACAAGCTTGACAGATTTAAAATCTCCAAAATAAGGTGCATAACATGCGGTACTGATCAAGGCCCTTCTGCAGCGTGTGAGGCCTGTTCCATCACCTTTTCTGATTATTATTGCCATATCTGCCATCTCTGGGGTTCCTTTCCCTCCCCGTCCGCTCCGGCTGATTACATATGGCACTGTGATGCCTGCGGGATTTGTCGTAAAGGTACCGGGGGGGGCATCGGGGCATCAGGGTTCGCCCATTGCGACAAATGCGCGTCATGTTGGCCTATTGACTCCGATCACGAATGCATCCAAAGTGGGTCCAACACGCACTGTCCTGTTTGCTTGGAAGATCGACACAATTCAACGAGAATTTCCGCGTATTTGAACTGTGGGCATTTTATGCATGTATGTTTTTTTTTTTTTTTTTTTTTTTTTTTTTTTTTTTTTTTTTTTTTTTTGGAAGAGAAAAAAGAAGGGAAAAAAAAAAAAAAAAAAAAAAAAAAAAGGTGGATTGCAAAAGGGAGTTTCTTCGCAGCCGGCAGTTTGCTTGTCCGATATGCAAAAAGACGATTTCTAATGAGATATTCGCAACGATAGCGGCTGAGGTGCAGCTGAACAAAATGCCCGCCGAGTATGATGGGGTGAAGGCAGAGGTTATCTGCAACGATTGCTTGGAGAAGAATATGGTATGTGGAGCGGGAAAAAAAAAAAAAAAAAAAAACAGGTACCTTATCACTTTGTTGCCATGCGGTGCCCGTGTTGTGACTCCTTCAACACAACTATAACGAAAGAGCCCAAGATAAACAGACCTGGATCGTAGACTGGTAGATTTGTTCTCCCCCTTCCCCCCTCTTCTTTTTCCAGCTATCCACATTAAAAAAAAAGGAGGGGAAGAGGTTTTTTTTTTTTCCCCCTCCCTAAAGGGGCTCCGTTCGCGTTAGAGCCGTTGGCACAGCTTTAAAAAAAAAAAAAAAAAAAAAAAGATATGCGTAGAAGCACAAAAATGTGAGAGGTGAGAAAATTTGAAAGAAAAAGAAGAGAGACAAAAAAAAAAAAAAAAAAAAAAAAAAAAAGAAAGAAAAAAAAGAAGAAGAAAAAATCCGTTCCAGAAAGATTTGTATCATTAGGCAAAAGGCAATGTGTCCTGTTGCGAAGGCTCCTCTTTTTCTCCTTATTCGAAAAAAAAAAAAAAAAAAATACGAGGGAGTGGGGGAAACGCCTTCTTATTTCATTATTATTATTATTCTTTTTTTTTAAACTGAAACCCTCGTCAACGAATCTTCCATTTCAAAGCATTTCTGTCCGGTTGCAGGTGTAGGAGATGGCTCCCTGCCGGCTTCCTGTCCAGCAGAGATAGCAATCCCTAATAAGCTTCTTTTGTTTATGATCGCTGCGTCTACCATGAGAGAAACCCATTTTCCTGTCAGCCTCTTGAAAAGGCAGTCTAGAAGCTCGGCTTGTGGAGTACATCTATTTGCCTGCTAATAATGTTTTGGTCTGGCTGCAAGAGAGACCTGAAGAGCTGGTCATTAACAAGTTTTGAAAGGTAGTTTGTTCTTGGCATAACACAATGTCATTTGGTGTTTCAATATATCAAAAAAAAAAAAAAAAAAAAAAAAAAAAAAAAAAAAAAAAAAAAAAAAAAAAAAAAAAGCGCCCCTGAATGGTTCGATCGAACATCACACCGATGTCCCGCACTTTCTCCAAAAGGAAAAAAAAAAAAAGGAAAAAAAAAAAAAAAAAAAAAAAAAATGTCCGACGAAGACGCAAAGGCAGAGGCCGGCTTGGCGGGAGAAGACCCTCCTGCGGAAGAGAAAAAGGAGAAGAAAGAGGAAAACCGAATCATGGTATACGCAAGGCTGAGACCCGTGTTCCAAAGGGACCGCGACGATCCCGCATTCACACACATTGTAAACCTCCATCCCGACAGAAAGACCATCTCGTTAACAGGAGGAAAGACGTACGTGTACGACGCCACCTTCGGTGAAAAATCAGAACAGATCCCTGTATGGCAGGCCGTCGGGAAACCTGTAGTAGAAAACGTCTTCAAAGGATACAGTGGTTGCGTAATGGCCTACGGGCAAACCGGCACCGGAAAGTCCCACACGATGTCCAACATGGACCGCGGGTCTGAGGGAATCGTTATGCAGTCCATGATGCACATTTTCAACAAAATGGAAACCGACCCCGACCGAGAGTACGATGTCCAAATGGGGTACCTTCAAATCTACATGGACAAGGTTCAAGATCTCATGAAGCCTGGAGGGACGAAGAGCTTGGACATCATTAGAAGCGACGCAGGTGAAGTGTCCATCACCGGTCTAACCATGACAGAGTGTCGAACAAGGGAGAAATTCGTCGAGCTTTACGAAGAAGGTGACCAGCATCGTATTGTAGCTGCCACCAAGATGAACCCTGTTTCTTCCAGATCCCACAGTTGCCTTCTCATTCAGATTAAATCCCGCCCCAAAGGCGACGACGGCACCGGTGAATCCCGTACCGCAAAGATGTGGATGATCGATTTAGCAGGGTACGAACGGTTCTCCAAAACAGGTGTTCTTGAAGGCATCCGCAAAGAAGAGGCCAAGGGTATCAACGCGTCGTTGCTCTCTCTTGGAAACGTCATTTCAGCGTTGTCCGAAAAAAGCTCGCACGTCCCGTGGAGAAACGCCAAGCTTACAAGGCTTCTCCAAGACGCCATTGGTGGGAAGGCCAAGGCGGCCGTGTGCATTACACTCGGACCGTCGGGAGTGTCATTCCACGAGACCGTGGGTACTCTGTATTTCGGAAGGTATTAGAGGAGGGGGAAAAAAAAGTTTTTTTTTTTTTATATATAATACAGTCGAGCAATGGCAGTTAAAACTGAAGCGAAGCTGCAGCTGAACGTTGACTACGCGGCGCTCTGCAAGAAACTGCAGACCATGCTCGAGGAGGAACAAGAGAAATCCGCGGATCTCGAGACGCAAATCGAGAAAAGAATGGTAATAAAAAAAAAGGGGGGGAGAGGAGAGAGGGGAGAAAAAAAATATTATAACAACAAAAAAATTAGACGGAATGCAACGAGCGTGAAGCCAGGATGCACAAGGAAATCGCAATGATGAAGAACCGACACGAGGAACAGCTCAAGACTCTCATCGAGTCCGGCGCGGACCCCGCAGCCATCGAGGCGCTCATGAAGGAGAACGAGGCAGAGATGGAAATCGTGCACGAACAACATGTATGGGATCAAAGAAAAAAGAAAAAAAAGAAAGGCTGAGGAGCGACTGGTGGAAGAAGAAAAATTCGAGGAACAAACAAAAGAGTTTGTACAGGAAAACATGAAGGTGTCCAGCCAAGAGATAGACAAGCTGAAGACGGATCACTTGGCCGAGGTATCCTCCCCCTCCCCAAATTATAATTTCTTAAAAAAAAACAAAAAAAAACAAAAAAAAAAAAGATGGAGGACCTGCAAAAGAAACTCGAGAGTGCCAACCAAGAAGTCGAACGATTAAAGCAGAAAGACGAAGAATGCACCCAGTTAAACAGTTACATCACAACCTTGAAGGAAGAGCACGCCGAGGTTTGTCATATTGGTACAAATAAACCCCCAACACAGGAGACCCTCAGAGCCAAGGAAGAAGGAGCTCTGAACTCAGGGGTCTCGCAAGACGGCTTGGCACAGCTGAAGAAGGAATATGACCAACAAGTGAAGTCCATCAGAACAATGATGGAAACAACCCACGAGGGTAGAGCCCAAGAGCTAGAAGACACCCACGAAAGGGAAATACAACGATTAAAGAAACAACTTGAGGAATCTACCAGAAAGAGCGAAGAGGAGTACAGCGAAATGAAAATGGTACTCGAGACAAAACTTGCTGACGAGGTAGCCAAGGTCAAGGCAAAGGCAGCAGATGTCCAAGACAAACTAAAGAAAAACCACATGATCATCAAATCCTCGTACCAGGATCAGAAGGAAAAACTCAAGGCAGAGATCGCCTTGCTCAAGGAGACGCATGGGGTCGAGAAGGATGGAGTGGCAAAGGAAGGAAAAGACAGTCTCAGGCACCTTACGGAGCAGCACGCGAGCATCAAGCGTTCGTACCAAGAACAAGTCGAAAAGCTTAAGAAAGAAAACGCCGAGCTCAAGCAGAAGATTGGAAGTGGGGGTGGCAGTGGGTCTTCTTCCCCTGTCGCCAGCAGCCCACCAGTACATGATGATCCGGTTGCAGACGTTCCCCCTCCTGCCGATGAAGCAGATGACGAGTAAATATTCTTTTTTATATTGAAAAGCTCTTTTTTTAGTAAAATCGAGAAACCATTTAAAAAAAAAAAAAAAAAAAAAAAAAAATGAAAGTGTGTTTTTTTTTTTTTTTCTCTTTTTTTTCTCTTTTCCCCCTTTACCCGAGCCCTTCATATTTTCTTTTTAATTGAAGAAAGGATAGAATAAAAAAAATTGAAGAAAAAAAAGAAGAAAAAAAAAAAGAAAAAAAAAAAAAAACCAAGGGAAGAGGGAGGAGGGGAGGGAAGAGAGGAGAGAAGGAGGAGATTGGGCGCGCCTTTTGTGTTTAAAAGAGGAGAGAGAGTGTGTGCGAAAAAGATAAATCCAATACAACACTCAATCAAAAAAAAAAAAAAAAAAAAAAAAAAAAAAAAAAAAAAAAAAAAAAAAAACCCTCCTCTTCTTCTTCTCTTTCTCCTGTTTGTTTGACACAGATTTGTCTCACTCCCTCCCACCCTCGTGGCACTTCCCTTTTTTTTTTCTTCTTCTTTGTTCTCTGTTGTTGTTGTTGTTGTTGTTAGACCCTCCAGCCTCCCCATTTTCTTTTTAAAGCAAAAAAAGGTCTGTAACTTCTATTCAGAGTACCCGGGAAGAAATAATTAAAGAAATCATTATATTATATTGCAGACTTTTTTTTTCTTTGGAAAAAAAAAACCCTTGGGGGAGGGGTGGGGTTTTTTTGAAAAAGCTTTTATTTTCTCTTACTGTACCATTTTTTATTTTTTATATTCTTACGACGGATTGCCCCCCCCCTTTTTTTTAAAATTTATTTTTTATTCGCCCCACAAAAAAAAAAACAGCAAAATTCCACAACACACACACCCTCCCCTATGGCGTTGAACAAGACAGACACACGGCAGCGGGCGTATAACCGGATCGATTCATCAAGCTCACAAGGCAACTGGGTGGATGAGAAAACCTACAACAAAACAAGAAGCGGGTGTCTAATGGGCAATTGGTGGGAAGAGGAAATCCTTCGGGAAGGAAACGGAGAGACACAGGAAATGGAGGGAAGCAGGCTGGACAAATCAGGGGGTATGGTGCCTCCCCCCTCCCCAATTTTTTCACTTTTTTTTTCAAAAGGCCTGAAACGAGGGCAAGGAGGGATGGAATCCACACGATTTCTTATAAATCCCGTGGCTACGAGTACACTATCGCCGGATCATTTTGAGACGGTATTTTTTTTTTTTTTTTTTTTTTTTTTTTTTTTTTTTTCCCCAATTTTTTTTTTTTTTTTTTTTTTTTTTTTTTACAGACGACACGGAAAGATTTCAACGAGCGTACAGCCGACATCAAGCAGCTGAAGCCTCCAAGGCAAGGGCTGAGGGCCCAGCGGCGGGTCGACGAAGTGTTGCAGACTGCGAAAAAAATGCAGCAAGAACAAGACGACGCCGAGGCCGCAGCAGCAACCCACCGCGTCTACACCACCGCTTACGCCAGCTTCAACGCAAGCACGAAGCCTGTCGATGTAGGTGGCCCAATCGATTCTTTTGACTACACTGAAGATCAACCCATTACTCTGTACACAGGGAACCCAAACACAGGCACGAAAATGCAGGTCCAAGGAATAACCTCCGGCACAGGCCGCAACACCATGGCGAAAAACTGCAACTTCTCGATACCGGTCACGCAGCACCCCATTGGAGGCAAACACCAAACCCCGCAGTACTAAAAAAAAAAAAAAAAAAAAAAAAAAAAAAAAAAAAAAAAAAAAAAAAAGGCGAGGGGGAAAAAAATGTAAATATTTGTGTTCGTTTTTTTTGGGGGGGGGTAAATTCACTTAATTCCCAAGAAAAAGGTGCCGGCATTCAAAAACAGTGCCCAAAAAAAAAAAAAAAAAAAAGTCCATTTTTTTTTAGTGAAAAAATTACCCCCACTTTCCCCCCCTTTTTTTTCCGAAAAAAAAACCCCCCCCATAAAATTCTCCGAAAAAAAATCCACGAAATAAAAGAGGGGAGGGGGGGGAGGGTGTGCCCGCTCACCCAACACACACAATGTCCGAGAGGGAGAGACGGGAGAGTATATGCTCAACCTTGGGAGGCATCGGTGGGGGCGTGACGTTTGCTGCGGGGATAAGCATGGCGGAACCAACAAGATCCCAACAACGAAGAAAATCAAGCGTGGGTCTACAGCTACCGCCGGCCGAGCCGAGCAGAGAAAGACGCACAAGCATCTTGAAGAGAAGGGAGAGCCACGGCTCAATGCTCTCCAGAAGAAGCACCATAACAGGCTTCGCAAGGAAAACATCATACAATGACGCGCAGCACAACATCCACAATGAGATTCTTGACGTGGTGGTTGGTATCGCAAGGGCACAGGCGGAAATGAAAGCTGAAAACACCGAAAAGCTTAAAAAAATGCAAAAACAAATCAAGGTCGTCTCGAGCGCGGTCCTCGCGCTTCAAAAAATCTCAACCCAATTCGACACAGTAAGAAGAGAAAGCAAGGACGAATACATCTCAGATCCCGTCAACGCTATAGCACCTCTTAACTCGACAAATCCAGTAAACGCTGTCTACCCATCGTATCAAAGATCCTCATTGTCATCATCAGCTGCGCAAACTCCCAGGAATAAAACGGTCACGGCATCGAGATCTCATTTTGATTCACCGCAACAATTGAGTTTGCCCGCGTCCACAGCGTCGAACATGCAATGGGGCGGCTTGGACGACGATGTGGTATCTTCAACATCGAGTAGTAGCCAAGGCCATGCTACACCTGATTTGGAAGTCCCAAACCCGTTCAAACACATGGATTCTGCTCCGAAAGGCTACGCGCTTGCAAACTCACTTTCCGAGGGAAACACCGGATCGATATCAGACGAATCAGATGAATCTGAAACCGCTTCATTCTCACAAAGGGTTCGCCATGCCGAACGGCATCTAGCCATCAACGCGCACTACAGAACCGGGAGCGGCGTCATCCTCCCAGAACACATGATTCGAAAAACAGCAGATATTATATATCTCATTTTGGCACTGTTGGAGTCTTACGAATGTTTGTTCTCGCTTTTGTGGCCGGATGCTATACCGACAGCTTACAAGATTCTCTTGAAGGTAATCTTTACGTTGGGGCATGTTTTTTTTATTTGGATTGTGTCCCGAACGGCGGTATTGGACGGATACACATTAGAGGATAGCAGTTTGCAAACGATCCGCGGGATTTACAAAAGGACCTGGCTCCCCTTTGACGTAGTGACGTCGATTCCCTACGACCTGCTCCCGGTTAGCTTCTCGATGTGGCTCGCGACACCACGGTTGGCACATGCCGTTCGAGTTCCAAAGTTGCTGACCACCGCAAATCCTTTAAAACAGGCCTCCGGCTGGATGAGCGGTTTAAAAGCAAGCTTTTGGTTCTTCTGGGGCCTCAATATAATGGGCATACTATACGTCCTCATTGATGCCGTTTCTGACAGTGATAAGCTGTATCTTGATGACGACAGCAACACAGTTTTCGACAGATATCTGCAAGGTCTGTACTGGGCAACGATTACCGTGTCATCTGTTGGCTATGGTGATATTGTTCCACAGTCACGGTGGAGCAGGTTGTACTCCATCCCTGTTGTGTTGATTTCCGTGTTGATTTTATCTGTGTTTACAGGTCAAGTTGCATCATCTGTAATCCGTCTTGACGCGTTCCAGCAGGTCGTTAAAGAAAAGAAAGCGAAGCTTTATTCCCTCATGGAGCGGTACGAGGTGCCGTGGGAGGTTCAAAAAGAGGCGTTTAGCATTTACCCAACGCTTTTGGAGACGAGCTTAAAGGATTATTTCGATATTTTGAGGGATCTCCCGCCGTTTATGCAGGACAAGGTCATCCTGTGTATCAAGAAAAAAATCGTGTCGCAGGTACCGCTGTTCAAAGGCGTTGAGGAAAAAACATTGACAGCACTGGCTGCAGTTACACAACAGGTTCTGGTGGCTCCGAACGAATACATTATTGAAGCTGGTGGTATAGGGCATGAAATGTACTTTATCGCTCAAGGTGTCGTTGAGGTCATTGTGGAAGACGAGCATGGTGATGAAATGTGCGCTGCGACTCTTCAAAGCGGGAGCTGGTTCGGGGAGATAGCATTGTTGAAACATACCCAGCGGACGGCTTCGGTGCGGTCTGTGACCGCCTGCAGCTGTTTCAAGCTGTTGAAGGAGGACTTCATGGGCATTCTTAAAATATTCCCCGAGTTTGAGGTTCAAATGAAATCTTCTGTCGAGCGACGCTTACGCGAAATTGCAGATCAACGCCCTGCCACCCCTGTGCAATGTCCATTGCCACATGAAGGATCGGAAATCCCGTTTACAACCGGTACTGAAAGCCCTTATAATAAAATGGAAAACCCGTTGTCCTCACGTCATGCGTCTCCCCAGCGGTCTGCAAGGAGCATGTATGTTAATTTGAGTTTTTTTTTTTTAGGGTGGTGGGGATAACATGGAAATATAAGAAGTACATCAGATGTGTTGTTCGCTGTTGACCTCCTCGTCGGTCATCACCGGTAGCGCCCGAGTGGAAGAACGTAACGCAGATGTTCAGGGTGACGAACAGGCAGCAAACTGCACGAGCGCAGAATCTTGGTTACCCGGGACGCCCCGGCTAGGGTTGAGCACACCGCACGCATTAAGGACACGACGCGGAACACAGAAGAAGCTACTGCTCGGCCGAGGAGCGCCCCCTGTAATCAAGTAGGTAGTTCGTGCTTCATTGCACGCTTAACGCCACCTAGTGTTGCAATCAAAGCCCCATTTTTTTTTTTTTTTTTGTATTTTTTTTTTTTTTTAATTCAGTCCGGTACCCAGTCCAACGCTCTCTGCAGACAGTCCTCTTCCACCACTACCGCCTACAGCAGCTGACCATCCTCATAAAGAGGTTGTGCACGAGGTGGTGCACGGGTCGCCCACTGTCGGTTACTCAAAGATCGCTTCGGTAGGTTCTTTCAAACTTGACAGGGTGTTGTCTAAAGAAGATTTGAATAAGCTGCGTGGTCGAGGTGTGACCGGGGGGGGGTTAAAAAAAGTTTTTTTTAAAAAAAATATAGGTGATTATTCTCCATGATTCCCTTCTTTATACCCCATATTTAGTTTTTCTCCCTCCACCTACCTTTTCCCACACCGCCCTCTATTAACACGAGAGATACTTTTTTTTTTCTTTTTTTTTTTCTTCAGCATGGGATCATCTTTTGGATTTATTTGCAAAGGGTAATCTTTTTTTTTTATTTGTTTTCTTCCTTATAATTATATATTCTTGTTGTGCATGCCTTTGCTACATACTGCAGGCACCCTTAAATAGTTTCTTTTTTTTTTTTTTTTTTTTTTTTTTTTTTACAAACCCCCCCTTCTCCCGTGGAAACCTTTATTTTTTTTTTAAAGGGCACCTGGGTTTTGTTAAGGGTTTTTAAATATTTTTTTTTTTTTCTTTCTCCATAAAAGAATTCTTCCTTTATCCGTTGGCTGTGGCACAGCTTTAAAAAAAAAAAAAAGAAAAAAAAAAAAAAACAGAGCCGGTTTTATTTTCTCTAATCATCTTGCTTTCCCCGAATCTGTTGATGAAAAAGAAATAAGAATGGCTGGGGGGAGGTTATAAAGAAGGCGGAAGGATACTTTAAACCTGCGTGTCAAATAAAAAAAAAAAAAAAAAAAAAAAAAAAAAACTCAGTCCCCTTCCAACCTTTCCCCTTTGTTTTTCTGTTGTCCTGTGGCTTTTTCTGGGTGCTCCAATCTTTTTTCTTTTTTTTCCTTCTTTTTTTTTTTTTTTGCACAGACCTTATTAATAACAGAAGAAGAAAACGAAATGAAAAGAAAAACAACTAAACAAATCCTTCCCCCCCCCCCCCCCCTTCTTCTTTTTTATTATTCAAATGCAATAGTTAAAAAAGTGATAATAATAAAACTTGTGTTCTTTGTGCCGGGTAAGGATGACTTTCTGCAAGTTTTTTTTTTTTTTTTTTTTTTTTTTTTTTTTTTTTTTTTTTTTTACCTTTGAGCGAAAAACCAAAAAAAAAAAAACGACAAGTTTTACCAAAATCTTTTTTTCTCTCCCTTTTTTTTCAAAGACACTTTTTTTTCTGTTTTTTTTTTTTTTTTCTCTTCCCAGGTTTCATCTCTAATCTCTAAAGCGTTTGAGGCAGCAGTAGAGATGTGGTTTTTTTTTTTTTTTTAATCTCACTTTTCAGAAATTTCTTCACTCCGAAAGTCCCTTTTATTGGCGCTAAAAGTTGCCCTGGCGGGGGTTGAACCACGACCCCCGTGGCGATTTAAAAAAAAAAAAAAATCACAATTCTGACAAATGCCGAAGTCGAAGAAGGCCAACTTCAGAGGGGGGAAACCAAGCGGCTAACGGAGGACGCGATGAATTGACACATCTCCAGAAGCTGAAGGACGAAGGGTGGGCCCCCTCCTGTGCCTGTGATTGGTATCATGATATTGTCACAAAAAGAATTAGCAGAGATCCCCCCCATTTTGGTGGTTTTTGCGAGTGACTCAATTTCTGAAAAGGTGAGGTTTTTTCTAAAAGATTATTCCTCCATCCCCTCCCCGTATTTTCTCCTCTCTCGTGGTGGTACCTAAACTACTGCTTCTCTGCCCCTACATCTACTCATGGCCGTCTCGTCCTTACAGAAGTCTGTCATTAGAGCAAAAATCGTGCCAAAGTGACTGGCCTTGGGGAACTTTTAGTGAGAGGGTAAAAAAAAAAAAAAAGGGAAAAGACACAGAATGCATCATATTGTTGTTTTGGGCTTCTACGTCCTCATGTCTCTTAAAACCAGAACGTGGAAAAACTGTTTTTTTTTTTTTCTTTTTTTTTTTTTTTTCTTTTTTTTTTTTTTTTTTTTTCACGGGTTTTTGAGATGCGGGCGGTAAATTTTAAAAAAAAAGAAAAAGAAAGGAACCAGTACGAGAAAAAGAAAAAAAAAACCCCCTCTTTTTATCCCCCCTTCGTGTTGTCGTATGTCTTTCATCATTTTTTTTTTAAGGTTTTGGTTTGTCTCTGTCCCTGTTTCCATAACCCGAAATGCGATTATTACTCCCCCCCCTTTTTTTTTAAACAGTGGAGAAGGGAAGAAAGAAAATCAGAGATGATGTCAAAAGTATTAACCTATTCAATACCCCCCCCCCCGGGGGGGATTGCATTGTTTCATTTTATGTGAAAGTTCACAATGCAAAGCAAAAAAAAAAAGTTTTTTTAATTTTTTATTTTTCTTACGCTTTTATTCTTTTTTTTTTTTTTTTTTTTTTTTTCGTCATCATCTTTCACTCGCTTTTTTATTTTTCCCCGTAGGATCTCAAGGGAAGGGGGAAAAAAAAAATCTTGAACAGAAATTCTTAACAACACGGCACCACACCTCATGAAAAGCAAGCAGTGAGTGAACTCAAAAAAAAAAAAAAAAGAAATGGCGAAAGAAGTGTTTAAAAAAAAAAGAAAGAACAACCAACAATGAATAATGAATAGCTCTTTTTTTTTTCTTTTTAATTACCCGGGTGACATGTAAAAAAAAAAAAAAAAAAAAACATTTCGTTCCATATCTCTCTCCAAAGCCCGTCTGGTCACCCTTATGCTCGGTCTACAGCAGGCCCTTTTTCCCTTGAGATAGCCCGTTGGGATTTCAAGGAGAGGATCCGTTCCACACCGCAACTAAAAAGATTTCTATTTAACAAATCACTTTCGGGAAACGACTTTGTTTTTTGGGGAAAAAAGAAAAATAAATTGCAATTTTCTATGTTGCTCCTGACGGAAGGGCCCCCCCCCCCCGTACCAGATGGGTTGTGTAGAGATATAAGGTAAAAACTAAAGCTGTTTAAGTTTCTTTTTTTTTCAATACTAATAATGAAAACCCCCCTCCCCATGCAAAAAAAAAAAAAAGAAAAAAGAAGGAAAAAAAAAAGAGGGGACCCTGTGCCGACTCTTAAGAGCAGTGCCAAATAATATATATGAGCTCGTCCGGAAAAAAATGTCAACAAATGACCCTCTTTTGCAACAGAAAATCCTCGGAAAATTTCTAAGTACAAAAGTAGTCACAATGCACGCCGTTTGTTTCATTTCTAAAACGCGCGTGCAAAAACATGCTTTTTAGAATGGTTTTTTTTTTAATTTTTGGCATTCGGAAATTGTAAATGACTCAGGCTCCATATTTCTTTTTGTTTTCTTCAATAGAATGCGAGAAGAAATGGACGCAGATGGGAAATCTGTGAAACTTAAGGGGTCATTTTGGGTAGTTTGGGCTCTTTATCACTATTAAAATGGGATGGGGAAAATACTGCCATTTGGTTGTACCCAGGGGTCACAAAGGTGCGTATTCACCACTTTTATGCACTTTAGGTGCTGCATTTCAAGCTTTTAAACTGCATTTTAAACATTTTTCGTCGTTTTTCTGACCTCTGTTTTTCGCTTCCCGGGGCAGCCGGTTGCAAAGCCTGCCACCCTCATGGCAGGCAAAACAAGCATCGCAATTGAAAAAAAAGAACGGCAACAGGTACACCATATGTCATCTTCCTATGGTTGCATGCTGCCCTTTTTTTGCTCAAATAATCAAAACAAGAAATTTTCGGAGGTGCCCAAAAAAGTGTTGACATTTTCGTCCGGACGAGCTCATATATATAAAATAAATAAAAAAAAAAAAAAACACGGATTCCCAAATATATTTTCACCTAGTCCGAGAATTTTCGACAATCGAATATACTACAAATGAGGCAGAAGTGGAAGAAGCAGTTTTAATCGACGCTTTGTCAAAAGCAACGAATTTTATCGAGGTTAGGGCATATATATTGAAATAATTTTGGGAACCCGTGGAAGGAGGAGGGGGCTTTTAAAAAAGAAAATCGCCCAGATACACGATCTGAGCACACACACCACAACACACTCGCGCCCCTTCCTCTTTTTTATATTTCTTTTAAGTTTGAAGGAGTAGGTTAGGCTGTACTCGTCAAAAAAAAAAGGAGGAAAAAAAAAAGGTAACGTGCTGTAAACACCTACAAACTGCTTGCTATTTTTTCGGGCCGTTGCTAACCACTTCGTTCCTATCATAGTGAATTTTTTTTTGTTCTTCTTTTTTTTTTTTTTTTTTTTTTTTTTTTTTTTGTTCTTTACCTTCCCTAGTAGTATTTTGAAAACTGCCTTTTCTTATATGATTATCTTTTTTTTTTTTTGACTTTTTTTTCTCTGGCTTTTTTTTTTTTTTTTTTTTTTTTTTTTTTATTGCACTTGCTCCTTTTTTTTTCCCCCCAAAAAAAAAAAATTATACAAAGAGGCCCCAAAAGAAAGGGGTTTTAAAAAAAAAAAAAGAAAATGGCCCTAAGGCGAACGGTGGTAGTTAATGGGGTCTCGGCCTTGGGAGCGAGAAAAGGGCAAGGTATTTAAAAAAAAAAAAAAAAAAAAAAAAAAAACCACATAGAACGGGTGGATTTCCCAAAGGTCTACTTGAACAAAACGGAAAAGTACACCCCGCAAACCGCATATAATAGATTCTTCGGTAACAGACCGCACATCCTTTATGGGGTACGTAAATTTTCAAAAAAAAAAAAAAAAAAAAAAAAAAAAAAAAACACAGCATTCTATTACATCTGAGAAATATGTGGACCAGATAGGGCACATGATTTACCCCATGCAAACCACCAAGTGGCCGAAGTACCTGGTGCAGAGGGGCAAACATGGCTGGACGGCGTACGGGAACTCAGAAGCATACACCACTTACAGAACCCTTATGGAGAAGCGATACGAAACAGGAGAACTCGCTCCCAGCCTCGGCGAGCGCCGGCCAGAAATGATAATGCAAACTTGGTTCGGCAAACGGGTCCAGCAACGAAGGACGCTAACATGGGCTGAAAAAATCTCGAAACACAGAATTTTCCCGCACGTGTACGGGTGGTCACAGGATGCCGCCCCCAAGGCAATCTACTCCGAGCTTTTGAACCATCAGTTTACCCCTGCAATCGAGCATGATGCACTTACCCTAATGGAAAGCTACGGCGGGCTCGACCAATGGATTCTCCAGAATGATCCCATGTTCCTGACCTCTTGGGAAATGGAAAAAATCCGGAACTTTTTATTGGTCCGGAGAATGGAAATCGACAAAAACCATGTAATGGACGCACAGGTATAATAGAAGGGGGGGGGGGGGGGGGGAATGAATTTAAAAAAAAAAAAAAAAAAAAAAAAGGCTGAGTCCCTTGCCGAGCATCTCTACACCCTCGTGAAGAGCAAATACGAAAGGGAAAAATTGGAGGCGAACGATGGAGTGAAGGAATCAATCCAAGAATGAAACAAAAAAAAAAAAACATTTTTTTTTTTTTTTTTTGAGTGTCCGAAAAAAAAAAAAACCTTTTCTATTTTCTTTCCCCCCCCCTCCGACACCACAAAAAAAAAAAGTAAGGCGGAAGGGGGTGGTGGGAGAGAACCCCCGGTAAAAAAAAAAAAAATGCACCCGATGTCTCAAAACCCGGAGCATCTCTATGGAAGATACATCCCATCCAGCCCGCCTCTATATTCTCCAGGCGTCCTCCCGGTGCAGCCTGTTCTGCCGTACGCCAGCCACAACCAGGTACCAGTGAACACTATACCTGTTATTCAGCACAGGTCCTCCAGCCCCCCGAACACCCCATACTTACAACAACAACAACAAAGGAAAACGATAACCGTGGAGCACAACGGTAAAACGGAGGATTTTGGTATTAGCACAACAGATACCCCGGAATCGTGTATGGCGGCGGTGAGTTCTGTGTTCGGTCTCAAAATGGGCAGTTTCACATCTGTTAAGGATGCACGAGGGGTGAATATATCACCGTCTTACTACAATCTGCAAGATCGAGGAAAGTACTCGATAGGCGGGCAAGATATTCTTGCAACATCTCCTCTCAACACCAACACAGGCAGCACAATGGTATCAGCAAAGAGAACCAACTCTGTGACAGATTACAAAGACAATGAAACAAACGTCCTTCGTGGTTCCGTCCGTGCAGTGTTGATCGGCGTCGAATACCAAAAAAAACCAGCCCACCGATTGTCAAGAAAACACGTTGTAACAAACGGTGTCAAGAAAATGCGGAAGTTTCTGGAGGGGTTTCGAGATCCCATGATCATGGAGGTCCTCGAAGAAGAGGAGGAGGGCGGAATCGTTCTTAAAAAAGACGGTACTCGAAAACAAGATATTTTGAGATGGGCTGAATGGCTTGTACAGCATCCTGCCCAGACGAACATCTTCTACTTCGCAGGGCATATTGGCGTTTTAGACACAGAAAATGAGGAACGTGAGGAGGTTCTTCTACCTTCGGATTTCCGGGCGACCGCTGGTGAGGGCTTTGAACTGTTCAACGCGATCACGTCAACGGAGCTCATGGAAGTCTTCTCGAGGACCTCGACGAAGGTTACTTGTGTTTTCGATACTGCTCATACAGGTAGTGTCCTACGCTTGCCGTGCGCTTCCCGTCTATATTCTAATGGGACCGCCAGTATGATTGAAACAAAAACGAATCAGGATTCTGAGATTCTTGGGACCGGGCCGGATTTAACGGTTCTGAGCTGTACTTTGGAGAAGCCGGCTGACACTAGTGTTTGTGGTAGTTTCACCTCTGCGCTGGTCTCCGTGCTCGAGAAGAAGCACACGAACGAGTCGCTTCTGCAGTGTGTGGCGGAGAACTTGCGTCGTTACCACCCGTTGACAAACCTCTCACCCGCGCTTAAATCGAACAGGGCTTTGCCCTTTGATGGTGAGTTTTTTATGTGAACAAAAAAAAAAAAAAAAAAGTTTCACTCTCTTTTTTTTTTTTAGATTCCCTTCCCCCTGTATAAACGAAAAAAAAAATTTTTTTTTTTGTTGTTTCATTTTTTTTTCTCCCCCCATTCCCTTGTTTTCCCTCTCCCCCCTTTTTTTTTGGAAAAAAAAAAAAAGAAACGCATCGCCACAGGGAGGGAAGGGAGGAGCGAGAAAAAAAAATAAAAAAATAAAAATAGAAGGGGATAAAAAATGATCGAAGGGGAGATGGTTGACCTCGGCCCGTCAGGGGCATCGGACAAGGACGTGCAGGAGAACACCGCGGTTCAGATACAAAAGGGGGAAAAAGTCGAGACAAAAACACAGGAGAAATACGTAGTGGCGGGTTCCAAGAAGGAAGACCCCCTGGAGCTGTACAAGGGGAACAACACACTGTTGTGCGGCGGGTGCTGCGTCATGGGCCCGAACACAGGGTACTGCATGTTGGCAGGGGTTCTGATTATAGTACCGATGGCGGTCTACATAATATTTGTCGCAAGGGAGCTGCCCTTAGGCGTTGGGGTAGGTGGCATGTTTGTATCTGCATTGCCCATGTGCTTTTTGATGAAAACAGCCACAACCGATCCGGGCATTTTAAAGCGGTTTTCAACGCCGCCTGTCGAATATCCTCCAACGAACCTCCTGGTGGATCACAACGAGCTCTCCACAAAACTGTGGTACTGCCACAAGTGCAATTGTTACCGCTCCCCCCGTGCGAAACACTGCTACTTGTGTAATAATTGCGTTGAGGTCTTCGACCACCATTGCCCCTGGACTGGAACCTGTGTTGGTAAAGGAAACTACCGGTACTTTGTGTGGTTTCTGACAAGTATCAACTTCGCTGCCATGTACCTTGTCGCATCTATTTTGTATATTTGGATCGATACCAGCAAGGACGAACGTAAGACTGTTTGGCAAACCATCAACAGCACCGAGATGATTCCAGAGATTTGCTTACTTGCCTACCTCGTCCTCCTATCTTTCTTCGTCTCTGGGCTCACCATGTACCATTACTATCTCATCTACACTGGACAGGTATTTTTTTTTTTTTTTTGGAAAACAAAAAAAAAAAGTTTTTTCTCACAGACCACTCGCGAGCACCTCAAAGACCTGTTTGACAGCGAGCGTCCGTACTCATCGGGACCTTTCAGAAACTGCCTGCGGGCGCTCTTCGGAACTGATACGCGGCTGGAAGATATCACGGAAATCGAACAGCAGGTGCTTACCGAAAAGTACGGCGAGGTGGTCAAGCATGACAGGCCGTGATGCTTATTATTATTTTTTCTTTTTTTTTAGAGTATTTTATCCCCCCCCTCCTCTGCCACGCATCTGGCTCAGTTTAGTTATGTCAAAAAAAGAAAACATTACCATTTTTTTTTGAAACTCTTCTTCTTTACCTGCCCGTGAATTCAGAACAGAAAAAAAGCGAGGGGGGGTATATTACAAAAGAAAAAAAAAGGTGTGCTTCAGCGCACTCCCCCCTTCTGCAGAAAAGATTCCTAAACCCGTGTCAAACTTCGTGTATGGCCAGAGAGACGGGGCGATGGTGAGGCGGGGGGTGTTCCTCGTTGCTTTTTCGTTGCAGTGGCAGACGTTGGATGCAACATGCTGGCGGCCGGGCGAGGTCGCTGGGAACAACGATGGAGTCTCGCAACTCATCACCGACGTGCTGCTCCCGTGCACTGCTCTTACAATGCAGGACAGCATGTGCAAATATAACTGCAGTACCTACCCTTCCCAAGCAAGTCCTGGCTACATCCGGTGTGGTGCACAAGGCAAATGGGAGCCCGGTCCCATCTACACCGGGTGCCCTTCATCATCTACAACTTCTCCAGCAGATCTACCTGCTCAAGTACCCACAGCTTCCGTACCTCAGCCGCCACAAGACCTCATGGAGCCTGCTCCCGAGGACGACTTAGATTCACAGCCTCAGTCAAGTCCCACAGACGATGATAACACCCAAGGCACCCCACCAACCGACAGTGCATCTCCGATTGATTCTGACGATGTCACCCCCTCACCCACGCCCCACAGCGGCGTGCCTGCAGCTGGTGAAATACCAGCAGACACACCTTTCGACGTGCAGGTGACGGAATCACCTAACATCCCTTTCGATGGTGCACCTGCTGATGGTACGCCTGCTTTCGATCCAACAACAAGCCCCACGACTGCCATCCCCACAGGTGAGGGGAGCGTACCCGAAGACAGCCCTGTTGACGACACAGCCGGGCCTGCAACTTACGAGCCGACGACGATACTCACATCACAGCCATCATCGGCAGAGCCTGCCGATGTGCCTGTTGATGCGACCTTGACGGACGCCCCGACGACACCCTTGCAGGGGCCCAGCGAAGCACCTGCAACTGTGCCCGTTGACGAGGCGACGCCTATGGACGGTCCTGTCGAGCAAGTTGTGACAGAAGCCCCGACCACCGCAGTGCCAACTATTGCACCAACGCAGGAGCCTACCGAAGCACCTGCAACAAGTGTGCCTGATGACAGCCCTGCTGATGGTGTAACAGATGTGCCCACAACTGCGGAACCAGTCATTCCCACTAACGAGCCGCGAACAGCTGAGCCAGCAATTGCACCTGCTGACGCACCTGCCGACAGTCCTGTTGATGAGGTCGTGACAAGCTCACCGACTTCTGCTCCTTCGGCAGCACCAACGCAGGAGCCAACAGCTGCTCCGACTACTGCACCCACACCTGCGGAGCCGGCAGTGGAGCCTGCTGACACACCTGCCGACGGCCCCATGGACGACATGACTTCGAGTCCACTGACAGCTGTCCCGACGGCATCACCAACCAACGCCCCAACTGCGGTGCCCACACAGGAACCTTCGACACCTGCGGATGAGCCTGCTGACAGCCCTCTTGATGGTGCGACAGATGCACCCACCGCAGAACCTGTAGCAACTGACCCGACGGCCATCCCCACTGGTGAACCAACACAAGAACCGGCACCAGAGCCTGCAGACGAGCCGGTTGACAGCCCCATTGATGATGTTACCTCAGCTCCTTCAGCAATACCGACGCAGGAGCCAGCAATAGTTACGACCAGTATTCCAACTGCAGCACCCACACAAGAGCCTGCAACACCCGCGGATGAGCCAGTAGACAGCCCTTTTGATAGAGCAACAGGCGCACCCACTACTTCAGAGCCGGTGACTAGTGAACCTATGCAGCCATCGACAAGTCAGCCGATGCCACCTGTGAATGAACCACCCGAGGACGTACCAGCAGACGTGCCTGTCGATACCGTGTTCACAGCCGAACCGACCGTTGCGCCCACACCGACGCCTGCAACTGTACCCGAAGGACTAGCACCGGTTGATGGGATCGACACACCTGCAGATAGCCCTAGCGATGGGAGCATGACAGGTGCTCCGCTCACTGTAATGCCAGCTACAGACGTTCCGTCGGTAGAGCCTGCAATACCTGCAAGTGAACCAGTGGACAGCCCTATTGATGGGGAACGTGTCACCTCGGAGCCGGTGACAAGTGAACCTTCGCAGCCAACAACAAGTCAACCGACCAGTGCTCCTGCAGTGGAACCCCAAGAGCCTGAATCGCCTGCCGATGAACCCGTAGACAGCCCTCTTGATGGTGCCACCAACGAACCGTCGACTGCCGCACCAGAATCAGGCAGAACTCCATTCGAGCCTGTGCCTGAAGACAGCCCTGTTGACGAAACAGCCGCGCCCGCTGTTGGGAGCGCGACAAGTGAACCGACAGCGATACCTACTTCAGAGCCTGCAACTGTGCCCGTTGACGAGGCGACGCCTATGGACGGTCCTGTCGAGCAAGTTGTGACAGAAGCCCCGACCACCGCAGTGCCAACTATTGCACCAACGCAGGAGCCTACTGAAGCACCTGCAACAAGTGTGCCCGATGACAGCCCTGCTGATGGTGTAACAGATGTGCCCACAACTGCGGAACCAGTCGTTCCCACTAACGAGCCGCGAACAGCTGAACCTTCTCAAGAGCCAGAAAATGAGCCTGCTGACGCACCTGCCGACAGTCCTGTCGATGAGGTCGTGACAAGTTCACCGACTTCTGCTCCTTCGGCAGCACCAACGCAGGAGCCAACAGCTGCTCCAACAATTGCACCCACACAGAAACCTTCACCACCCACGGAGCCGGCAGTGGAGCCTGCTGACACACCTGCCGACGGCCCCATGGACGACATGACTTCGAGTCCACTGACAGCTGTCCCGACGGCATCACCAACCAACGCCCCAACTGCGGTGCCCACACAGGAACCTTCGACACCTGCAGAACCCTCTCAAGAGCCAGAAAATGAGCCTGCTGACACACCTGCCGACAGTCCTGTTGATGAGGTCGTGACAAGCTCACCGACTTCTGCTCCTTCAGCAGCACCAACGCAGGAGCCAACAGCCGCTCCGACTACTGCGCCCGAGCCGGCTGAACCTGCAAACACGCCTGCCGACGGCCCCATGGATGACGTAACCTCAGCTCCTGTTGACAGTCCCGTTGATGGGGGTGCGACAGGTGCTCCTTTGACGAATGGGCCTACAAGTATCCCTACTGCAGCACCTACAAGTGAGCCAGCAATTCCCGAAAGTGAGCCAATGGGTGCACCTGAAGACAGCCCTATTGATGCTACGAGTGTACCACATACACAAGAACCTGCCGCCCCGATGATGTCAACGAGCGAGCCGGCCGTACCGGTGCAAGTTGATGTGCCTGCCGACAGCCCTATCGATGAAGGTGTGAATAACAGTTCCCCCCCTTTTTTTTGAGGTCATCTTTTCGTCAAACGTGTTCGTGAGAGGGGTCACTTCTAGCCTGCGTTTCTTCCCCGAAAAAAAGAGGAAACGGGGGGGGGTGACAGTAATATGATGATAACCCAAACCCATCGGTGTGTACGAATTCTGATCTTCTGAATTGAAGACAACTCCTTTCGACGGGCGGACTGACCATGCAAGAGCAAAAATGAAAGAAAATTGCAGATCAAATTACGTATATTAAGATTACTGTAAAACGAGAAACTCCCGGACGGGAAAATGTCCGGGAATTTTTTTTAAGGTCGTCAGAGGGCCTGGTCCGTACATACTGGCCTGGGCTGCAAACGGCAACCGCGCGAAAAAAACCCCACAGAACCACTGGGCATCTGGGTTCCCTTTCTGCATATTTGTCCATGTGTTTCTTGTCCGTATTATCCTTGGAAGAAGATACCGTGTGGGCAAAAAGCTCAAGATAAAATTGATTGATAAAAGGCGAAAAGAAAAAGAAGAAGAAGAAAAAAAAGGGGAGTAGGGTGGGGCTATTCCTGGCGGCAGCGTCATCCAGCCGTTGTCGTTGTTGGGTGAGACTGAGGAGCATCTCCATTGAGGAGTCCGAAGAAACGGAAAAGGTTTCGTCGGATAACGTAGAGGCGGCGGACACGGTGGTCGTGTCTGGAGATAGATGCATCATGTCAATGACTTCCACACATCCATCCTCAAGGTCCTGGGCAAGCTTGGCATGGAGGGAGTACATCTTCCTCCCAAATTTCCCGTCTTTCACCCATGTTTTTCGTCAGCAACAGCACGCAAACATGCAACACCGGCGTAAGCAGCAAGAGCCGAAAACTCCCAAATTGGGCTCCACCCGGGTTCGAGGTAATGGCCAAAGCAATAAGCCCAACTGTTCTTAATCGACTGGCTGATGACAACATCCAGGCTGCTTCCCCAGCATGCGCTATGAATATATCTTTGTGGGAAACGTGCGAGGAGAAAAGGAATATCACAAGGGAGGGGGGGGAAAGGGAGGGGGAAAAAATTAGCCACACACAGGTGCGACTACTGCTCCTCTTACAAGTGAGCCCAGCGTTTCAACTGCCGCACCTACGCAGGAGCCTGCTACCCCCGCAGACGAGCCGGTCGATAGTCCTCTAGATGGAGTAACAGATGCACCCGCTACCTCAGAGCCCGTGACAAGTGAGCCAGTTCCGTCTACCCTAGCACCCATGGCTGGGCCAGAGGACAGTCCTGTAGATGCTACAAGTGAGCCAACTATGCAACCCACTGCTGTTCCGACCCGAGCACCGTCGCCAGAGAACGAAGTGCCTGTGGACGCCCCTTACGACAGTGAAACAGAGGCCCCGAGCACCACTGCTCCGACAAATGAGCCTACGACAGCACCCACGCAGGAGCCGGACGTTCCTAGAGACAGCCCTGTTGACGATACAGCACTTCCCACCCAGGAGCCAACAACAGAACCCACCACAGCCCCTGCACCCCCAACCGCTGATGTCCCAATGGATGCACCTGCAGATGGTCCTGTTGAGTCCACCTTAGCACCCATGACACCCCAGCCCACTGCAGAGCCTACTGCCGCACCTACCCAAGAGCCTGACGATGCTCCGGCTGATGTACCTGCCGATTCGGTCACTGTTGCTCCTCAGCCCACAAGCGCCCCAACTTCCTTTCCTACCGTGGCGCCAAGCACAGAGGCACCTGCAGACGTTCCTAATGACGAAACTGCACAGCCAACTGGTTCTCCAACAAGCGCACCTACACTTGCCCCCCCAACACAAGCGCCGGGTAGCCCTGACGACGCTACAGCGCCTGCTGATAGTCCTTTTGATACAACTGGAGAACCGACAGCTGTTCCCACTGCGAGACCAACAGCTCTGCCAACTTCCGAACCTACTGCAGAGCCGACAGCAGAACCAATGGGAGCTCCTTCAGACCAGTCACCCGGTGACGCCCCTGTAGATGAAACTGATATCCCGACTGCGGAACCAACTTCTGTTCCCACGTCCGAGCCCACACCTGTACCGCCGTTGCCTACCCCTACACCTACGGTTACGATGACAGGAGAGGGAAGCACGACAGCAACAGAGACCCGGACAGGAGAAGGAGGCACGACAGTAACGGAGACAGAAGGAAGCACAACAGCAACAGAGACCCTGGCAGGAGAAGGAAGCACGACAGCAACAGAGACCCTGACAGCAGAAGGAAGCACGACAGTAACAGAGACCCTGACAGGAGAAGGAAGCACGACAGTAACAGAGACCCGGACAGGAGAAGGAAGCACGACAGCAACAGAGACCCTGACAGCAGAAGGAAGCACGACAGTAGCAGAGACCCTGACAGGAGAAGGAAGCACGACAGTAACAGAGACCCGGACAGGAGAAGGAAGCACGACGGCAACAGAGACCTTAACGATCGCCAAACCCACAACCGAGCCGACTTCTGAACCGACTGCCCAGCCTACTGCGGAGCCAACGGCCCAACCCACTGCAGAGCCGACAGCCGAACCAATGGGAGCTCCTTCAGACCAGTCACCCGGTGACGCCCCTGTAGATGAAACTGATATCCCGACTGCGGAACCAACTTCTGTTCCCACGTCCGAGCCCACACCTGTACCGCCGTTGCCTACCCCTACACCTACGGTTACGATGACAGGAGAGGGAAGCACGACAGCAACAGAGACCCGGACAGGAGAAGGAGGCACGACAGTAACTGAAACCTTAACTATCGCGAAGTCCACAACAGAGCCGACTTCCGAACCAACGACTCAACCTACTGCAGAGCCGACTGCCCAGCCGACAGCCGAACCAATGGGAGCTCCTTCAGACCAGTCACCCGGTGACGCCCCTGTAGATGAAACTGATATCCCGACAGCGGAACCGACTTCTGTTCCCACGTCAATTCCCACTTCCGAGCCCACACCTGTACCGCCGTTGCCTACCCCTACACCTACGGTTACGATGACAGGAGAGGGAAGCGTGACAACAACTGGGACCCTAACGATCGCCAAAGCAGAGCCGACTTCCGAACCGACAGCCCAGCCTACTGCGGAACCAACATCCGAGCCAACGGCTCAGCCCACTGCAGAGCCGACAGCCGAACCAATGGGAGCTCCTTCAGACCAGTCACCCGGTGACGCCCCTGTAGATGAAACTGATATCCCAACTGCAGAACCGACTTCTGTTCCCACGTCAATTCCCACTCCTGAGCCTGTGTCGCCGTTGCTTACCCCGACACCTACACTCACACCTTCACCGAGCGTGACTAAGACTGATACAGGAGCTGCTACAGATACGAAAAGCATGACAATTACGGTGACTCTTGCACAGACTCCATCATTGACGATATCAGAGTCCGTTACAGAAATATTGACGGATACCGAGAGCACAATGTCAACAAAAACGAAGACACCGTCACCCACAGAGACGGAAACAAAGACGGATCAGCTCCCGACACCCACGAAGACAGAGGAGCTATCGTCAACACGGACGACGACGATGACCGCAACAGCGCCCCCGGTACCCACTGGGACAAAGCCCGCTACGGGGACGGAAACAGAGAGCGCAACGCTAACATCAACGCTTACAGCTACTCTTCTGGATACGATTGCAACACGGACACCCACGGTGACGGAAACCACGACGCACACGGAAACCATAGTGCTCTCTACACCGACAGAGACAGAGACAGAGACAGAGACCATAGTGCTCTCTACACCAACAGGGACGGAGACCACAACAGGGACGGTGAGCTCAACGCTGACGGAGAGCATTCACGTCCCCCAGCCTGCTGTAACGACAACACCTACGATGGAGACAGCAACACTGACATTGACTGCAACACAGAGGACAGCAACACAGACAGGGACAGCAACACAATCAGGGACAGGGACACAAACAGGGACGGCAACACAGACGGGGACAGCAACACAGACGGGGACAGCAACACAGACAGGAACATGGACACTGACTGGGACAGCAACACAAACAGGGACAAGGACACAGACTGAGACACAGACAGGGACAGCGACGCTGACTCCCACCGAGACGCGGCACCCATCACTGACAGGGACGGGGACGCTCCCCACAGCCACGTGGACTGTCACTGAGACAACAACAGCCACCGTGCCAACGCCAACGGCTACCGACACGAAGACAATTTCAGCAACTGCAACAGTGACAGAGACTTTGAAGATACAGCAGCCAACTAATGCACCGGCAACCCTCAGCCCAAACACAGCTGCTCCAACCGGGTACAGCGGGTACCCCTTCGAGCTGTGGGTAAATGGCATGACCATTGACCAGCTGCGGAGGCAGGACGTGCAGCGAGCAATTCTGGACGGTGTGGCTGCGTACCTCAAGGTATTTGACCACACATAAACAACCTACCTACCTACCTACCTAGATAGCCGACGGGTACGTGCAGCCGGGTGAAGGAGGCTTCCAAGTGTTCGACGGGTCCAACTGGGTGGTGTGCATCAATAAATCTTTTTTCCTTAAACCCCGATAGGACATCACGACCACCTCGGCTAGGCACGCCAACGTGCTGCAGAACGCGGTAACAAACACGCTGAAGGTAAGGGGGAGCGTGTGGTGGGCAACAGCCGCAGCACCAGTATGAATAATATTAAAAAAAAAAAAAAAAAAAAAAAAAAAACAGGTAACAGATATCATCAAAACTGGGGTGACAACAGGCGAGCTGACCCAAGCCATCACTGTTGAGCTGAACAACATAGGCGTTGATGCGGCGATGAACATCGTCTTCGTTCCTGTGGGCGGGTATGCGTCACCATATTCAAAAAAAAAAAAAAAAAAAAAAAAAAAAACAGAAGCTCTGGGAACCGATTTTACGACAACATATGGATGATGGTCGCTGCAGGGTGCATCTTTATCATAATAGTGCTGCTTGTGGTGTGGTGGGTGGTGAACTGCAGGAAGGGTAGAACAAGCCCGGAGAGATCGCACAGCGAGGTGAAGAACGACGAGGCAGAAGCCGTTGTGTTCGGCAACGTACCGGAGATCCCCGACGAGGAGGTGAGGGCGGCACCACCGACCATCACACGGAAATACGAGTTCGACAGAATTGGAGAGGCGGCGATACAAAACGATAGGGATATCAGCACCTCACCCTCACCTCTACCCCCTCCACCAAAACGGGAAATGCGGTCCCACCACGTGATCGAAGTCAGTGAAAGTGAAGACCACGACGATACTGATGATGATGACGATGGGTTCAATTCGAAACAATCTCCAGCAGGACGGCCAGCCCGCAAGACGAACATTATAGCTAGCGCGTCTCCCAATTTTTCAAGAGGTGTTTCATCTGCCTCACCATTGACAACCATCCACCACCCGCTGCCCGCCTCTCACAGGCGGAGCAGATATCCAACAGAACTACTGGAAAAGGAACGTATTGTGGAGTTAATGCGAGCGAGACGAGCTATGAAACGGCAGTGGCAGGCTCAGTTGGAAAGACCATCTAGAAAAGGAGAGTTTTCATCGGCGTCGGGGTACAAAGGGATTCAAAGTTTGATTGATGAAATGAAGCCGACAGCGGCGTATGAACAGTATAAAAAAGACCGGGAGGCGAAGAAACTGCAGCACAACGAATCGGGGGTCGACTCCGAACCCGAAAAACACGTAGATATCGATTTGAAAACAGCCGCGATGGTCAACTACCTGACACAGAAAATGGGACGACAGCACTGGCAAGATGTGACCGGAGCCGACATCAAACTAGAACACATCAACGTGATCATGTCGGTGGTCCGAAACCTCCGAACGGTACGAAACAGCAACACGCGCCTAACGCCGAAGGAGCTCTACATATCGTCCCCTGAAATCTACCATTTGTACAAAGTCAGCCATGATTCACCGTTTTACGGCGATTTCAAAACACAGCGATCCAAGGTTCGAAAGGGCAGCTGTGATATTATCGAACACGTTTTTATGCTCGGCCCAGACAGTTTTGAGATTCAAGTCCCGTATACAAACACCACCACTGTCAAGGATCTGGTCAAAGCTGTGAAGGAACGGTACCCTGGGTCTGAGAATGTGAAGGTTGTAATTTGTTATAAGGACACGAAATTGTCCGCCAAGAAGAATACGCTCGTTTCTTATGGGATCAAAGCATCCACTAGCCTGACCTTCTATTTCCCTAAAGGGCAGCCCAGCTTCCTTAGCCCGGTACAGAGGAATAAGAAGAATAGTGTGGCAGCAGCCGCCGCCGGTTCCGTTGTGGTGCACAGGCCTGTTGAAGCTCTCAAGGAAGACGACGATGATATAGTCTTTACTCCTTCCGCCGACTCTGCAGGATCGCCTGATGACCTGCCAGGAGTGATTGCATAAAAAAAAAAAAAAGATGGAATCTTTCTTTCTCCCTCCCCCCCCCCCCCCCCCGCATTTGCTTTTTTTAAAAAAAACAACCTTTTTCCCCATAGAATTTTTTGTTGTTGTTGTTGCTGCAGAAACGAGAAACGAGAGGAAAAAAAAAAAAAAAAAAAGAAGAAGAAAAAAAATACCCTATACTCCCTTTATTTCTGTGCCTATGGGGAGTTTTTTTTTTCCTCTTTTTTTTTTTTTTTTTTTTTTTTTTGAAAAAAAAAAAAAAAAAAAAAAAACCATATCGCATGAATGAATATTAGATTTTAATTTATAAAAAAAAAAAAAAAAAAAAAAGGAACGGGGAGGGGGTATCATCACTAGGGAGTGAGCCCCCTTTTCTCCCCCTATTAAAACTATTTTTTTTTTTTTTTTGCATATGAACAAGAAAAAAACAATAATATTGATATTGAATTGTTAGTGCTAAAAAGAGTAGTGGTAGCATTGTTGAGATTTTCCTTCTACAGGTTCATCCCGGCTGTGCACAAACAACAATCACCCGACTCTTTTCTCTCTCTTTTTTTTTCTTCCTTTTTTTTTTCTTCTGCATGAAAACAATCAAACAAAACATTTTTTTTGTTTAGAAACCTCTCTTTTCCTAACCGAAAATAGATTTTTTTTTCACCCCCCTTCCTCTTCGTGTTTCTAGCTGTTGGGGGGAAGAGAGAGCTGGTAAGTAGAAATAGAGCAAACAGACATTGGGAAAGATTCAACAAAGATGTGAAAGAAAAAAAAAAAGAGGGGGAGGAAGCAATAACCGGGGCATTTTTCTAAACAACTTTTTTTTTTTTTGTTTTTTTTTTTTTGCCTTCAGAAAGCTTTGAGCTTCTATAAACCCTAAACCATTTTTTTTTTTCCTCTCTTTCTTTTCCTTTTCTGGTGTTTTTTTTTTTTCTTACACCTCCATCGCTATCTCCCTTACCATTGAGGCTTTGAGTAGAAGAAAACAAAAAGGGGGGGGGGGAAGAAAAAACCGAGAGAGGGGAAGCAGGGGGCGAACGAAAGAATTGAGGAGTATAAAATAAAAAAAAAAGAACAAAAATTGTCAATCCCTTCTTTTTTTTTTCCATTCGAGAATAACAAAAAAAAGAAAAAAAAACACGTTCTACCACGTCACCACCGCTGAACCTTTCTATCTAAAGGATCGCACCTTTTTCCTTCTTTCGCCCTCCTCCCAATACAGTTCTCTATTCCTATGTTTCTGTCTTTGCTGTGAACTGCTCCAAAGATCAATTGACGGGAAATTGTATTTTTTTTTTTTTTTTTTTTTTTTTTTTTTAGGGATTTTTTAGTCCCACCTCCCCCCCTGTTCTTCAACGGTGAATGCACGTTTAATTTGAAAAAAAAAAAAAAAAAAAAGGTGTTTTCCTTCCCTTGCTCGTGTTTTTATTTATTTATATTCTCAATAACAATGAAGAAGAAGAAGAAGAAGAAAAAAAGAAGTAAAATTCAATCACAAAAAAAAAAAGAAAAAAAAAAGAACAGTAGTACCACTGATGTACCCCCCTTTGATTGCCAAATAGAAACAAAACAAAAAAAAAAAGAAGGGGTAAAGAACGAAAGAAGAAGAAAAAAAAAAGAAGAAGAAAACCTTCTGCTCAAAAAAAATTAAAAAAAATAAAAAAAAAAAAGTGTGTGCTATTGAACACCTATCCGACCTCCGTTGGTAGCATTATATTAAAAAAAAAAAAAAAAAAAAAAAAAAAAAAAAAACCATCCCCCCTCGCCGCATCCAGGGGAAAAAAAAAAGGAGAAATAAAATATTCAGCCGAAGTACAGCTGAGGCGACACGTCGACGTCCCAGGCAAAACTTTCTCCCGTTTTTCTCCCCCCCACATTTTTTTTTTTTTTTTTTTCCTTTTTTTTCTGAGCCGTGTTCATTGGAAATGAATTGTTAACTTTTATTATTCAAAGATCTTCTTTTTTTTTTTTTTTCTTCCCCAAAAGAATATATTAAAAAAGAAATCATCGCGACAGCTCTAAACTTTCAAAACCTTTTAATCACAAAACAATGAGAGAAGTGATCTCCATCCACATCGGTCAGGCTGGTTGCCAGGTAGGTAACGCCTGCTGGGAGCTGTACTGCCTTGAGCACGGGATCCAGCCGGACGGTGCCCTCCCCTCGGACAAGACTATCGGGATTGAGGACGATGCCTTCAACACCTTCTTCAGCGAGACTGGGTCTGGCAAGCACGTCCCCCGTGCCGTCCTTCTGGACCTTGAGCCCTCCGTCATTGACGAGGTCAGGACCGGCACCTACAGGCAGCTGTTCCACCCCGAGCAGCTGATCTCCGGTAAGGAGGATGCCGCCAACAACTACGCCCGTGGTCACTACACCATCGGGAAGGAGATCGTTGACCTCTGCCTTGACAGGATCAGGAAGCTTGCGGACAACTGCACCGGTCTGCAGGGGTTCCTTGTCTTCAACGCTGTGGGCGGTGGTACCGGGTCTGGTCTTGGTGCCCTCCTCTTGGAGCGTCTGTCGGTCGACTACGGCAGGAAGTCCAAGCTCGGGTTCACTGTGTACCCCTCGCCGCAGATCTCTACCGCCGTGGTGGAGCCCTACAACAGCGTGCTGTCGACGCACTCCCTCCTGGAGCACACCGACGTCGCCGTGATGCTTGACAACGAGGCGATCTACGACATCGCCAGGAGGAACCTCGACATCGAGAGGCCCACCTACACCAACCTGAACCGTCTGATCGCGCAGGTGATCAGCTCCCTGACCGCGTCGCTCCGTTTCGACGGTGCGCTCAACGTCGACATCACCGAGTTCCAGACCAACCTGGTGCCCTACCCGAGGATCCACTTCATGCTTTCCTCGTACGCCCCTGTGATCTCCGCGGAGAAGGCGTACCACGAGCAGCTCTCCGTGGCTGAGATCACGAACGCCGCCTTCGAGCCCGCCTCGATGATGGCGAAGTGCGACCCCCGCCACGGGAAGTACATGGCGTGCTGCCTGATGTACCGTGGTGACGTTGTCCCCAAGGACGTGAACGCCTCGGTTGCCACCATCAAGACCAAGAGGACCATCCAGTTCGTGGACTGGTCGCCCACTGGTTTCAAGTGTGGTATCAACTACCAGCCCCCCACTGTCGTCCCGGGTGGTGACCTCGCCAAGGTGCAGAGGGCCGTCTGCATGATCTCCAACAGCACCGCCATCGCTGAGGTCTTCGCCAGGATCGACCACAAGTTCGACCTTATGTACTCCAAGAGGGCATTCGTCCACTGGTACGTCGGTGAGGGTATGGAGGAGGGTGAGTTCTCCGAGGCCCGTGAGGACCTTGCCGCCCTTGAGAAGGACTACGAGGAGGTCGGTGCCGAGTCCGCCGACATGGAGGGCGAGGAGGACGTCGAGGAGTACTAGGCGGCACGATACTAGAACATTCCTCCCCCTTTTTTTATTGTTTTACCCCTGTTTACCCCCCCCCCCCCCCCCCCCTGTTGTAAATCCCCACCCAATACAATGCCCATCCCCCCCCCCTTTTCTTCTTTTTTTCTTATCTCTTTAAGCTGCAAAAGTTGATATTGCTTAAAAAGGGGGGTGGGGGGGGTAAAATGGTTCAATTTGAAACCCCGGAAAACGGAAAGCGAGAGGACGCGAAACGGCCCGGGCGGTTGAGGCACCGAGTGAACTGCTACGTTTTCGGGAAAGGGTGGCGGCTTGCCACTGTGCTGGGGAAGGAGCGCGTCAGGTGGTGGGGAACCGAGGGGTTCCCACCGGGGCCAGATGAGTACCATCATTACTCAAAGGAAATGTCCGAGGTGGGCGAAGAGTACCTACTACTGCGCGAAATCCCTGTTGTGGGCACCATGGGGTTCCAGCTACCCCTCTTCGTACACGGCTGCGTGGTTGAAAACCGCTCTGCATGGGAAAAACTTCACGAAGAGCATAAGGCAAACTTGTATGAGTCCGAATCATGTGTCCGATCATGTTTCGACACCCGAAGGCTGCTGTACAAACGGCTGACCAGCTTCGACGCGGACCTGGCGTGCATGAACTGCCACCTTTCACACATCGAGCCCGTTCACTTCAATGCGGTGTTTCACCCGGAGGAGCTCTCATTGGGAAAACTGCTTGAACTATGCAGGAAAATCGAGTTATTTTGGAGCTTTTCCCTGGAGTCCGTAGGCGGGGGGTTTCTAGAGCAGCACAAAGGCGACACAGTCCTGAGGCACCCTAGTTTACCCGATACTGTATTCACAGTCAACACCATGATGGTTCTCAGAGTATTGATAGTGAAAGGGTTATCCGTCACAAAGGACTTCATCAGAAGCCTCCGTTCGGCACGGTGCTTGGAAACATTGGCGGTGACAGATGCAGAGCTAACTGGAACAGATGGGAATGAGATGGGGTTGCTTTTGGAGCAAAGACATTCGCTGCGGAACGTCGACCTGTCAGGAAACAGGCTTTTCAGTGAAGACGTCGAAATCCTCTGTCTTGCACTGCAGAAGAATCGAACCTTGGTGCATCTGGATCTTAGAGGAAACCCCCATGCCTGCGATGATATTTTGGAAAGGTACCAAAATAATTCTCTGTCTTGGACACGACACGTTGCACTGGTCCTGCAGAGGCTCTTTGGGTCGCTTGATATGCTGCAGTACATAGCAACGATGTCCCCCTTATGCATTCTTTACGATCGTCCGTCTACCTTGTGCGACCTACGTCGCACGTTTTCTCCCTTGGCTGTGCCGCCGCTTCCTGTTTTCCCCTCGTCTCGCTTTGCTTACCACCCGTCGTGCTACTGGGCCTCCCTCTTCGCTTCCTTCTCCGTGGCTGTTTGTATTCTTTCGTTGGGCTGTCTTGTTGCCCCGCCTCTCACTACGTTGGTCCCGTTGCCCCCTGCCCGTGCGCGTAGGGAAAACACACATCGGTTTCCAAAGTTCAGGCTCTGTACTTCCGTACGGGACTTAGTGGTAGTAGTTGAACAGAAATAGTAGGAAAAAGATATTCCTTTTTAAAAAAAGAAAATAGAAAAATAAAAGGGAAGAGTATTTCCAATGGGCCCGCGGGACACCCGGCGGTCGTCAGCACCCCCAAGTAGGGCGAGCAGTGTGTGCAGCACATCTTCCCAGCAGTCTGCCGTTAGGATCCGGATGTCGAACATGGAGAGGGGTGGGAGTACATGGGGAAGAGAGCGGCAGATGATCAAAGACAAATACAAACCTCTCATCCGCGAGTGCAAGAAAGAGCTGCAGGAAGTTGAGGCTACAAAATGCAGGGCGATTGTGGAGATCAAGCTGGAGGGCAGCTCCAAGGACGACCCTGAAGAGCTATCCAAACGGGCCGAACAGCTGCAGTCTCTTATTGAAAAACACACAATGGAGATGGACGAAGAAAACGCCGCCTTGTCCAAAAGGGTGGAAGAGGAAGCGGAACATCTTGTCGCGCTTAGGTCGTCACCGCGAAGACAAAGCTTGCCCAGCTCAAGAAGGTCCTCCGTTGCAAGCATTTCCGGCGTACGTCGTAACACCCTTCCGCCTGGAACAGATGTTGAAGGTGAGCTTCTTGACACGCTGCACTTAAGCCCGACAAGCCTGACCCTTTCCCAGTCTGTAGATTCAAGTGTTTGTGGTACGCCAGTGAGCTGTGGGTCTGATACCGCCTCACCTTGGTCGCCGTTGACAGAAGATGAAGAAGACGAGATGCAGGAGTCTGACAAGCAGTCCGAAGCAGCCGAGCGGCGTGCCAAGATGAACGAATTGCGGGAGCAAGAGCAGAAGATCGAAGAGAGGAAGCGTGTGGTGCGAAACATCGAGAAGAGTCTCGACCTGCGCCTCGCCGAAATCGAGAAGAAGGAGATGTTCGTTCAGCATAACGAAAAATACTCCACAGAGCTCAGGGGCAAGGCGGAGGAGCTCAAAGCAAGGGAGTACAAACTGCAACTCAACGAAAAAGCAGAGGGCACCTTGGCAACGCGGAGGGCGAACCTTTCCAAGAGGATCGAGGGGAAGGAAATCGCAAGAACTCTTCTGGACAGCAAGAAGAACGAATTACAACAGGAAGGAGAGAGCCTCAAGAAGCTACAAGCAGAGTTCGAGGGACAAATGAAAGACAGAGAAGCGACTTTGGTGAAAGAGGAGCTTCATTTGAAGGAGGAAAAGGCAAGGATTGAAGCAGAGATGAAGGAGTTGCACAGACACGAGGAAGAAGCTCTTGCGGAGCAAGCAAAGACCAAAGAAGACAAGGCACGGCTCATCCACAGCGTCACGGACATGATTATGAAGCTGAACGAGGAGACACAGGTCGTAGAAGCCGAAGAAACAGCAGTTTCGAGGAGAGAAGGCGAGCTTGTGACTCTCCTCGACGTGCAGCATCTCCAAGAGGAGCGCATCACAAGAATGGTCTCAACTCTCAGCGAGACCCACCAGCTGTACACCAGGCAAGAGAGCACTGTCTTGGAAAAGAAAACCGATGCCGAGGTAGAACTCCAAGTAATCAAAGAACGCAAAGGCAAGGCGCTCGACACGGCGCAGAAACTACAGCTGCAGCAATCCATCGCCGAACAGGACGAGGAAGTGGTCGCGTCGCAGCAGCTATTCTTGCAGCAGAAGAGCCAGATCAAGCATTTTCTCAGCCACAAGGCGCACCGTCTGCTTGAGGAGACAACAGAGGCGGCCGACACAATTCGGAAAAAGATCTCAGACATCAACAACGAGACACAGGGCCTGCACGACAGGGCAACACGATTGCAGGGAAGGAAGCTCATGCTTGAGAAGTGCACCACGAAGCTGCTGGTCGACGACAAGGAAGTGTTCGTAAAGCTCAGAAAGCTCCGTGCTCTGTATTCCGTGAACAAGAACTGGCTGGAGGTCCTGCGATGCAGAGAAGCGGAGCTGGAGGAACTGGAACATTTGAACACTTACCAAGATCTACCCGGTGCGTGCTATCAAACACTACCCACAACCCTGAAAAGACTGAAAGAGTCTTTCTTGATGATGCTCAAAGCACGCTCTGTTGAGGCAGCAAGAAAAGATCGTGGGAAGGAAGTGGAAGCACTGAGACTATCTGACAATGAGAGGCTGAAGGGCCCTTCGTTGGTGCCGTCGCCTTTGATGTCGACACTGAAGGAGGCATCGATGGAAGGGCCTATACGAGGACTGCCTGAGCACCGTGCTCTTCACGACCATGTGAAGGCTGTCGAGCCCAACGCACTGCGCATAGAAGCCATTCGTTTCGAGGAACGGGATGTCAAGGCACTCGAGGACAAGGTGCAGAGCATGAACGCCTTCATGTCTCTGGAGGTGGAGACTCTGCTTCAAAGGGACGCGGAGCTCCGTCAGGAATCTGACTTACTAGGGTGCCTCATGCAGTTCCCGATAAAGGGCACGTTGGGCCAAGTTAAGAGGTGGTGGGTCAACGTGCACCTCAAGGCAGCTGACCTCACTGCAAGCACCACACAGAAGCGCTGTGCACACTTGTCGGAGTCCGTCCGTGTCATAGCAGATTCCGTCCCTGCTGCTTTGGAGCCCCCACCCCTCGGTGACTCACTTAAGTGCTCTCACAGTGAGGAGGCCTATAACATGCTAGTCTCTCCGAACGCTGCCAACGCTGCTGAGGTGGTTTTATAGCCGTCCGTGCAATAGGCGTTGGCGTTAGTTTTTTTTTTTTTTTTTTTCTTCTTCTTTTTTTTTGTTAGTTTTTTTTTTTTATTTAAATTACTGTCCTTTTGTCCTGCCGATGATGAGCTGATGGTGGTGAGTTTTGAGGGGTGATTGGTGTTTGGTGCGGCTCCTAATTGAGTTACTTGCTTGAGTTCCTTCAGCTCTGTTGCCGTCTGCTCAAGCTCGACTGCTTGTGCAGTTATGAGCAACTGTCTGTTGTTGCTCCACTCGTGTTGCCACCTGCTGGAGCCTGATCGCCTCTTTTCTTCAGACCGGTCTCCTCCGCTCGGTGCTCCACCACTCTTGAATCCAACAAGATAACATCACTGCCTTTGACCACAGCAGGCGACACGATGGGTGTTTGGGCTGATGTCCCCATGTCCCTGTTAGCTGGTGTGCTTGCAGGAACCCCTGACACAGAGCTGAATTGTGCTGCACCTGTTCCTGTGTCCCGATGCGCAGGAGTGCTAGAAGGTGCTGCATAGTCTTGGATAGTTGGCCCCTGTTCACAGCATCACTAGGTTGGGAGAGGAGGGAGTGGGGAGGGGTGAAAAAAAAAAGGAAGAAAAAAAAAGAAAAAAAAAAAGAGGGAAAACAAAAAAGAAAAACGGAAAATATGTTGAAGCTGGTGTTGGCGCTGTTACTGATCCTGTCTCTGTGCAGCGTGTCAGCGGACGACGAGTTCGATGCGAAAAACACAATCGCGCTGACGGAGGACAACTTCGAGAAGGCGAAGGGCGGAACATGGATGGTGATGTTCTGGGCACCATGGTGCGGACATTGCAGAAGAGTGAAACCATATTTCGCAGAAGCGAGCGCGTTGGGCAGGGAAGACGTGAGCCTGGGCACCGTGGACTGCACAGCCGACAACGGAAAACCATTATGCGACCAACTAGGTGTATCAAGCTACCCTAGCTTTAGATACTCGTATGCTGCAATACCTTTTTTTTTTTTTTTTTTTACAAACACAACCCAACAACAGTATCGATGGTTCTGAAATGATGAAATACGAAGGACCACGGAGCACAGACGACTTTGTGAGGTTTGTCGACCGCCTGGGGAACCACAGCTTGCACGTTCTGCAATTCACCTCCGCTGACATCGAGGAACTGGAGAAGCGTGACGACGTTAATGTGTTTGTATTTTGCACGGAAGACGGAAAGCCGACGGAACAAGTCACATGGGTCAGCAGGCGCGGCCTCACCTACGGGAGATCATACTTCGGTACCATCCCAAGCAGCACCCCTGTCTGCGGTAACCGCAACACTGGATTTCTAATCAACGATGTGGGCAAAACAGAAATCGCACCGTCAAAAGGCGCTGTTGAAGAATGTTTGGAGGACGAGGTAGACTCCGTCCGGCTGAAAAGCGTTTTAGAATGGGTTGCGAAGCACAAGCATCTTGCTGTCGATCGGATCGATCAGGGGACTTTCCACCACATGTCCGTGACGGACAAGCCGTACCTGTTCATGTTGGTTAGTAAAGAAGGTGAGTGGGACGACCAACGACCGTTTTTAAACGTTCTCCGAAAGGTTGTTGAGAAGCCGTACGCCGAGACATTTGCGTTCGGGTGGCTAGACGGAATTGCATATGGTGAATGGGTTGCAGATTTCATCGACTTAAGCAGTCTTCCCACCGTGCTTGTGTACCACATTGGCGACGAGTCTTCGTTTACCTCTGAGGAGGCGAAGATTGCCGTACATCACGCTGTAGCACAGGGGGGCGATGAGGATGGTGCTATGCAAGCGTCTGTTGAAGATATGATTGAAGGGATCGCAACAGGCAGATACGAATTGACCTTCCAAGGCCCCGCCGGACACATTCTCGGTCTTAGCCAGAAATTCTTCCCGTTGATCTTACCTCAGCTGAAGGAACTTAGAAGGTCTGCCCAGTCTGATGTCTTCTTCATTGGCTTGGTCTTAATCATGGTGGTGTTGCTGGTGTGTTTTAAAAAGTTTTTTTTTTTTTGTAAGACCCTTCTAGGTGACTGTTGTAGTCAACTTCATTCAAATCGCGCTTGGTGGGGGGGTGGAGCCCGAACCAAGATTCGCAAACCCGCAGGGTATGACGCGCGCACAGCAGCAAATGTTGAGGGTATGGAAAAAAAAAAAAAAAAAAAAAAAAAAAAAAAGGGGAACTGAGAAACATTTTTTTTTTGTTACAGGAGCAATTGATACGAGAAGCGGCGAATAAGAAAAAAGAATAAAAAAAAAATATGAGAAACAAAAAAGAAGAATTGGGGGGGGGGGGGGGGGAACAGTATCTCTTTCTTGTATGGAAAAAAAAAAAAAAGAAACGAGAGTTAAAAAAAAAAGATGTGCTGTACATATTTTACCCTACCTTTGAAAGAAAAAAAAAAAGAAATTAGTGTAACGTAGTAGCCCTCCCCCCCCTGCTCCCCCCTCTTTTTTTTTTCTATCTCTTTTATTCAACGTGTTAACTTCAACACTATAGGGCGTGCCACCCTCATGCTCCGCAGGGGGTTGGCACTGCATGCAGCCGACCCATGGACAGTACTAGGGGTGTCGAGGGGTTCTTCAGATAAAGAGGTTAAAGAAGCCTATCGAAAGTTGGCAAAGAAATATCACCCGGATTTAAACAAAGGTGGGGAGGAGAAGTTCAAAGCGGTAAAAACTGCCTACGAGGATCTCAGCTCGGGGGAATGGAAGAAGAAGACTCAACAACAGCAACAACAACAAGGAGGGCAGTATCAACAGTACCAGAATCGCCGCAACCCGTTCAGGGACGGTGCTTCGTCAAACTTCAATGGGGATCCACGATACGCTGGGCGGGCTTGGTCACAACGGGCGGAGTACTACAGAGTTCAGCAGGAAGAAGGTGAGATGAGAGCGCGGACCAGGCAAGAACTGCAGGTCGTGTTCAGAATGATGTTTGTTCTAATGGTGGTGGTGTTTATTGTTCCTTTGATGAACGTTTTATATGCATCGGATGAACAGGAAAAACGGAGAAGGTAAAATTTTGAAGAAAAAAAAAAAGTTTTTTTTTTTTTTTTTTAGACAAGAAGAATTTGACCGTCTCCGGCGCCAGCATACTCAAATGAACCAAATGAGGGGAATGTACGAAGATCCGTATGTAGAAATCGATCGGTGGGGGGGGGGAATTTAAAAAAAAAAAAAAAAAAAGTTCTCGGCCTCCTCTTCCGATCACGAATCCTCAAGGAGACACCGGTGGTTACGGTTGGGTGTGGGTCCATCCTTATGGTTGGCAGTGGCTTCCTGTCGATAAGCTCCCAAAGGAGCCGTTGTCGTTGCACAACACGACCCCAGGGACCGCACCTCCTCCGCCGCGTCCTGTGTACCGACAGATAGAACCGATGCCTGTTTATGCGGACGAGCAGAAACCACATCACCCAAGCGACAGGCAATGATGAGAAGAAAAAAAAAGAAAAAAAAAAGAGCGGACAACGGTTCTTCGCTGGACTTTATTGTCCTAAAACGAGCCTTTCTTTTTTTCTTTTTTTTTTTTTTTTTTCTCTTTTTTTATTTCCCCCCTTCCTGTCACTATCTTCCCCCCCCCTTTTTTTTCCTTTCGTGAAAGTGTTCCTTAGTTTTTTTTTTTTTTTAAAAAAAGCCATTCCCAACCCTAGTTTTTTATTCAAAAGGACGGGAAAAAAAAAAAAACAAAAGATGACAACAACACACGACGCCCCCGTGGTGACGACGGAAATGACGAAAGATCTGGATGAGTTCCTAGACGCAGTGTGGGGGAAGCTAAAAACACACTGGGACGAGAACAACGACGACGACCAGAAGGTGATCGACATCGTGAACCCGGAGGTGATCCAGGAGGCGGTGAAGATACAGTGCGACGACTCCGAAGAAACTAGCTACACGGACATGTTAAAAAGTCTGGAGGGCGTCCTCAAATACTCCGTACGAACCTCCCACCCGCGTTTCATGAACATGCTCTATGGGTGCACAGACATCATGGGCATCGTGGGCGAAGTGGTGGCAACCTTTTGCAACACGAACATCCACACGTACGAAGTGTCACCAGTGTTCACATTGATGGAAAACGAGGTCATCGAAAAACTATGCAAATACGTGGGTTATACCAACGGTGATGGTGTCTTCGCACCAGGCGGTTCCTTCTGCAACATGTACGGCATGCTGATGGCGAGGAACAAGAAATGCCCCGATATCAGAATGGAGGGTTTTGGAGGAAAGACGCTTGTCGCATTCACTTCGAAGGAGTGCCACTACTCCGTTCAAAAGGGAGCCAACCTGATCGGAATCGGAATGAAAAACGTGGTGGGGGTAGCTTGCAACGACATCGGGCAAATGATTCCATCCGAGCTCGAAATCGCCATCGAAAAATCACTGTCTGAGGGAAAAACGCCTTTCATGGTCAACTCCACCGCCGGTACCACTGTAAAAGGATCTTTCGATGATTTCAACGCCATCGCCGATATCTGTGAGAAGTACTCCTTGTGGATGCACGTTGACGCAGCATGGGGCGGCTCTGTCCTGATGTCCGAAAAACGCGAGTATTTGACGAAAGGAATCTCCCGTGCAGACTCGCTCACATGGGACCCCCACAAGGGAATGGGTGTTCCCATTCAATGCTCTGTTGTACTTACTAAGAACAAGGGCGAGCTCATTGCTTGCAATCAGTTCAAAGCGGAATATCTGTTCAAAGACGCCAACCTTGAGAAAATCGTAGCCAGGGGCGGGGAGGAAGCTGACAACGCCGCTGCAGAACTTGCCGAGAAGAAGTACGACCTTGGTGACAAATCACTGCAGTGCGGCAGGCATGTTGATTCTCTGAAGCTTTGGATTATGCTGAAGAAATACGGAAAGCGGTATTTCTCAAACAGAGTTGAGAACGGATTCAGAAACAGAGACCACATGATCAAGAAGATGGCTGAGCATCCTGAGATGTTCAAGCTTGTCAGCGAGCCCATGTACCTAAACCTGTGCTTTTGGTACGTCCCGCCTTCTTGCCGTTCCTTGCCGGAGGGGAGCCCCGAGCGTAAGCAGAAGCAGGACATGGCTGTCCAGTCGATCCGTCGTTCCCTCTGTGAGGAGGGCATCGTGTACATCAACTACCAGCCTCAAGGGGAGCTTCCGAACTTCTTCCGCCCGATTTTCAACTCCGCGAGTACCACCACAAAAGACATTGACCTGCTGCTTGAAAGGATTTGCTTTTTCGGAGATAAGTTGTAGAAAAAAAAAAAGAAAAAAAAAGAGAGAAAAAAAAAAAAAAAAAAAAAAAAAAAAAAACGTTACTGTAAAACGAAAAACTTCCGGACGGAAAAATGTCCGAGTTTTTTTGGCGTCCGGGAGTTTTTCCGTCCGGGAATTTTTTTTAGGTAAGGCCGTCAGGGGGCCTGGTCCACTACCACCTACATACTGGCCTGGGCTGCAAACGGCAACCGCGCGAAGAAACCCCCAGGGTTCCCTTTCTGCATCTTTGTCCTCCCTTGCTGCCCCTGAGGCAATCAGCTTGTCGGCCTTGCCCACTATTTATAAATTTAATAGATGCTTTACAGCTGCGTTCAACCCAATATCCATAGGTTGAACCATGTAGGTGAGCCCAGGGGGACAAAAGCAATGTGCACGTTTGCGCCTGCGAACCACTCTACGAACCCATAGGCATAGGTCGTGTGAGAGTTGTGGTCGCCGACAAGCAGCAGAATCGGCCCGTTCGGCAAAACCATGGAAATCGATGATTTATAGCAAAAAGGAAGAAACAGCTCCGTAACCCAGATACCGAGTATCATAATTAGCCCAATGATTGGGCGATGCCGTTAGGCTCCATTCGATGGGCAGGTGCTTGACTTGGGCACGGATAATCCTTGCCGGTTGCGTTCCCGCTTTGCCTTTGTATTTAAGTTGCGGATGCAACTCATCCAGCCAAGGAAACAGCCAGCTGTTCGGTTATAGCCCGTTTTGTCCCCCAAGCCACGGACTTTAACGACCTTAGCACCCCTTTTCGTTTTAGTTTTTAACCCCGTATTCCAGACCAATTCCGGCCTTACTTAATGGGTGTCGATTATGGACCTGAATTCCATGGTGAAAACAGCGTGCCCTCTCGTTGTCCTTCTCGTTTCCGGAGGTGGCTTGCGGCTTTTGTCTTTCTTGCTGCAAAACTCGTCAGCCTAGCTAGTGGACAGTGCCCCACCAAAGTCTGTCTTTCGGGCTGGATTGGCGTTCTGCATAGGTGCATATTTGATGTGCTGGGATAGGCTTGCCAAGCCCGTTTTACCTATCGACCGAAGCAAAAACCTTGGCGGCCTCTGCCTCGGTCAGAAGAAGTTTGCGACCGACGGTAAAGGGGCAGCAACAGGCCCAACAGAGCCCCCACTCCTCCGCAGGATACCACACCCTGGCCGCCGCGGCACCGTGATAGCAGCGTATCGCCCAATATGGGATTTAGCATCCTTCGGGGGCTGAAGCTGCTTTCGGGGGTTTGTACTGGCCTTCTCGGCCCGGTGTAAGGAGTTTATCTCCTCCACCTCTCGGGGGTGAGCTGGCCGGGGGTGTCAGCACCAAAGTTGGGCCCCTCACAAGCCAGCTGCTCAACGTGCCTTGAGTAGTCGAGCTGGTCAATTTGACGAAAGAAGTACGGGTTTATGAGAAGTTAAAGATCCCGTGGGTGCTGTTTGTTGGTGATTTGAAAGGGGTGAAAAATGTCCGGGTTTTTTTGGTGTCCGGGAGTTTTTCCGTCCGACATTATTCGTTTTACACTTCATATTTTTTAACCCCCCCCTCCGTTATGACACAAAAAAAAGAGTGGAAGTAAAAACCCTCTTTTTTTTTTTTTCCGTGATATTATGGGATTAAAAAAAAGGCTTAATTTGTGTGGTGTTCACCCCCCCCCCCCCCCCCTTCTCCCTTTATTATATTTATTTGTTAAGAACGAGTTTTTGACTTGTCGAAGCAAGAAAAAAAGGGGAAACATTGGCAAAAGCGTGTTTCACTGTAAGCGCGTACAAACGCCGTTTTTTCCCCTCTGTTTTCTCCCCCTTCCCGATCCCTCCCTCCCTTTTTCTTTCTTTCCGAGTTTTACTGTTTGCACCGGTTTTTTTTTTTTTTTTTTTTCGTTGCTGCGTACCGTAAAAGAAGGGAAAAAAAAAACCCCCCTCCCCCCGCCCCTTCCCTCATTATTTCTCTTTCCGTTACGCATTTTAATTTGATGCTTCTTTACTTTTTTTCTTTTTTTTTTTAACCATTAAATGACGGGGGTTTTTGGGCAAAAAAAGGTCACCATCGACTTTTTTATTTTCTAAAATTAAAACATCCTCGAGCATGCAACCATAGAACGACGCTTGTGTAAAAGAAAATACATCACCCAGGAGGGACAAAAAACACCCCCAGACGCCCCTCAAAGGCCCTGGGAAGTGAATAGAATAAGGAATTGAAGTGAAATTTATTGTAAAACCCCACCCATAGGTTAGACACTTCCTTACTTTTTTCGCTTGGGCCTCGGAGTGCTAGGGGGGGTTTTGCTTTTGGGACTTGGCTCAGATGACGACCTGGGGAGAAGGGTATGTGTTTGGAGACGCTGGTACCTTAGGCGTTTCTTCGGTGTGGCCGGGCCTCCAGAGGGGGTAGATTGGGGTGGGTAAACCACTGGTTCGTGATAGTCCGCAAAGCAAGCTGGGCACAGATGCACGTTACAAGCCTTGCAGATGAAGATAGTTTGCACCCGGACCCCCAAATCACGCATGTGGTGTGTGCATTGTCTTGCTGCATCCAGTTTTTTGGACCGCACCTGGTATCTTCCCTGGGCCCCTCGGTCCCCATTTCAGAACGGGTGCTTGCTGGGCGGTTGTTTCCGGACTGGCGCATAACAGTCGAAAAGCTGTTGTCGCTCATTGCGAACCCGTTTTTGGGCCTGCCTGGGCCTACTTGCTTCTTCACTGGGGCAAAATTAGGTACATTCTTGGCGATTTTCTTCGGATTGTTTCCACCACAAACCCGATTCACATCTGTTGTACAAGGGTAACGCCGGTATAGAAGTTATCGATGCCGGGGTACAGGGGAACGCTACCGATGCCGAGCCATCCACCAGGTGGACACGAATAGTGGCGACAAGTCACGTGGGTGCGCTTTCAGACTGAGCACGACGGGAATAATGTTGCAGACAGGTAGGGGAGCAGGAATCTTATTTTTTGCAACCTGTCTGTCTCTTCACCCCTCCAAAATGCAACGACCGCTGTAAGCGCAAAAGCAGTAACGTTTCATTACACTTGCCAAAAAAAGGTGGCGAGGGCACAAATGGTCGGCCAGGAATCTTTTATGCCAGCCTTGCGGATGATGTCCATGAGCACCCACAAGGCCAGAAACTGATAGATATCGTCCACAGTGAAGTCAAAGTCGGGGTTGTGGTACTTGAAACGGTGCAAAGAGATTTCACAAACCCCATTGAGATGAACAGCTTGGAAATCCTTGATGCACTCATGTGGGAAAAGGGTGATTTCTGCCCCCCCTGCCCTGTCACTTCTTACGCGTAACCTGCGTAATATCGCTCTCACAGGGCATATTTTCACTCTTCTCGTCACTACTGGCGCTAGGTGAGGTCCCATCGTCGGTGAGAATGTCCCCTTTGGCACTCCCGAACTCGTCTGAATCAGTACTGCTCATCTGAGCTTTCGTGCCACCAAAAACTGGTTTCGAGGGTGTTTTTGGAGGTTAATCTAGGGGCCAAAAGTGATTTTCGATCGGAACTAGGTTATTCTGTGCAAGGGTAAGGGTCTATGGTACTTAAAATGCCTATACAAAATTTTTAATTTTTTGATCGCTAGATATCTACTGCGCTTCGTCCTTTAATGGTTAAAGAAATAAAGAAACATCAATGAGTCGTTTGCTGACACCTCATCATTTTTTTTTTTTTATTTCCACACCCTTTTTTATTATTATTATTATTTTTTTTAAAGAAAAACTCAACAACAACAAAGGGAAAGAGGAAGAGGCGGGGGGAGGCCTCTACCACAAAAAAAAAAAAAAAAAAAAAAAAAAAATGAGATTTCAAGGAATAGCCCAGATATTATTGGGTGTGGTGATCGGGCTTGTCATTTCATCGGGGTTTCTCATGGGCGATCCTACATTGGATCTGAACAAAGTACAATACGGTGTCGCTGTGCCTTACAAGCCACACATGCCCCGGCACATTGAGGTCGGGAAACGACGAAAATTCACAGAAAAGCACCTCGTGGTCTCCCATTTCAGAGAAAACCTGGATTGGCTCAAAAAGAAATGGGGCTCAGCGTACACCCACACTATCTACGAAATGGGACGCCGCGGGGAAATACCCGATTTCTCAACAACCTATAAACAAGCTCTTGAACAAGACGGGTCCCGCTACTACCTCACAAACTTCGGAGATGAATCAAGCGGGTACCTGCGGTTCATTATTGACAACTATGACGATTTGCCGAATATTACGGTTTTTCTACATGGAACGCCTATGGGGCACAATTCCGACATCGGCCGATGGATCTCGCATGTTAAAGAAACCACCTGGTTCACATTCCTGACCACAGGTTGGGTGGAAAACCGTTGCATTCTCGACATGCACAATAAGTCCTTGATTCCGAATTACGACGAGGGTGCGTTTATCGACTTCTGGTTGAAATTCCCTTGGAGTGAAATGGGGCTGGGATCCCTCCCCCGCTGTCTGTCTTTATATTGCTGTGCGGAATTTGCAGTGTCTCGGGACGCGATACGATCGCAACCCCTCATGTTCTACAAAGAGCTGTGGTCATTCACCTTGAACTTTGTCCTCGACCAAAACACAGCGAGAAAATATAAAGGCTGGTCCCTCCGACAAATCGGGGGTATTTACGAGCATTCATGGCATGTTATGTTTGGCGAACCGATGACGATGCAGCGATATGAAAATTACTGCGATTATTTTAACCCGGGTGCGGGGAGCCCTTGCAGAGACCAATCCTCGAACAGAACCGCCTTGCCGCCCAACCACCCCACCCAGCGGTCGCAGAGAGGGATATTAATCATGGACGCGTTCATCGGTTCAAATTGTAATGGACAACCGGCACCGCAGGAAATCTCCGCGATTGTCGAGCTTGCAAAACGTGCTTGTTCGCGAAAAATGCTTTGCAAGTACAACGTGATGTTCCCCAAGGATGTCAAGCTGGGGAGAACCCCCAACACGGTCGACCCCACGTGTTCTCGGGACTACCAGGTTTCATGGCTGTGTCCACAAGATCCTGCTGGGTCGATTTCCCGTCGGTTATCAATCCCTCCTAGCGCAATTGGAAAACCTGTAAAAATTGACTGCCGTGAGCGAAAACAGCTTCCCAAGCAGCAATGTGTCAACGCTACTCGAAACATGAGGCTTTGTAATACCTCGAAGGACGCTTGTGTTTATGAGGTTGACAGGAATACGTGTTCAGCTGCTTGTTCGTCTGTAGGGCAGACTTGCATTCTGGGTGTGGACAACGACGACTACAAGCAGTGTGGAGAATTGTTGCCGAGGAAGCTGACCGGATGCGACTCCGCGAATAGGGTCCAGCTGTGCCATTGCATGGCTGAAGAAAACGGCGGAATATAAAAAGGAAAGAAAAAAAAAAGGGGGGGAGAAGGGGGAGGGGGAAGCGATCACGCGTAGTTACTGACTAGGGAAAAGAAAAAAAAAGAGGGGAAAAAAAAAAGAAAAGAAAAGAAAAGGGAAATCATTCGCTGAACTTATGAAAACCATTAATTCTATGAAGAGGCGGGAGGGAAAACGAACCTTTTTTTTTTTTTTTTTTTGTTTATCGCTTCGTGCGCTCAACGACAATACCAGTTTTAATAACATTATTGTTCTTTTTTTTTTTTTTTTTTTTTTTCTTTCAAAAAAGAAACATCTATCTCTCACAATCATCGCACAACCAGATGGGTCTCACAGATGAGGAATATGCTCGAAAGGCAGCTTTACCAAGCTTGCTTGAAGAGCTTCTGTGCCACATAGTTTCGACAAGACCGGAGAACCCAATGAAGAGCATCGCAGAATGGAGTGTGGGAAACCTCGACGAAAGCGAAAAAAAATCCCTCGTGGGCACGGTGGCCCGAGGCGAGAGCAAAAAGATAGCTATAGAACGGCACGACACAGGTTTCGTAGAGGTCCTGAAAACGGCAGCCTCTGCCGTGAATGTAGTCTTGGGGCAAGGCAACAGGTTGGGATGGAAAGAAGCAGGAAGGATGCTAAAGGCCGTGCAAGTTTTAAAACTTCTTCTCATAATAGACTTAGACATTGTCTACTCTTACGTTGATGCGCATTATGACAATGTTGCCACAGCACATCAATTGCACCCAGCAGCACAGAAGGTGTATGAGAGTGCTAGTGAAACGGAAATATTGCTCCTTCACGTGACTAGGGAGAACGTGCCCCCCCCAGGGCTTCAACGCTCGTTCGACTCCTTGCGGCAAAACTACTACTCCCACACCATCCACAGAGACTGTGTCTTGTCCCCTCTCTCCTCCGTCCCCGCCTTCGCCTTGCTGGATCTTTTCAAGGACTCCATGCAGCAGGTGCACTACACAACAACCCCGTTCCTCCACTTTGTCACGGGATATTTGTCGCAACACCGCCCCTTTTCAGATTACCGTGGGTTCGTGGTCTCCTTCATGGAAACCTTTCCCGAGGATGCAATCGTGCTGCGGAACACCTTTCGCACCACGGCCGGGACGTACCTCTGCATTCTCGAAGCAGAGGGGGTGTTGTGAACTTAAAACATCGTTTTTTTTTCTTCTTTTTCTTCTTTATATGTTTATATTGGACACAATTTAACATAAAAGGGTGGAGGAGGAGGAGGACGTGGCACACACAAAAAAAAAAAAGAAAAAAAAATGGGAAACAGTGATAGAGACGAGAGGTCGTCGGTGTACACAAAAGACGATGCCAGAACGATAGTAACGTTCTCTGAAGCGGTGGTGGCGGCGGGCGAGTTCGGAGACAAGACAATCGGTTTCATTCCGGGGTTCATGCTGCTGTGCAACAACGTTACCGGCCCGGGGTTCGTGGGCATGCCAGAGGCCAACACCAAAGGAGGGTGGCTGCTGACAATGCTGCTCCTCTTCGTGTGTTGGATACTATCGGCTCTGTCGTGCACAATGCTGCTGGAATCCATCAAAAAAATGCCCGGAAATTCCAAATTCGAGCAGCGTATTGAGTTCACCACCGTCGCGAAGCATCACTTCACCGGATCGAGGAGATGGATGTACCTCACCACCCTTATCGTGTTCCTGCTGGCCTTCATGGTGTCCCTGATCACCTCTGTCATCGAGTCCGCGCAGACAATGGACAAAATGTTTATCGAATTTTTCGGGCAGTCCTGTGCCCTCCAGCTGTACAATAACGAGAGCGCATCGGTGGGGGGGACATTTGGGTTTGATTGTGTGTCTGATGGATCGTCATCCTCCGACTCCCCGTTCGGCGACAAGGCGTACGTCATCTCTCTTGGTTATGTTGCCATCCTTGTCGTCGCTGTCCCGCTAGGCTTTTGGAACTTGGACGACAACATCATCGTGCAAAAAGTAGCGTTTGTGGGCGCGATAACCATCATAGGGGAGTGGTGTATACAGGCAATTGTGAAGGGCTTGGATTTCAACAAGGATCCTGGCAGCGTCCCTGTCGCAGGGACCGATATGTCAACTCTGTTCGGATCTGTTCTGTTCAACTACGCATTTGTGACAACCGTACCATCGTGGTGCAACGAGAAACAAGTTGGGGTTCCCATTAACAAGTCGATATGGGCGAGCTCCGGGTTGGGTACGTTTCTGTTCTTCATAATTGGAATTTGCGCGGCTGCTGCTTGGGATTTCTCGGGGGACTCCGATCTTCTCACTGTCCTGACGGATTCAAGCACGCCGGGTGTGTGGGGGTTGTCACGAATCTTCGCTTATGTCTTCCCAATTTTCGCGTTGGTGACAGGAATCCCGATTTTTAGTATCATTATGCGGTACAATCTCCTCGAAAACAATATTTGCGGATCGTTGTGGGCTAGCTTTTGGAGTGGTGTCTTCCCATGGATCGTAGCCATCGGTTTGTACACAGGCAACGCATTAGGCGACACTGTAACGTGGTCCGGCCTGCTTGTCATTGTCCCTTTGAACTTTATCCTCCCTGCCTGGTTCTACATCCTTTCTATTGACGAAGAGAAAACCGACGAGGAGGAAGGAATTCTCAACGGGGATGCCGTTCGGACAGTTGCTGCGAAACAGTGGTACCCCGGTGATGAGGTTGATGCTTGGATACCGGGGTACCAATGGGTGCCGGGTGTTGTTGAAAATGAGGAGGAAGAAGGCTTGTACCCTGTCAATGTAGGAAAGATAGGTGTCCGTGACGTACCCGGCGGCAATTTACGAAAGAGAGGTGACGGTGTCTACCAACAGCAGCAGCTTGAGATTAACGAGGTTCCCCACAACATTGACGGTGTTGATGAAGACCCCGCGAAAAAGGTATTTTATAAATAAATAATTAAACAATTTATTCTTTTCCTATATTTACCCCGACCCTGTGTTTTTTCTCTTTTTTTTTTTTTTTGAACGAGCTCTTGTGATGACGCTTTTGAAGTTCTCCCATTTCTTTTGTTTAGGGAGCTGCCGACTTACCCCCCCCTATCGTCTCTTCTATGATTGTGGATTCTGCTTCCTTGTTTTTGCGCCCCATGGTTAGTCAGAACACTGTAGTGAGGCCATGCGCCGACCCCTTTTGTGAAAAGAAAACCCCCTGTTGAAAAATAAAGTAGGGGAAATAAAGTGCATATTTATTTCCACTGGCACAGGGGAGGGAAATATAGGACAAATAATTAATAATTAAACTTTTTTTTTTTAAAAGATTACGCGGAGATTGGTCAATAAGTTGCAAGCGAAACTTGACAGCTACGAGATCGAGCTGGGAACCACCAAAGAAGAACTGGAAGCTCTTGTGAAACAGTACCCTGGTGAGAGCCAGCAGGAGCGGACTAAGAAGGTCTTAAGGAGGGAACTCCGGCGACTCCAGCGGAGGGTGGACAATGTCATTCAAGAAATGGAGGAGGCCAAGGCGGGCGATCTTACACTTCTCCCTGCAATGAGGGATGAGCTGTTTAGCGCGCTCCCTCACCACTGGTCTCGGAAGGCCAAGAAGGGTGTTGCCTACGCCATGATTGCCGTCTCAGGCTCCATGAACCTCTTTGCGCTTGTGTATCAATTTGCAACATTGAACTAAAAGGGGTGTAAAAAAAAAAAAAAGAGTGCGTGTTTTTCTTTTTCTTTTCAAATTGCATTTTTTTTTTCGTCTCTCTCCCCATTTCATGTAGCTCTTTCCCTTCACGTACTTTACTTAAGTGCTTTCTTCTTCATCTTCTTCTTATGTCTAGTTTTTTTTTTGTTTTTGTTTTTGTTTTGTTTTTGTTCATGAGTCCGTCTACAGAGATGAAAAAGCCCTGGCACGTGCTCCGAGAAATATTTAAGAAAAAAGAAATAAGGGGAAAAAGAAAAAGGGTACTTTACGCCCCCCCCCATTTTTTTTGAAATGAAATGTAAGACTTTTTATTAAAAATAATATAAAAAAAAAAAGAAAAATTCCTTACCTTGGCTTCTTTTTTGCGAAAAAAGGGGGAAGCGACTTCAAAAAAAAAAAAAAAAAAAAAAAAAAAAAAAGAAAGAAAAGAAAGCTCAAACAGGGCAGTCCTTTGGGGGGCGCCTATAAATATGCAGGGATAACATGGAGATAAAAAGAAAAGTACATCAGATGTGCTGGTCAGGTGACGAACAGGCAGCAAACAGCACACCGCCTTAAACATATTTCTTTTTGCGGCCAATTGTTATTGCTAAAAAAAAGAGTCGAGACAACTTTGTTCGGCTTTACCTTCTGCAGTGTATCGCCGACTTTGCGCAAACAACAAACTGCCAACTCTTTTTTTTCCCCCTCCCTTTGTTTTTTTTTTTCCTTTGACGATCTTATTGTCAGCACTAAAGGCTTCTTTTTTTTTTTTTTTTCGTTAGCATGTTGCAGGCAGTTGATGAAAGGAGAAGTGAACAGAAAATACCCCCCCCACCCCCATTCCTGCACCTCCTGTTACGGCCAAGCTTTAGAAAAAACCGGATAGTGCGCAACTAAAAAAAAAAAGAAATAGGCATTTTCTATTAAACTCTTCCCTCCCTTACTTTATTCTCTTTCCCTAATGAAAAAAAAAAATATGTAAAAAGCAGCCTTTTTGTCTGCTCTGATGAAAGCAAAAAAAAAAAAAAAAAATACGAGTGCGGTAAAAGATCCTTCTTATTTCTTTTTTTTTTTTTGCACTTTAGTAATATGGGTGGAGAGGAGGAGAAAAAGAAAGACATAAAACAATATGATTTGCTTTTTTTTAATGTTTTTTCTCCTTTTTTTTCAACCCCCCCCCCCTCTGTTCTTGAAAATGTTAAGAAATGAGAGAAAAAAAAAGAAAGAAAAAAAAAAAAGCAAATAGACAAGGGAGGATGATGTATACGCGCACATTGGCGGCCTGACACATATTTCCCTCTCCACCCCCTGGGTTTTTATCTCTCTTTCCCAAACATTCCCTCCACTCATTTTTTTTTTTTTTTTTTTTTTTTCGTTTCTTCCCTTCAATACAAAAAAAAAAAAAAAAGAAAAAATGTCGGAAAGCAGCCGATCGACGTATAATGGAACGGAGCGAACAGAGACAGACGTGCAAACAGTAGTGACGTACAGCGAGGCGGTGGTACCGGTGGGGAGCTTCGGCGAGAAAACGATCGGAATGGTTTCGGGGTTTATGTTGTTGGTTAATAATGTAACAGGCCCGGGATTAGTCACAATGCCCGCGGTAAACAGCAGCGGAGGATGGCTGCTAAGCTCCCTCTTGCTCTTCACATGTTGGGTTGCATCCGCCATCTCGTCGACAATGCTGCTCGAAGCCATCAAAAAAATGCCCGGAAACTCTAAATTCGAACAACGAATAGAGTTCACCACCCTCGCTAAACACCATTTCCAGGGAAAACTCAAATGGTTATACGTCATCACCCTCGCCATCTTTCTCATGTCATTTCTTACAACCCTTGTCGCATCTGTCATTGAGTCCGCACAGACAATGGACTCGGCTCTCATTGAAATATTTGGAAAATCCTGCGCATTTCAATTTCACAACGACGAGAAAGCCGATGTTGGAACGGGTTCATTTGGGTTTGTGTGTGTTGGCGACGAGTCGCACTCTGGATCGGGAACGGTTGATTCTCCTTTTGGGGACTCCGCGTATGTCATTTCCATCGGGTACATTTTGGTTCTGATGGTGGCGCTTCCTCTTGGGTACTGGAACCTTGATGATAATATTTGGGTGCAGAATTTCGCGTTTTGCGGGTTGTGCTTCATCGTGTTCGAGTGGACTATACAATGCTTTGTGAAGGGTTTGCATTTCCACGACTCAGAACCAACGAATCTACCTGTTGTCGGGTCTGACCTGTCGTCCGTTTTCGGAACGATTTTGTTTAACTACGCGTTCGTTACCACCATTCCTTCTTGGTGTAACGAGAAGAAAGTCGGAGTTTCTATTTCAAAAAGTATATGGTGTTCTTCTTTCTTGGGGACGATCATGTTTTTTTGTACGGGAATTTTTGCGGCGGCGGCGTGGGATTTCAGCGATGGGACCGATCTTTTGGCGAAATTAACGGACAAAAACACATCGGGTGTCGCGGAGTTTACAAAGGTCCTCGCTTACGCGTTCCCGATCATCGCTCTGGTGACAAGCATTCCCATCTTCAGTATTATTGTTCGGTACAATCTCCTCGAAAACAATATTTGTGGGAAGTTTTGGGCGAATTTTTGGGGCGCGTTGTTCCCATGGTTCGCCGCAATCGCTTTATACGCGGGTAACGCTTTGAACTACACCGTCAACTGGGCAGGGTTGCTCACCATCGTCCCATTGAACTTTATCCTCCCCGCGTGGTTTTACATCCAGTCCCTCGACTACTCATTCGAAGAACCTGAGGCTGAAGGTCTTCTCAACACTAAAAATATCTACACCTCATCTCATAATATAAATGATGATGATGAAAACAGTCCGTCTCGAAATGTGGTAACTCATGATGATGATGATGATGAAGAAAACGCATATCCGGAATACTCGATTGGAGATGAGGTGGATGCTTGGGTCCCAGGGCATCAATGGGTACCGTGTACGGTTACCTCTGGGTTATTGGACGGGTGCTACACAATTGAGAGCGACGACCCGAATGTTAATGAAAGAACAGATGTAGCTCCATCAAACATCCGCGCGAGAAAAATGGAAGAATACAGCCCCAGAGAGATTCAAGAGGAAGAAGCAAGCGAGGAATATATCAGACCGGAAGATAAGCTTAAACATGGGGTATTGAAAAAAAAAAAAAAAAAAAAAAAAAAAAGGTAGAGCAGCGGAGGATGAACGCGCTGCAGGCAAAGCTCGACAAGTACGAGCAAAAGATCAAGGATTTGCAGGATGAGATCTCTGTGTTCGTGACTCAATACCCTGGTGAGATGGAGCAGCAGAGGTTAAAGGTGCTCCACCAGCAGGAGATGCGGAAGCTGCAAAGGAGAGTTGATCACTTGATTGAGGAAATGGAACGTGCGAAGCAAGGGAACATGAGGCTTACTCCAGCGATGAAAGATGAGCTTTTCACGGCGCTGCCCTCATCGGTGACAAATAAAAACAAAGTGAGGATTGCATGGTCCCTCATAGTGCTTACCACAGTTATTAATATTGTTGCACTTGTCTATGCAATTGTTTAATTTTTTTTTTTACTTATTTATTTTGTTGTTGTTGTGTGTCTTCTTCCCCCTTCATCACCCTTTTCTCGTTGTGGTTTTTTTTTTTTTTTTTTTTTTATTTCTCCATCATTTTCTTTTTTTTAAAAGAAAAAAAAAAGAAATTCTTTTCTATCGTCTTTCTCGCTCTCTTTATTCGCAAAAAAAATAAACAGTATTTATTTTTACTATTTTTTTTCTCCCCCCCCTTATTCTTCCTGTTTTTTTTTTTTTTTTTTGTATTTCGTTTTTCAATTTTTTTTTTTCCCCTTTCTAATCTCTGTTGAGACTCTAACGCACGAGAAAAAAAATATCACTAAGAAAAGAAAAAAGAAAAAGAGTTTAAAAAAAAAAAATAAAGAGAGGGGAGCGAATGCAAAGACCCCTCAAAGAACTTCAAAGGGGGAGATGGTGAAGCACCAAGGTACAGCACAACACATGCCAGTGGCCATTGCAATGGGTTGTTCTTACTCAGGTTGGGTTTCTTGGTGGCACCCATCACTCCCCCCCCTTTTTTTATTTCCTTTTATTTTACCGGATTTGTATTTATATTGTTTATTTTGTTCAGTTTTAATAATGGTCTAGGGATTTAGTGACTGTATAAATTATGTACCTTTTTCGGATTTTGGACCCAACTTGGGACTTTTTACAGAACAATACAAAAAAACTATTTTTATTATTTTTGGCCTGACCCCCCCCCCCCCCCCCCCCCATACTATGCTGGCATGGAAACGCGTTTCCATGCATTTTTTGAAAAAAAGGGAAACGGATACGGAAACGGAAACGTTTCCTTATGTTTCCTTAAGAAGGAAGCCATAAGAATTTTGAAAAGTATGGAAACGGAAACGGAAACGTTTCCACGTTTCCTGCCAGCATAGCCCCCCTAGGGCTACGTTGTCGGCGTACGCGTACGCAGCAAAATCTGAAAAAGGTGCGTAAGGCGTACGTTCGAAATACGCGTACGTACGGCCGTACGCCGACAACGTAGACATAGGGGGGGTCACATGGGGGTGGTAAAGTGGGTTTTTTCAAATTCGGAAATGCAGAACACTGGAGCCGCTTAAACCATGTAAAACGCCCCTTTCTCGACCAAGAAATCGATTTCCGCCCGGTACTTTTCATTTTTAAAAAACCTTTTTTCTTTCACGTTTAACCACGTTTTTTAGGACCATGTGACCCCCCCCCCCCCCCCCCCCCCCCCAGGACAGGCCCCACTAAAATCAAAGCCACGTTTGTGGTGTACAAGATCTACTTTTTGGTTTTCCATTTTCAAAACAAGGTACGCGGACGCCCTGAAGGCCCAGATACCAAGCCAAGTGACCCCAAGCCCAGCGAACGAACAATGTGACGAGGGTGCCCTGCCCCAACTGCAGCGCAACCCTCAAGCAGGTTAGAAAGAGACCAGTGTGGTAGTGCACGGAATGCTCTGGTGAGCATGACATGAGCACCCGCGGGAGGGTCTGCCCGTCCTGCGACTATGTGGTGTGCTTTACGTGCAGGACTGGGCAATAGTGAACTCGAATTGCGGTAATACCACCCCCTCCCCGGCTGGGGGGTATTTTGTTTTTGTCTTGGGATTTTTTATTTTTAGGGATATTTTCTGGGATTTTTTTTATTTTTGCGATTTTTATGTTCTGTTTTAATGGTGTTCTGTAAATATTATGTACCTTTTTCGAATTTTTTGCCCAATTTGGGACTTTTCACATAACAATATAAGTACAAATCCGGTATTTATTTTCGTGGATAATCCTTTTTAATGGTTTCCAAAAAAAAGCCTTTTTTTTTCTTCTTCTTTTTTTTTTCCCTTCCTTTTTTTTTGTTTAGGGTGGCTGCTATGTACGCCACTAAAATCGGGACAATCCCTCCTTTTTTTTTTAAATTTTTGCTTCTTTTTTCACCGTTACGAAAAAAAAAAAAAAAAAAGAAAAAAAAAATCTGAAAAAGAAAATCTGAAAATTATAGCTAATTTTTTATTTTACTGTCAACCTAAAGGTAATGACTTTTTTTTCTTTCTTTTTTTTTTTTTTTTTTTTTTTTTTTTGGCTGTGCACAAACACGACTCTTTTTTCCGCGATTCTCTGAAATTACTTTACCATAAGGGGGCATTAAAAAAAAGAAGGGGCCCATACTTTGGCAAATGGATTTCACTCTTCTGAAATAATAAAAACTTCACGCTCTCGGGGCGCATTACTTAACGCTACGTGCGAGTTGCCGATTTCCCGTCAGGTTCAGCACAATTTCAGAGTGGTGAAATAAGACCACATTTTGGAGGAGAAAATGCGGAAACCTCGGTAACGGTCATTACTTTGTTGGCAGTAAATAGCTATATTGTTGATTTTTTACAAAAAGTTTCCGAGTGCTGTGAAAAAAACAAAAAAAGATTTTTTTTTCAGAAGAGCGAAGTAAAAAGAAAAAAAAAAAGAAAAGGGGGGAAATGTCAAAAATAGGGGCACATAATTTAGCACCATACAAAAAAAAAAAAAAAAAAAAAAATGACCACCTCACTAGTAGTAGTACAGCTACCTGGGTGAGAAACTGGCGCACGTATCTTGAGGAAGATTTCCCTATGTGTTTTTTTTTGGGCCCTATTTTTCTGTCTTTCCGCCCTCCCTCCCCCCTTTTTTTTTTGTGAACTTCTGCCGAAAGGGAGGTCTTTATTAATCAAGAACATATACTAGGAATAAGAAATGAGAGTTCCTCTCTTTACTGGTACTAGTAGAGTAAAGCCCACCTGTCGCGCGACAGATGTTTTTTTTCTTTTTTGTGTTTACACTTCTTTCTAAATGTTGGTCTTGGTTTCTGTGAGATACCCTGTGTCGTGTGTACTTGGGGGGGAAGGCCCCCTCCCTCTTCTTATTTTCTCCTTCTTCCTTTCTTCCTGATCTCTGCTTGACACAGTGGGAAGGAACAAGAAAAAAAGAAAAAAAAAAATAGAAAGCGAAAAAAAAGAAAAGAACAAAAGAAAGAGGGCGCACACACACACACGCTTCTTCTTCTTGCCGTGCTTTGTGCACAATGTTCCTGGTCCCGGTGGAGGGAGGAGGAGGGGGGGGAAGGGATAACAGTAGGAGGGGTTTAAAAAAAAAAGGGAGGGATTGATATGTTTGCAGAAGCACTCTCCCGATTTATCTTATTCCCTGTCTCTCTCTCTCCCCCCCTTTTTTTTTCTCTCCCTCTCCCCCCTTCCTGCAACTACTTGCAAAGCTTGTGGAAAGGGGAACATCCTGCATGGTCATGATAACCGCCCCCCCTCCACCCACAAAAAAAAAAAACATTTCTTAGCTCCGATGAGCAATTTTTTTATCCCGTTTTTTCTTTTCACCACCTTCCCCCCCCCTTTTTTTTCCGTCGTTACTTTCCTAAAAGTTTTTTTTATTTATATAAAGTATCATCCTACAAATCACGCTAATCAGGGGAATCTGCGTCCTTGAGGGAGAACCCACGTCGTTGTCGAAGGGACTGCGTTTTCTGCAACGCTGAAGCTTATCTTCGCGAGCTTGTCATTCCTCATTCCCGGGGGTGTTCCCTCCCTTCCTTCAGGTCTCATAACGTGGTACTCGTCCGCCCTTCCCGTGATGGCAGTCGTCTTTTGCAATTATTGGGGCTATAAGAAGAATCTTTCGATATACCAAGAAGAAAGAAAAAGAAACTACCGGCCTGGGAAAAAAAAAAGATTTTTTTTTTTTTTCAAGTTGTTAAAATACTTAAAGATCAGGCAAGTTTTTTTATTTTACTACGATTTCTTTTTTCTTTTCTTAGGAGATTCCCAAAAGGATGGACCCCAACCAACGGCGTAGCGCTGTAAACCGGAACCTCACAGGGGAAGATTTCTCGCGGCAGGAAGCGGAGCTCGCGAAGCGGGACAGCGAGGCGATCGAGAATGCAGAAGGGGCCGGGAGGAGCAAGGCACCAGTGGACAAGAAACGCTCTCTGACATCGGAACAAGAGGTTTTTCTGAAGCGGTACGCCGGCCGGGAGATAGAGGAAAGCCTTCGTAGCATCCGGCTTGAGAAGTACACAGTGAAGAGCACAAAACGACCAGTCAGAGTGTGCTGCTGGTGCGGAGGCCCTGCAGCGTACAAGTGCCGCATGTGCACACGGCGCTACTGCAGAAAGAAGTGCAACGAACAACATAAGGACACAATGTGCGGCACTTGAGCTGAGAGATCCAGGAACACACATTTTTTGTATAGGATTCTTGTATCTGAAGCGGGATAACAACCGAGGGGAATGGGGAAACCTCCCAATTTCCTTCCTAAGGCTTGGGGTGTTTTTCGTCTGCTTTCTTTTCACGGAGCTGAGCCCCCCCTCTCCCCAACGTTCACAACGAATAACAAAAAGAAGCAACGATAGCGCTTCTGGTGAGCGCGACCATCCATGCAACCGTTGTTGAGGAAAGAAAAGAGATTCGCGTGGCGGAAGGGGCGGGAAAAGAGGTGGTGTCGGACTCCCAGATAATCTTGTCACGTTTCCTTGGGGAAGCACAAGTTGGTAACATATCCGGATTCTACAGGGGATGCGAAGGGACCCTGGTGGACGTGCACCTCCGTGTTGACATTGGTGCGTGGGAGTGGTCAGCACTTGAGCATCTTGCTCGTCTCTCCAGGACGCTCGGGGACAACATGCTGGAAATAATCCCAGTTTGAAAACTGTCACGTTGGATTCAAATAACTTCGGCCACTTGACTTGATTGAAGGCTGCTGCACCACGGCAAGGGCGCAAGGGATCATTTCCGATAGTCGACACGAGCAAGTGACATCTCTTATCGACAGCGGGATGTCTTCTTGGGTGAGCTTAAGACAATCGGGTTAGCCTTCAATCGATAAAGTACGGGCGGGGGAAAAAATACACCACTTTTAGTGTTAAGCCATCATTTTTTTTTTTTTTTTTGCCGCAACCGGATTTCCTCGTTTACACGTCGGGAGGAAAAGAAATATACAAACAAAGAGGGGGAAGGGAGGGAATACACAACAAAGAATGGCTAGCGAGAAAAAGCAGAAAAAAGAAGGGAAGAGAAAGCGAGAGGGAAACGACGCCGAAACAGCGAGCAAGGTGAGCAAGACATCGAGCGTAGCGAAAAAGGAAAAAAAAGAAGTGTATGCAACTTGTTCTCACCGCTTACTAATCTTTTTTTTTCCAACAGGAAACCAGTACAGACACCTGCTGAAGCTCCGTTGAGTAGAAGCAGGCTGCTAGATATCCATCTTCCAAAAGTGAAGTGTTCGTCATTATCGCTGGACGGGGTCTCCCGGACCCCTCCCGCCTTATCAAAATTCGAAAAGGCGATGCTCCTTGGACATCGAACAAGGGAGCTCTGCCTTGGAGCAGATACCGTTGCGCCCATCTCCTCCTGGAACCCCGCAGCCATCGCAGAGGCGGAACTGAACCTCGGCCTCCTCGACGACTACTCCATCAAGCGGACGACCGCTGGCGACAACGTTCAAAAACAAGAAGACTGGATCGTGGGTGACTTTGACATCATATGAGGGGAATGTGACATACCAGGAGGAGGAGAATTTGTTTTCCTCTTCCTTTTTTTTTTTTTTTTCTTCCAGTGATCATTTTTGTTCCCATCAGTTTTTCACATACTCCCCCCCTACGCACGCCAACACCAGAGGACCCCTTCAGGTGGGGCGGTAACATGTCTGGCAATGCGGCCGTCGTGTACGTCGGTAAAGAATGGGGGCGGCCACGATGGACTGATGGGTGGCTGAGCTACAGTGGGGAATATGTAGCAAGCTCCGGGAACGGAAAGGTGAGAGTTGAAAGGATATGCGGGGACGACGTGGTCGAGATCTCAGTCGATGAAGCTGGTGTTGGACTGCAATGGTTATGGGGCTGCAGCGGCAGCTCAGCAGGTGCGGAGCACACCAACGATGCCCAGTTCATGTTTGCAGAGGACTTCGATCAGGGCTGTGAAGGGACAGAAGCGCTCCTCATCACAACACCGACCGCAATACGTTACATACCCTTCTCGGACTCCTCAAACACCGCTACACCACAGCTCCTCAACCTCCCTTCAACTCCCGCTGCTCCTATAAAGGCCTACCGCGGTAGTGTGAAGTACCTCACCCTCCGAGACGGTGTTCTGGTGTCCTCTTCTATCCCGGTCCTAAAGGGCGAGCTCTCCTATTCTGGTGTCCTGTACACTGACGGCGATGTTGAGGCTGTCGTAGGGTGGGATGTCACTGAAGACAGAATAGCCGGGCTGCTGCAAACCCTTACAGGTGTCGTCTTTAACATCTGGGAGTGGAAAAAGGAACAAAACAGGCATGTGTTAGCTTTCACAAAAGCGGGTGAGAACTGGGAGGGCGTCTCTCTTTCGTCGTACCACGCTGTGGTGTCGAGCGGGTCGGGCACAGGTGGGCTCATCGTCGAAATCGACAAAGTCGTGCGACGGTCGTCAACACTCGAGCTCCAAGAAGAAGCATCCCTCGTGAAGACAGAATCGTACAAATCGATGGCGTCAGTGCGCACTACTCTCTCGACTCGCTCTCCCACATCCGAAGCATCTTCTTTGCGCAAGATGTCATACTCGGGGTTCATCCCTGCAACATCGGTACCTACGTCTGTTTTCTTGGAGTCCCTCACCTCAGCAGCGATGGAGGATGACGGTGTGTCCACACCAAGGTCTTCCGTCGGTTCAGAACACGGCGGCACTAAGAAGTCCCTGCTGCGTGCCGCGACGCGGAAGAAAGGTAAACACAGCACTAAATACCACGTCACCTGCGAGTTCGACACCTCCGAAGAGGGCCTCACGTGGATACCCGACGGCGTGACCTCTTCGGAGTGCGTATTGCTGACGACAGTAGACTGCGCCGCTGTCATCAAGCCAGACGAGGTTGTCGTCATGACCTTCGCCGAGTCGAGGTGGTACCGTGCATCCCGCGAAGGGTATTCCCTGGTTCGCAGTGGTGGGGAGAATAGGGGGATCCCCTGCTTACTTCTCGGCCCCGAGGGGCACGTGTCAGCCATTGCCCCCACAGAGCACGCCATAAAGGTAGCCACACAGACTGCTCTCTCATGCGAAGCCTCATACGCGCTGAGCATGAAACTTGACGCCCTCGAGATACACCTGTCGTGGTGCCGCACTGCTCTTGCCTCGCGAGACCTTCAAGGGATCAAGAAGGCACTCGACTCTGCAAAAGTGGCACTTGCGAAGCAAGGGAAGCACAAAGTGGCCAGGTTCGTAGTCGACTGGATCTTGCGTCTGGAGGCGATCGGTTCACCTTTTATACCCATTTTGCTGCCGTGCGTGGCGTCCTTCGTGATGTCGGTGCTGAGGGAGATATCATCGGCGGATGTAATGATCGACCTGCGTAGGGTGCTGCTCAAGATGGACGCCACCAAACGGCCGCTAGACGCACCGAAGGTATTGGCAGCGTTGTGGGAAACACCAAGTGAGGTGCAGAATGAAAACCAAGCGGATGATGAAGGAGCGCCGAGTTTGGCGCTCTTGAGTCTGCCGCAAGAGTGTAATCTGTCAGGAGCGACAACCGAGCGGGAATTCAAGGATATTATAGTGGATACAATTCTGTGCAGGGGTGTAGGGAGCTTGCTTGCAGCACTGAACTCTTCGGTCATAGAAGCTGGATGCATGAAATGGTTCAACGAGGTGAGCGTGACAGGCGGTTGGGAGGAAGACGGCGCTGGGCCGCAAGTTACCCACAGCCAACTCCGCGCCGTGCTTGGCGTTCTTGCTGTTGAGAAGATGCTAGCGCAGGACACGCAACAAGGGGTTGCCATCCTGCAGAAGGCAGCTGACATGACGGGCCCCGAGTCGTGGAAGAAGTACTTGCTGCAGTTCGTTTCGCAAACAGTTAACGCGACAGTGCGGAAAGAGGTATTAGCGTCGCATGCCGACGTGCTGGATCTGAGCGAAGAGCAACGAGAGACTGCAACTGTGCTTGAGAGGATCGAGGCCGTGCTGGGGAGAAACACAAAACCCAACTCCCTAACATACAGCGAAGCGAAGCACGCACACGAAACCCTCCGATCCACGCGTGTGTACCCCGCCTCGTACAACCCTGTACCCGCGGCCTTCCACCCCGACACAAACCCGGACCAGAACCACGCACCCCTTGAGCTCGAGGCAGGCAATGTTACGGATTTCGGAATCACTTACCCTGCATCTTCTCCACGAAGTGGGTCCAAGCCAGGGTACTTCGCTCAGGTCTCCCTGTCATGGGCCGAGGACTGGCCTGCAGAGGTCTCGTCCCTTGCGCACTACGACGCTCACAGGATACAAGGCGATCTGGACATCAGCGCCGTTACCTCTCTAGAGGATGCCCTGGCTGCAGTAAAATGGATCACCGATCACAGGGACGTGGCCTCGGCAGCAAGGCTGTTCCCGCAGCTGTGTGGGATGTACCCTACGCTTGAGCTGGACTCGACGGCGCAGGCGGGTGCACCACTGATATCAAACATGTTCGACATTGCGAAGGCGGCAACCCAAGGCACTCATGGCTTCACCGACACCGAGAAGGGTATACGAGCCCTGTCCTTGTGTGGTGGACTGTTCGATGAGAAGGGTAAGCTTCCTGATGGGTTCGGGAAGTGGGGCCCGCTCATCGAGGGCGACCGTCAGGGCGAAGAGAACAGCACATTCAGGGAGAGAGCAGTACAGTATCTCGTTGACAAGCCAGCACTGGCGCTCATCTGCTATGCAAATGCCTATGGACTCTGGGATATGCTGTGGTCCACACGCCCTGTGGGCATCGACATGCCGTCCCTCCTACATGCAGCACAGCGGAGAGAGTCCAGCACTCAGCTCTTCGACATTGCTGTACTGGCTGAGGCGCACAGCCTTAACCTACACCCAGCACCTCTTCCGAACCCCCCCGCTACTCTCAACGACCTGTTCAAGCACGCACCCACACCTTTGCCTGGTCTCGTTGCCCTTGCGTACTCGAAGAAAACTATCAAGCAGTGTCTTGCAGCCCCGGAGACCTGCAGTTATTTCATCGACGAGGACACATTAAAGTCATCTTTAAGGGGGTCCAGCACGCTACTGTCAGCGGTGTTCCCCGAGTCGCTTGCGGTGGCAGGAATGAAGAGAGATGAGAGCTGTGTGTTGAACAGTAGCGACGACGAGATGAGCTTGGACCTTAAGACCACAGAGGGAGATGCCTCGCTAGTAGGTGCATTGATAAAGAGCTACAAATACGCTTTCAATTTGGAAGACGTAGTTGAGAAGACATGCGTCGAGCTAGCAGACGTGCCTCAGCATGTGCCACCTGAGGAGGCAGACAACGATTTGGAGATGGCACAAGACCTTGTCCTTAACAACGTGTCGCCGAGCGGTGACCTGCTGGATATCAGTTACTTCCTAAAACGGTGTCGTCCTGCAGCCGCCGTCGCACATATCACGAAGGGGACCCTCACTGTGGATCTTCTTAAGGATGAAATCGACGAGCACGTGGTTTGTGCCGCGGAGATTGCTTTCAAGTGCCATGAAAGCCTGGAAGTCGTGACCTCCGCCTCGGTCTTTGTGTCCATGTTAGGTGTCGACCCCACCATGCTCATCACTGACGTTCTCGCACTTCGCAGGATATCGAAATACAAAAGCGCCACAACAGACGAGTCCCTTGTCAGCTACTTTATGACGTTGGCCCCTGACACAGTGCGTCCATCTACTGACTGCGTCGACCCTACTATCAAGCGCGAAGCTGTGCGTGTCCTCAACCTACTCGAGGCTGCCACTTCTATGATGGCCGCCAAGGGCGAGTATGACACCCACGAAGGTGACTTCGGCACCGCGCTCGCCAAAGCGGAAGCCTGGCTAGGCAACTCACGCGAGAGGTACACAGCAGGGCTGCCTAAGACATCTCTTTCCGGGTGGTGGCTTGTGAGTGCCTTTTCGGAATCACACTGTCTTGGGAAGTACACTGCTCACTTAGAAACCTTTGTGGCTGCTGGTGACTGGGCGTCACTGCTGTCTGAGGCACAGTCGATGTCCCTTACGACGCAGGATGTGAAGAAGCTGCTCATCAACGCGACCTCTGGCGAGGCAAGGAACCATCTGCTGCTTGCGCTGAACGATGGCAGCGACAAGGATATTGATGCGAAGCCTTTCGAAGGAGAAGGCAAGACATCGAAGCTGTTCGAAACCCTGTTGCACGCGTTGTCCTTAAAGGAAGGCGGTGGTGTATGTCTTCTGCGCCACAGTGTCGAATTCAGCATGCCGCTGCTGGCTGTAACTGCGACGTCCGTAGAGCCGGAGATATCACCCACCACAGCACTTCTTGCGTGGTTGCTGTCCAGCAGGACAAGTACAGACGCCGCTGTGCTGGAGTGGGAGTCACGCAGCTCGGATGCTGAAGAGACCGAGCTCACTGCAGAGCTTCAAAAAGTGTGTAAGGGAGACGGCAGTGTGGCACCGCATCTCGTAGCCAAGGCAGGCCTCAAGATCTTCATGCCCGCCTCGATGCTGGTGCATGTTGTGGAACTTTCACATGCTGTGCACCAGAGGAGGTGGCATCATGTACCGTCCAGCATCAACCAGATCCTGCGTGGGAAGCAAACGGGGTGGGAGTACCAGGCCTGCATCAGCATTACATGCAACCTTTTGAGGAACGCCCAAGCACACCACGTAGTGAAGCTGCTGGAGAAGCTTGAAGAGGGTGGCTGGAACCCACTTGCCTATGGTTTTACGTCCTCATCACTGCTTAGAGACTTGTCTTCTAAGTGTGATGTGAGCGTCTTAGTGAGACTAAGCTCTGAAGAATGCATCATGCAGCTGTGCCAACTGAACCTGTACAGCCACGCAAGGACGATGAACACCATGGCAGAGGACCCAGCAACGCTTGCAAACCACATCACTGTTTGTGAGGTGCTGTACAACACGGTAAGCGCGTGTATGCATTGCAAAGGTTTGTTGAGCGATGCAACGGCGCTGCAGAACCTGTTCAAAAGGGCGACCAAGTTGTGCTCTGTGAACAAGCTTCCCGACCACCAATCAGTGTTGCTCCTCGTGTTGTGCGCAGGTGTTGTTCTAAACTGGTTTCTGCCAAAGCAGCTCCACTCTACTTCTCTCAAGGCTACGATGTTTGCCACGCCTTTGGACTCGTCCGTCACGGCAGCTCTTGCGTTGTGCGTCAACGTCGTCAAGTCGCGCATCAGCCACCTTGCTTCAGTGGACGTTCTCTCGGCAGCACTTCAGAATGTCAAGCAGCTAAAGGAACTAGAAATGACGGGCAGCTCCGTGTCGTTGCTGTCAATATGGCGCAAGGACTTGGTGGGCACCTTCTGCCACGTAGGAAGGACACAAGGAGTCAAAGACGCCCTGAGCTTCATCGTGGGACAGGCTGTGGTTGAGGTTAATTCGTCCGATCTTTGCGAGACAATGAACAGACAGGCAAGGGACGTCTTTCCCAGAATGGTGACGTGCGATGTTCTTCAAAACTACCAGCTAACACATGCAGCACGGGCAACGCTGAATGCCGCTGTGGTGCAGTGCGGCGCTGCCCTGCCTGCATGGGTGGGCACCGTCGACAGGAACTCTGCTAACCCTACCGACGAAGAGCTGGTGAACCTCGCGGAGTCGATCGCAAAGAGCGAGACTCCCCTCTCGAAGCTCCCCGTGCACATTGTGGGGCATCTCATCAACAAGCTTGGTGCAGACACAGCAAAGATCCTAACGAAAGGGCACAGGAATGCCGATGCTGTGGTTAAGATCATCAACGGCTTGGGGCAGCTCGTGCAGTCGGTGCGGGCCAAGACTGAGTGCGACCGTTTAAGCGTCCTGGCCAGGATCGCTGCGCACACGAATTCCAACGTGGCGTACCTCAACACCATGGCTCCCGCAGACCTTGTCACAACGTGCCTGAAGTGGCCACAAAACCCCGACCCCCAGTGGTCTTGGAACCAGGATATTGCCACTGCGAAGGAGGTCGTCGATGTCTATGAGTTATCACCGGAGCAGACGGCGGCTGCCATCGCGAAGGCGCTCATGCGGTACTGCTACGCGCCTACAGTGTACGAGAGCAGCGCCAACAAGAAGCTCACCGTCATGATCAGCGACTACATGGCGTCTGAAAGGCACGAACAGGAACGTTCCGAGGGCGGCAGGAACCTACGTTCCGTGCTTGTCGAAATCGTACAGAAAGCGTTCAGGTCCTCTGTCCAACCAGAAGGTGACCAGTCGCAGCAGTTCGACAGCTCATCAGCACCACAGAAGCTGGAGTACTTGTCAACATCCTTTTCAAGCGTCCCGCAGGCAGCATCGGCGGTGGGTGTGCAGCAGGTTCATCTGATGGACATGGCCACGCTGTGCGGGATGTCTGGTGAGTCGACCGTTGCGAGGGTCATCCTTGATGACATGAAGGCCATGCGGGTGCAAGTACTGCAAATGGCAGACAAAGCAGGGCTTCCATCGCATTGGACACGGAGTGTGTTGATGGAGCCCAGCGTGGCTGCCTTGGTGCATGCTTCATGGCTGGGAGAAGTGGACTACGACGAGGACTTCATCGTGTCGTTGAAGCGGGAGCTATCGGCGACTGTGAAGGAATGCGTGCAGCTGAGCGAAATGCGCAGCGCGGCACCGCTGCTGATGTGTCTTGTGGACGAAGTGTTCATCGAAGAATTGCTGCCGATGCTGCTGCAGCGTGACTCAGCAGATGCTCTCCTGGCCGTCTTCCAAGACGTCCCAAGACAATGGGGCGAGGCACAGTGCATGCTGTACGCACACCTCCAGTCACGAGCGACCCAGAATGTAGCGAGCAGAGACGTATTGCAAGCACTGCACTCCAAGCTAGACATGCAGATGGAGCTTGCAGAGCTATTGGAGTCACAGGCGAACATGAAGATGCAATCAGCGTGTGAGACGTACCATGGCACACCAAGGAGGTCGCACGGGGCGGCGAAGAAGGAGAAGCAACACAAGAAGAGCAAGAGTAAGAGTAGTAAAAGAGGCGTGCAGGAAGGGCATGCCGATGCGCTGAGAACGCAGAACATGTACCTGGCGAAGGCACGGGTGCTGATGAAGGAGGCGGCGAATGCGTACTTGCGATCGAAGAGCTGCACATCAGCAAGGAGGTGCCTCAACCTGGTAGACCTCATCGAGCTGCAAGAACGGTACGTGCTGAGCGACTTGAGGGTATGGACATAGACAACAAAGTCATGGCATGACGTTACATAAAACACAGGTTATCGGTATTGGGGAAACATCCGCAAGGGCGGTGCTTGCAGACATCCCGTCTTTCAAAGATGCTAAAGTGGTCGCAGACACCTACGGCTTCCACAAGACAGCAGAATGGCACTATGCCGTGTTTAACCAGGTGATACAGTATGGTGGCCGTGTCTATTGGGAGGATTATTTCGCGAACATGCCTTACTCTGCTGACCTGTTCAAGGAGCTCGTGCAGATGTACAAGAATCAAAAGCACGGGAAGCGCGAGGGTGAAATGTACAAGTTCGTCCTCCACGATTGCAAGGACAAGATCTTTGCCGAGGAGTCCCTGAAGAAAACAAAGCCGGAGTGAGTAGAAAAAAAATAGGGGGGGGAACAACAACGACAAACAACGGGAAAGAAAATTCGATTTTCCATTTTTTGTGAATTTTTTTTTTTGCCTTCTCCCCTTTCCCTGGTTGCCCATCCCCCCACGTCTGGACGTCAAAATTCGTGTGTTGCTCTTTTTTTTTTTTTTTTTGTTTTTTTTTTTAAGAAGCCGTCTTTCCAACTCCGTTACATTTTTATTTCTTTACCCCCCTTTTTTTTGCTCCATTCAAAAAAAAGAATAGAAGGCATCAAAAAAAAAAAGAAGAAAAAAAATGAAGTGGGCTGAGAAAACCCAGAACCACTGGATCCCCGACCAGGAGTCCGTTGAGGTGAAGGAGATGGCGAAGACCCTTTGGTGGTACGCCCCGGAGTTCTCGCCCAAGGACGTCCCGAAGTTCTACGACGTGTCGGGGATCACGGAGAACCCTGTAGCCTTCAAGAACATGATAGATCTGTTCGTCGAGAGGTACAGGAGCGCACCGGAAGGGAAGGGCCCGACACACATCCTGGGGTACGACGCAAGAGGGTTCATCATGGGACCGCCGATCGCATTGGCGTTGGGGATTCCATTTGTTTTGCTGAGGAAGGACGGGAAGAACCCCGGAGTCCTCGTCCACTCCACTGGCTACAGGAAGGAATACGAGGAAGCAGTACCTGAGTCCCTGTGTATCAGGCTCGGGTCCATTGACGAGAACAGCAGAGTGGTTCTAATCGATGACCTTATCGCCACTGGTGGTACCGCCATTGCCGGTTTCGAACTTGTTGAAGCCATCGGTGCTTCTGTCTATGAGTTTGCTGCCATGATCCAGCTCCCCTTCCTCGACGGGGTGCAGAAGATCCGTGAGTTCCATGATGGTAAGTTCAAGGATGTGTCCATCTGCACTCTTGTGGACGATACCACGATCCCCGACTCTGCCTGCGGTGACCCGAAGGACTGGAAGGAGAAGTCCAGAAACGTGGACCCCACCTCCGCAAAGGAGATCAGAGCAAAGTACGACTTCCCGCGTTAGAAAGAGATGGAGGGCAAAAAAAAAAAAAAATGCAGTGTTTTCTCCTTTTCATCCCCATTTTAGTATATTAGTGTGTTTCGTTTTGTCCCCCTTTGTGAAGGAACATTCTTTTATCGCTTTATAATCCGCTTCAGGCGTCTCCTTTTCATCAGCCACCATGGAGCCTGCACAGCCAGGTGCGCACGGGGCCGCCCTTTCCCTCCTTTGGAGGGCGGCCTCGATGCAGTGCATCTTCCTTCTTCGTCCCTGCAGCCTGCCTCAACTTCCTGACTCCCGCGGCTAGCCAGGGCGTTCTCTTTTGCTTCCTCCCCTGCGGGGTGCGTTCCGACTTTCGGCTGGGCCCCACCGCACTCGTAGTCGACCAGAGCAAGGGTTACTCTATTTTGGGTTTTAGAGGTCGGAATGGGTTCAGATCGCCAAAATAGGGATTTTTGGAAAAAAAAGATTGGAATTTTTGCCCGAAATATGGGTTTTGACCGGTTAACCCTGGATTACCTGTTTTTTTTTTAGAACAAGTATACAAATTTTTGAAAAGAATTGTCGACCTGGGCTCGAGGGGGTGGCTCTGCCCCCGTTGCCTGTGGGCGGTACAGAAGGAGGGCTTGCACAAACAATCAGCCGACTCTTTTTTCCACACACTTAAAAGGAGAGGGAAGGGGGGTGGGTGAGGTGGGGGAGGGGGGTGGGCACAAAAAAGAGAAAAAAAAAAGGGAAAAACCATAAAATGGACACCCTTCAACAGCGCATCATCAACATGTACAGCTACTACAACCCATCTAAACTACCTGTGGTTGGTGATATGCTCCGGGACGCGAGAGGCCAGGAAGAAGAGCTCCTCACCGCCCTCATGCAGATGTATGGCCAAGAACCAAGGGGGAGTTTCATAGGGCTGGGGTACCGAGAGAGGCTAGGAAGATTTTACACGAAATACAACAGAACCAAGCTGGGAGAGGTGGACACACTTCTGTACACATATAGGGGGCGGGAGGAAGAACTGTTTTCAGCTCTTGTGCAAAAGTACGGCCCTGAACCGTCACCTGTTCCTGTGGACCCTCGAGACAACAGGCTGTTAAACGACAATCTTAGAGTACTCAGAGTGAAGCAAATCTACAGCTTGAAGAATATCACGAACATAGCGAGATTCCTGTTGAGGAAGTCGTACTTTTTGAAATGGGTTCAATATTTGCAGATTCCGAGGCATATGAGGCGTGCTGCCGTGTCGTTCCAAACCTACTCTTCAGAGATGGCCCCGTATCACAGTGCCATGCCTGCCAGGGCTTCAGAAACATCTCATGCGTCAGGGGGTGTGGTTGTTGTGCATCACCACCACCATCATGGGAAGAAGACGCGGCGCAGTGCGGTATCGCCTCCCAGGGTACATCTTCACGCATCGCCAGACTACGGGTATGTGGATCCGTGGGAGTGGTCGCACGACAGGGATCCCCGTTTGTTAAAATCGAAGCCCAGACGCAAGCCCTCGAAGAAGAAGAAACACCGCAGACGGTCACCCTCCACAGACAGCAACCCGTCCCCACGAAGGATGCTCAAACGCTCGGAGAAGGAGGACCTCGTAGCCGAGGTGTTGAAACGGCTCCATGAATCGGGCCGCACGCCGTATTACTAAACAAAACGGCAAAAAAAAAAAAAGAAAATTGTTACAAAAATATTTAAAGGTGGAGAAGGACACCCCTCGGAGGTGTCGGCGGTGGAACTGGCCATTGATTTCGAATGGACGACCGGAAAGTCTTTGGGAGGCCTGCTGGAAGATAGGGCGCGCAGAATCAAAGCTCTCATCGTAAAGATAAACACAGCATGCAGGGCACGGAAGAAGCGACGCCCCTTCCCAGCGGACGAGAGAAAAAGAGTGAAGTCTCGCCATTGGAGGAAAGGCAGCTATTGGTTTCTCCAGGAGGCCTATTTTCGCCACCCGCTCCACGCACGACAAGCTAATGGAGTTGAAAGCCGACTACAAGCGGGACCGCATCACACGACTCCGCAAGACGCTCACGGCCTCAATCGGGATGAAAGCAATGCTCCAGAAGGGGAGTATTAACAGAATGACCCCCCTCCCATAGGGCGGGGGCTTGTCCTGTACTTTGAGTTTAAATCTTTTCAAAAGAAAAAATGATTTTTATATAACTGTATGCAACTTTTTGCCGAGCAAAAAAAAAAAAACTTTCGCAGCTTTTTAAAAACTTTTTTTTTTTGCTCGTGCGAACAACAAAGACATAATAGTCATAAAGAAAATTATCTTCCCCCCCCCTTTTTTTTTCGTTCTTTCCTGTACTGTACTTGTTTACTATTTTCTTTTTTTTTTGTTCCTCCCCCCCTCCCCCCGAAATACAATTTTCTAGGGAAAAGAAAAAAAAAAGAAGAAAAAGAAATGGACCTGAACGACATAATAAGCGGCCCCATGAGGGTCCCGTTGGCAGTGCTTGCCGGGGTGGTAGCGGCCCTGCCGGTGTTGGGTGGTAGGAAGACGTTGGTGGCCACGGGTCTAGGGTATGCCGCGCTGTTGATGTGGCTTGTGTATGTTGGCGTTGATGCCGGGAGGGCGTTCTTCATCCGACTCGATCCGAGCCTTGCCGCAGGGCACGAGGAACGCGATTATGCAGAAAAGTGCGCCTCCTCAACTGAGAACATCCTAGACAGCCTCGACGTCTTCATACTCGCACACTCCTTGGGCTACTGGGCCAAAATGCTTATCCTAAGGGACATCCGAACTGTCCTAATGGTGTCCTTGATATTCGAGCACTTGGAGGTTACATTTCAGCACGTTTTGCCCAATTTCCTGGAGTGCTGGTGGGACCACATGCTTCTTGACATTGCCATATGCAATGCATTGGGTATGCTGGTTGGTTGGCTTACGCTTAAAGCCTGTGGAATGCAGATGTATGACTGGTGGGCAGGATCGCTTTCTTCGGAATCCCCAAAGAGGTTCCTCCAGGCGTCTCTTGGGTTGGGGATTATGCTGGTCTCTGAGCTTTGTCTTTTCTTTTTGAAGTTTGCGATGCAGCACCCTCCATCGCATCACTTTGTGTTGATGCGTATGGCCTTCTGGGCATGTGCATCATACACTTGTTACACTGAGTACTATAGGTACGTTGTGGAGGCTGGTCGAGGTTTTCCTGGTATTGTGGTTTTCTGTATGTTGTTGTGTTTTGCTGAGTCCTGTCTTGTCTTTGCTTTTGTCGACATCAGGGTGCCCCCCGCCATCATCACCACACCTTGGGTTGTGTTTGCTGTGTTGCTTGTGGTTTTTGTTATCACGCACTACATGCTGCCGCTCCGCCCCGTCTCCCTGCTGTTCCTTGTTGCCGGGGTCGCCGCTCTCAGCTTTTCCTTCGTCGCAGGCCTCCCAGATGTCGACCTCTTCGGGAAAGACCATCTGGAGCAATTGCTTAGATTTTACGAATAGTGTAATTTTTTAGCCCAGATGCCGTCCATCTCATCGCGACAAACACGCCACCGCAGGCACCAGACAGCAACCGCAGAACGGTGACCGATTAGTGTGAATTTCTCCCTGAACGGTGAGCACCCACCCGCACACCGAAATTTATCAAATCTTTTTTTTCTCCACTTTTACTTCTACGGGACCACAGGGGACTTGGGAGGCTTCGGGGCGAAGTTTCACAAGGGTGGCCGCTGTGTCACATACTGCATGGCACCACTAAAATCGAGACAACTTTTTTTTTCTCTTTTTCTTTCTTCGATACAGTGCGAGTCGGAATGCCTGTGATCGTCCCCTCCCCCCCCCCCCCCCCCCCGTGTTTTTTCTTTCTCTTTTCGTAGGTTGGCGACGATGTTGAAACCAAAAAAAAAAAAAAAAAAGATCCACGTAAAAAAAAAAAAAAAATGGGAGGCGGCATCTCGACCATCGTCGACCTTGCGGTCCTGACACACAGCATCACAGTGCAGGTGAACCTCTATGACGGCTACGGTGGGTGGTACACCCCCATACACTGTGCAGCCTTCCCTGCACCGTCTCCGGAAGAGACCTTTGACTGGGACTCAGTGACGACAGTGACAAAGGTCCCGACGAGCACGGGAGCGGGGGACTACGTAATGCCCGACATCACCTTCGACAAGGACGGCACCCCCATCCAGCCGGAGACGGAGTACGTCATCAAATGCGGGATCGAGCCGACCGTAGATGGTCCCAAGTACTTCTCCACAACCCTGAAGACAGTAGCCCTCTCCACCTGCACGACTGGTGTGAAGCTCAACGGCAACGACATTGCGCAGATCGACATGCAAGGGCAGGAGTCCCTCATGCTAGGGGGTACAAGGTGGTTCGGGTTCCCGAAATCAATGGAAGGGATGCATGCGTACTCCCTTCCCCGTCCTGTCCCGGCATCCTCTGTCATCGAGATGACCTGCTGTCCTGGTGAGGAGTGTGCCTTCTTCTTTGCTCTCTATAACTGTGAAGCATGCACGGGCCTGAAGCCAGCTGGCCTTGCGCAGACACTAATCCTCGACGGGTGGGACACAGGAGCATGCTCACCGAAGTTCGACGATAACTTCAAGACCACCGCATTCCACAAGAGTGTGGATGCTGTGCACGCGAAGGTTGTGATGGCGTACACCGTCCCACATGACGAGATCACAGTCATGTTCGGGATCGAGGGGAGCATCCAGCAGCCGTGGTGTGCGAGGCCGCATGGCCCTGTGGCAGCCGGTGGTGGTTGTGGTGCGCACTGCCCCAAGCTCTGAAGCAAAATCAAACAAAAAAAAAAAATTAACGAACGAATGTAAAAAAAAAAAAAGAAAAAAAACACGTAGTTGTTTCCTCTCTTTTCTCAAGCTTTTTTTTTTTACCCCCTTCCTGATGTGTTGTTGCTGATACAGCGCGTTGTGATGAAATTCACCATTTCCCTCCCTCTTCTACTCTGTTCTGCCCTTTTTTTAAGCGATGGCGGTGTGCGCTGACTGGTGTTGATGCCTGGGAAGCGGGTGGCCGCTCGTTCAGCTTAACACACTTAGACCATCGCCAGGACAGGGTCTCTCTGCTCTAATGTGTGCCTGCATCGGAAGGCGTGTGCAAGAGAAAAAAAAAAAATAGCCAATCAAATGTTCTACTGCTCTTATATTATATGGTTTACTTATTGCACGGCTGTCCTTATACAGGATTGATTTTTTCTATATTTTCCAGTCCCCCCCCCCCCCCCCGCCGGCTTCGTGCACTATGCGTGCATTATGGCAGATCTTTTTTTTTTTCCCCTTTTTTAAACCTTTCTCAAAATTTAAAAAAGAGGGGGGGGAACGGTGGGCGAAAAATGAACAAGATTGGTACAGATTTGTACTATGATTACAGAGATGATCCAACGTATGGAAGTCAAAGAAAAAAAAAAAAAAAAAAAAAAAACAGGGTGAACGCGCAGATAAAGCAGCAAGGTGTGTTGCCGCTGTCGCCCCTCCAGTTTTCAGATGAAGATTTCAACTCGATCTGGGCGATGTACAGGTATCAAGGGAAAAAGAAAAAAAAAAGAGAAAAAAAAAATATTTTTTTCCGTTCACAGGCCCCCGTACAAGGTGAGCATGGACGACCAGCTGAAAAAATTCTACGTAACTGAAATGAAGGATACTAAGGCGGAGAAGGCGGACGGGATCTTTAAGGGTGGCATCCCGTTCAATATACTGCACGCGATGGCAGAGTTCTGGAACCAACACCCGTTGCTAAAGCCTTTGAGGAAGGAATACGAGAATTGCAAGGTGATGAAGCAAAACCCCGAAAGGTGCATCGAGCCAGCAGTTAAGTACGCGGAGATGATGAACAGGGTAGCAGAGCAGCCTTTCACAAAGTGCCCCAAGCAGACTGTTGGTTGGGTGAAGTGTTTGGACGATAACGCGCGCAATTATTTCTTCTGCAGAGATCTCCAGGTGGAATGGGAATCATGCATGAAGACCCATTTTGATATCAAGTTCCCCCCCTTCCCCCTCCACCCCAGACGGACTGAGTGGAACGCTGGTCAAACTGACCCGTACCGTATGCGGTGGAAGGTGAGGGGCCGTGACACCTTCTCTGACCAAAACAGGCAAATTGGACTGGGTATGGATTTTTTTTTTTTTTTTTCTTTTTTGGAAAGGGGATAACAAAAAAAAAAAAAGAAAAAGAAAAAGAAAAAAAAATATATATATATACACAGGCCTTGTACATCCTGAAACTGATTTCTATGCTGATAATTTCTAAAAGGAAAAAAGAAAAAACTTTTTTTTATATTTATTTTTCCAGTGTTTTTTCTTTTCTTCTTCTTTTTACCAAAAAGAGTGTTTTTTTTTTATCTGTTTCACTACCTCGTTCCCCCCTTTTTTTTGACCCTCACCCCCCCCCTTTTATTTCTCTTTTTTGTGTAAGGGAAAAAAAGTCCGAAAGGGTATAAAAAAAAATGGGGAAAAATTTTTTTTCACACGGTTTTTTTTTTTTTTTTTTTTCTTCTCCCTCCATTTGGTCAAATATGTAATAGCAATTTTTTTTTGTTTTACCCACCGACCGTATCATATTACCCCCCCCAAAAAAAAGGTGGAGGCGGGAGGGGGAAGCGAAGACGGAGGGGAGGAGAGGGAGGGGGGGGGAAAAAATGTCCGCAACAAGAACCGACTCGGTGCCGCCAATGATAGCCCCCTTCTTCGCAGAAGATAAGAGGGGCAACATACTGTGGTCCGGCAACGTCTTCAAAAAGAATCGATCGATGAAAAATGACCCCAGGATGATGGTGGTCACGGATACTGGCATCTTCCTCTTTAACAAAGCCAGCCTAAGGCGGTCCATTAAAATAGATTCTGTCCGTGCCTTAGTGGACACAGGACCGCAACGCGACAAGCTTGCCGTGGTGCAAATCGTGGATCAACATGATGTTTTTGTAGAATCGACCAACACCTCTGAAATGCTGGACGCTATCCGCACCGCCTACCGAGGCCACTTCGGAAGCGAGATAGAAGAGACACAGGTTCATGATACAGAAAAATTGATAGAAAAAGTTCAACACAAAAAAAAGTATGAATTTTTTTTCTCCCCCCCCAATTCCCTCCAGAAACAACTGGGTTAACAACCCAAACGACGGTTTGGTAGTAACGGAGAACAGTGCCGTCCCACAACCCTCTGGTGCCGCTTCCGCACCGCCGGCTACAACTCAAGAATTCCCTCAAGGAAGCCCTTATGTGGTTCCTCCACCTACATCGCCTAGCAACCGCGTCACATTTGATGACAACCCCGACACGACAATAGACAGGCCAGCGTCATCACATCATAAAAGTGACATCCCTGGTCCATCCACCCCACCCCTCGAGACGATAGATCGACCAACATCCGGGCTGTTAGGTACGGAGATCCCACCTGCGTCCCCTATGGTGATATCTGCACGTAAGGGAGACAGCCCTTCTTTTGGTAGGGGTCGTGGTGTCGTGAATGCGTACCCGTCACCAGGGTATGAAGATCCTGGGTACCAGTCTGCAGGGAGGGGGAGGGGGAGGGGGAATGCTTATGTGATGAGTAATGTTAATGCAATGAACGCGCACGTGCTGCGGCAGAAGGGTTCGTCGTTGATGTCCCCTAGGAGGCCGCAGATTATGCCGGTTGAGGAGGGTTCTTGGATATCCCTGTCTCAGCCGCCTCCTCCTTTGCAGAGCTCTTACATCCCTCAGCATCAGGCAATGGTGGCGCAGCCGTACTCCCCTCCGGTTTCACAACCCTATCCGCAGCCGCAGGGACCCGTGCCTATATGGGCTGGACAACAACAACATCAACACCAGCACCAGCACCAGCACCAACCTTCTTTGCCTTACCATCCTTCTAGCCCTGGCGTGCTGGCGTCCCACCCCGCACCTGTTGGTGGGCTCACATCTGGTGTTGTTATTGTGTAAAAAAAAAAAAAAAAAAAATCCTATCCATTATCCGGTCCCCCTATGTGGTGGAAAATTGGAGTTTTTTTTTTTCAGGCGTCCTGCCACATACCGCAGGTACCCTTAAATGTCTCTTTTTTTTTTTTTTTCGAATTAAAATTTTCTGGATTAAGGGAAAAGAAGAAAGAAAGAGAATAAAAAAAAGAAGAAAATGTGGAGGAATAATAGAAAGTGGGGAGGAAAAGAAAGAAAATATGTCTTTGTCCCCCCCCCCCCCCCCTTCTCCTCTTGTTTTTTAAGGGTGGTCCTCAAGTGAGATTTTTGCCCTTAAACATCGCCTTTTTTTTTTCTCCTCTAAGGGTCCCTCCTGTAAATAATGAAGGGGGAAAAAAAAGGAAAAAGTGCATTATTGCTTTCTTTTCTTCAGATTTGTTGACCACATTTTCCTCTCCTTGTACTCCTTTTTTTTATTTTTTTTTTATAGATGCATTGTAGTAGCCCATTTAGTTTCGCCATGAACATCTTTAAGATATGAACATGAAGAAAAAAAAAGAGAAACCAAAAAAAAAAAAAAAAAAAAATACAAAAAAAGTGGAATAAGGGTTTCCGCATAATTTTGCTTTTTTATGTCCTTCTCACACGTTTCTTTTTCTCATTTCAAGCCAACTTCACTCTGCGAATCATTTTTCTTTAAGTTTTCTCCCCCTCGCCCCCTTTTTTTTCTTTTTTTTTTTCTTTGGCCCAGGGAGGGGTAAGAAGGACTCACGGCCTATATGATCGATTATGCGATATTTGTCAACGCGTTTCATTGCACCAGCGAGAAAACACCAAAAAGGAATCCTAGCTATGACGAGAATGACACTGTCCCCCGTCTTTAAAACTTCAAAACAGGGCTGTTTTTTCTTGCATATTTTTTTTTCCCCCGAAAGGATTTAATTTTTTTTTGGAGATTTTTAGAATTTCCCTGTTGACAAAAAAAAAAAAAAAAAAAAAAAATAGCAAATAGTTGACCATGTTATATTTTTGGTAGTGGATGAGAACAAGGGGGCGTCTTACAAAGACTTCCTTTAACTCATATAAATATATATTTCTTTTTTCTTTTATGTCACCTTTCTGTATCTTTCTTTGGTGCTTTTTTTTTTTTTATCTAAAGTAATTTTTTTTTTCCCCCTCACCCCCTTTCTGTTTCCTTCCCCCCCCCCCCCCCCCACGCACACATCCCTTGTAAAAAGAAAAACCTTCCAACAAAAAAAAACTCGTTTTCTTTAACTATACTTTCCTTTGATATAAATCACACAACAGGAAGGCGGAGGGAGGACATGCCATGCGAGGGCTGGCCTCCCATATGGGCAGCATTGTTGATACTGATCAGCCCAGGCCCAAGCGAGGGGCTGGACCCACCAGAATGCGGCTCGAGTTATACAACAGTATTTGTAGGTGCGGGCTCCCTGGCGTACCCAACAAGCGGCTACTACGCAAACAATGAGAACCGGTGCTGGAAGATAGCTCCTGCAAACCCTGCGAATTACATACAACTGCAGTGGACACGCTTATCGATTGAGGATCACTTCGACTGTGTGAAGAACAAGCCATGCAATGCGGTGACATCATGCGGGTACAATGAAGGAAGAAACTGCGAACTCGACAAGCTCGATATGTGGGACAGCAGCGGAAAATCTACTACCTGCGGGACCCAAACAGGGACCATGGGATCATGGCAGCCCGCAACAGCTGGCGAGATAGTTCTCAAGTTCACCACTGACGGTGGTATTGTCGATGAAGGGTTCGCCTTGTCGTGGATTGAATGCGACCTCTCGCCCACCTTGCTCCCCACGTACTCCAAGTGCTATAACGCGTTCAAGGACACCTTCTCCACGGGGTCCGGAACATTGACATACCCCTCTTCCGGGCAGTATGAAGGAGGTGAAAACATTTGCTGGAGGGTGCTTTGCAATGGGGTTGTTACCTTAACCGTCAACTCTATCTCTACCGAGCCGTCTCAGATCGGGTGTTCTTATGACAAACTCGAGGTCATCGACAGCCAAGGCACCGTGCATGTGATGTGCCGCCCTGCGTCCATTGCGTACCAGTACCCACCCGGCGACGTCATCTTGCGATTTCAGTCGGACCACTGTGTGTTCGACAGTGGGTTCTCGGTGTCCTATACTTGCAACGCTTGGTCGTGGCCCGTTGCCCCACCTGCGGGTTCGCTTGCTCTTGCGGAGTGCACTGTTTTGCAAGACGACGAAACGGGCTCTTCTGGCACTTTCAGCTCCGGTGCCTATGCGTCGGTGTCTTTCAAGTGTTGGCGCATCCAATGCGCCTCGCAACTTGTCCTCACATATACTTCTCTGAGTTCTTACGACAGCTCTTCTGGAGATATTCCATGTGAGGATCAGCACTTCATCCTCATTTCCCACAACGGTGTACAGAGCCCTCGGATGTGTGGTCTTACCACTCCGACCTACCAGCCACCGAGGGGGGACCTCATGGTCGTGTTGCACTCTGCTGTTGGGCCGACGGGGACTGGCTTAACGTTTGATTGGGTATGTGATGGGTCGCCTGAGCCTGCTGTGCCCCCCGACCCCGGAACACCATACTTGCCTGCCATTCCTGTTTCGTCTTGCAACACTCCTGCACCCGAAACTCCTGCGCCTGATACGCCAGCTCCCGACACAGCAGTGCCCACATCTGCTCCGGATACACCTGCTCCAGACACACCCGCTCCAGACACGGCTGTTCCTACGTCGGCACCGGACACGCCAGCCCCTGATACGCCTGCACCCGACACGGCTATTCCAACATCAGCACCGGATACACCCGCACCAGATACTCCCGCCCCCGACACGGCTGTGCCCACGTCAGCACCAGATACACCTGCCCCTGATACTCCTGCTCCAGATACGGCTGTCCCAACATCAGCACCGGACACGTCCGCTCCCGATACTCCTGCTCCAGACACAGCTGTCCCAACATCAGCACCGGATACACCTGCCCCTGATACTCCCGCTCCAGACACGGCTGTTCCTACGTCGGCACCGGACACGCCAGCCCCTGATACTTCTGCTCCAGACACGGCTGTGCCCACGTCAGCACCAGACACACCTGCCCCTGATACTCCATTTCCAGACACGGCTGTACCCACGTCCGCACCAAACACGCCAGCTCCTGATACTCCGTTTCCGGACACGGCTGTCCCAACATCCGCACCCAACACACCTGCCCCTGATACTCCTTTTCCTGATACGGCTGTCCCAACATCAGCACCGGGTACATCCTCCCCCGATACTCCCGCTCCGGACACGGCTGTGCCCACGTCGGCACCAGTCACGCCAGCTCCTGATACCCCATTTCCTGACACAGCTGTTCCTACATCTGCGCCAGACACGCCAGCTCCCGATACCCCATTTCCTGACACGGCTATTCCTACGTCCGCACCTGGCACCCCTGCCCCCGATACTCCTGCTCCAGACACAGCCGTTCCTTCATCTGCGCCAGACACGCCAGCTCCTGATACTCCATTTCCGGACACGGCTACCCCAACATCCGCACCCAGCACACCTGCCCCTGATACTCTTGTTCCGGATACGCTAACACCTGGCAGCACTTCTGCCCCCGACACACCCGCCCCTGACACGGCTGTTCCTACATCTGCACCAGATACGCCAGCTCCTGATACCCCATTTCCAGATACGGCTGTTCCGACGTCCGTGCCAAACACGCCAGCCCCTGATACCCCATTTCCGGACACGGCTGTCCCAACGTCCGCACCCAACACACCTGCCCCTGATACTCCTTTTCCTGATACGGTTGTCCCAACATCAGCACCGGGTACATCCGCTCCCGATACTCCCGCTCCGGACACGGCTGTGCCCACGTCGGCACCAGTCACGCCAGCTCCTGATACTCCATTTCCAGACACGGCTGTCCCAACATCCGCACCCAGCACACCTGCCCCTGATACTCTTGTTCCGGACACACTAACACCTGGCAGCACTTCTGCCCCCGACACACCCGCCCCTGACACGGCTGTTCCTACATCTGCACCAGACACGCCAGCTCCTGATACTCCATTTCCAGACACGGCTGTCCCAACATCAGCACCCAGCACACCTGCCCCTGATACTTCTGTTCCGGACACGCTAGCACCTGGTAGCACTTCTGCCCCCGACACACCCGCCCCCGACACGGCTGTTCCCACCTCAGCGCCGACTACGACGGCTCCGGATACTCCATTTCCAGACACAGCTGTCCCGACATCAGCACCGGACACACTTGTACCTGACACTCTCGCTCCAAACACAGCCATCCCAACGTCAGTACCAGACACACTTGCCCCCGATACTCCTTTTCCCGACACATTCGCACCTGCAATAACGGTCGCTCCTACTGCAGTTCCAGGTGTGACAGCAGAACCAACAGCTGTGCCAACAAACATACCTGATACCCTAGTGCCGACAACAGCAATTCCAACACAAGCTCCGACTTTTGCACCAGCAACAACACCCCCTGCTGGTCCTACCTTTGCACCTCCAAGTGGTCCTACCCTTGCACCTCCTGGTGGTCCTACCTTTGCACCTCCTGGCGGTCCTACCTTTGCGCCTCCTGGTCCTACCTTTGCACCTCCTAGTGGTCCTACCTTGGTGCCGGTAACGTTTGCACCATCAACACCCGCGCCTTTCGGGCCCACAGCTGTTCCTACAACTACCACAGCCGTACCTGGGATGCCTGGAGTGCCTACTGCGCAACCTACGGCTGAGCCAATGCTTGCACAAACAACTGCCGAGCCGACCGATGCAGCAACACTCATGACGGTAGCACCGCCACCTGCACCCCCTCCAACTCAAGCACCTGCCACACCACTCCCCACCACGGCAGCGCCGTTGGTCGAGACTAACGAGCAAGACCAGATCAGCAGCGTGGGTGAGGCAGCAGCGGCTACGAGTATATTAGGTGCAAGTGCTGGTGCTGGTGCAGCGATGCGTTTGGTGTTAATCAGCGGTGCCTGCGATACAGACGGCAAGAAGAAGGACCTACCGAGGGCACTGCACCCCACGCAGCTGAAGATAAACGGGAGTCAGGATTTGGGCGTCGTTGTAGGTAACTTCGCCATCACGATAGGGTTCGGGTTCCTGTGCTACTTGCTGGTGCAGCTGGCAGCGAGAAGCGGCAAGTCGCTGTTCCCAAAACTCTTCATCGGGCTTGACACACAGGGCTGGATGCGGTTCCCATCAGCACCGTTGTTTGTCTTCCAGCTTTTCTATCAAGGCACAGCGCTGGGAGCAATGCGGCTCATCATGTTCCCCCCGACTGCGGGAGGGTTTGTACTGGGCATGCTGGCATTGGTGATATGCTTCTTTGTCCCGTTCATAGTGTTCTACGCGGTGAGCCGTGACGTGCCGCGCCGTGCGGTGTACATGCACGACAAGGGAAGGAGCACCTTGATGGCTATATTCATAGGCCCCGGCGAGTGGGTCTCCAAGGGGAAGGGCACGCATTGGGTGAACAGATGGGCAAGCGTGGTGCGGACCTACCGACAAGAGCTCGCATGGTTCTCGTTTATAGAATTCTCTGCATCGTTCACCTTGAGCGCATTCGCGGCGGTAGAACCGGAGAACTATGTAGCGTGCGGCCATGTCAAGCTCTTCTCCGGCCTTGTCTTCTTCATCATGCTTCTCTTGGAAGCTGTCGTGTGGCCACACGCAAGGTTTAGAGACTCGACACTGGACTTTGTCATCTTGGGAATGCAAGGATGTGCCATGTGCCTCATGGCGTCAGGGTACTACCGTGAGGACCTGAAGGACTGGGGGTTCACCGCTGCTTCTCATTTGCTTCTAGCAGCTGTCGTTGTGCTGTTGGCAAAGTGCGTGCTTGATCTATTTACAGAACTGTACATTTTTGTGAAGGGGCACAGACGGCGGCTGCAGGATGAGATATGGGAAAGGGAGACCAACGAGCGTTATGCCAGCAGGCTTCCTCTAGAGGACACAGTGCCTCAAGAGATGTTCGACATGCTGCCTAAGGCCCAGTCACTTCATTCGAAGGAAGGGTCTTCCTTGGGTGGGGACCCTACAGGCACGTACACCAAATCTACCACAACACAGAACCTGTCGAGGTCTAGGGGGACAGGGACTTCTTTCACGTTGCCTTCTTCCAATAGGAGTAGGTTCAATGGGTTGAATGGTGCGCGGTCTCCACTATCGCCGAGTCCTTTAATTTCTGATAGGTTTGTGCGGGCGGCGGAACAAGAGCTTCTGGAGAACAAGGGGAAACGATTCGAAAGGGCGTCTTTGTAGGACATTAAAAAAAAAAGAAAAAAAAAAAAGAATTAAGAATTTGGAAAACGGGTTTAAAAAAAAAAAAACCTTCTTTTTTTTTTTTTTAAATTTCTTTGCCCTTCAAAAACGTCGGAGAAACTTCTTAGGGCGAGGCGCTGCAGTTGGAGCCTTGCCCCGGGGGGTTTTCTTCTTCTTCTTCCACTTTATTTTATATATATATATTTTTTTTTATTTCGAATTGTTATCTCTGTCGTAAAACGCCGTAAAACGAATATGGAGGAAATAAAATAAACCTTGCAAATGTCCGCGTTTCTTTTTTTTTTTTTTTTCTTTCCCGACTGGCCTAACTTTTTCCGAGTTACGCCTCAAGTCTCTTTTTATGAAGTCTTTTTTTTTTTTTTTTTTTTTTTTTTTTTTTTTTTTTTTTTTTTTGACCGATTAGTGTGAATTTCGAAGTGAACGGTGAGCACCACCCACACACCGAAATTTATCAATTTTTTTCTTCTTCTTTTTTCTTAAAAGAAGATATTCGTAGCATCATAGTGATTGCAAAAAAAAAAAAAAAAAAAAAAAAAAAAAAAAAAAAAACGATATTTAAACGATATTTCCTAACTCGCTTTTTTCTTCCCTCTAATGATATGTATTGTATCCAGGGGTTAGCACGCACCAAATCTGGTTTTTAACTCTACGACAAAAGGGAAGAGAGCATGCAAAACCACAACTTTTCTATTCGTCTCCCGGACCCAAGATACAGCATATGAAAGGAAAATCTAAATATGAAAAGAAGAAGAGAAATCTATTTTTTTTATATCTATTTTTTTTTTTTTTGAAAATAAAGAAAAGTCAGATGCTTTTATGATTCCACTTTGCGGGGGGGTTGTCGCAAAAACGAATCTGGCACTTGATAAGAATGGGGGTGTGAGAGGATTTTCCTCCAACGCAGATATCCCGAATTTAAAAAAAAAAAAAAAAAAAAGGGAAAAAAAAAAAAAACTAGCTGTTTTCCCCCTTGATCTTCTCTTTGCCCTAGCGATGGGGGGAAACACCTCCTCCCAAAAAAAGGGTGTTAACCGATGTAACAAAATCCTTAAGCAGACTTTAAAAAAAGAACTAAGGGGGGAACTTAGAAGAAAAGAGGGAGAAGGAAATAAGTAAAGAAAGAAGTTAAAGGCTACTAAAACGTTTTTTTTTTTGTTAAGAAAAAGAATTACACGTTCCCCCCTACTCCCCCCCATGTTATCACAACGCTGCTGTGGCTCTAAAGGCTGTTGTTTTTTTTTTTTTTTTTAAAGGATTCTTGCAAAGGTCCTTTGGGGGGGGTGGACCTCTGGTGGGCTTTTCCGTAAACTCAGACGTTAGGTTTCTGTAAATTTCACTCTCGTGAATTTTTTTTTCATTTTTTCTACTTGAACAGTGAGCACCCCCATGCACACTGCAACTTTATCGAAAAAAATTTCTTTTTCACTCTGGTGACAGAATAATGCATTATCGTTGTGAATGAGTTTAGCTGTTGGGGAACATCGATATCTGCGCACTTCACGGATTTTAAAAATTTTCTCCAGTTTTTTTCCCCCCTACTCTACACCTTACTAAGGTAAGAGTAATAAATAATTAAACGAAGAAAGAAAAAAAAAAAAAAAGAAATGAAGGGAAAAATAATTCTTTATGACTCTTTGTCTTTGTTGTTCGCACGAGCAAAAAAGGTTTTTAAAAAGCTGCGAAAGTTTTTTGCTCGACACAAGTTGCATATAGTTATAAAATCATTTTTTGAAAGATAAATATTTGTAACAAAAAAAAAAGTAAATGAAAACCGGTTTTTTACTCCCCCCCCAATAAAAAAAGGGAGGGGATGGGGTCTTGACTGAAACCGGTGAACATGTTTGTTGTCCTTTTCATATTTCGTGGTGTTACTTCTTATTTCTCTTTTGCGTTCTTCTTCTTCTTTTTTTTTTTTTTTTTTTTTTTTTGCGAGTTCTGACTCTGCCAATTACACACCATTTGATGCCTCTGGGTCACTAAGGAGCAATGCGGTGTAACAGCAACAGCAAATCTGTGGCTATTTGGCTGAAAACACAAGAATGTCGGTGTGTGACTTGTGATTAGAACTGTAAAGAAATCGTTTTTTTTTTTTTTTTTTTTTTTTGTTTTCTTTTTTAAATATCCTTGATATGACTCACTGCTCCTCCTAAGGATGGAAGAAAAAAAAAAAAAAGGAAAAAAAAAGAGAGAGAGAAAGAAAAGAGTGGGGAAAAAAAAAAAGGAAAAAAAGAAGGATGTTTTTCTGCTACTTCTTTTTTTTTTTTTTCTTTCTTTCTTTCTCTCACTCCCCCCCTTTTTTTTTTCTTTTTTTCTTTTCTCTTGGTGAGCGAAAAGCATCATTGCTTCAAGGATTTTCCTTTCCCTGGACTGGTGTTGAACATGTGGAACATTTCACTGTTTTTTTTTTCAGGCGTCCTGTCACATACCGCAGGTACCCTTAAATGTCTCTTTTTTTTTTTTCTTTTTCTTTTTTTTTTTCTCCCAACGAGCCTTTGCCTTCCCGCCTTCTCCAGTTTAAAGCTCTCTTCCTCTCTTATGGGAAAAAAAAAAAAAAAGTGGGGGCCCTGCAGCCAGTCCTTTTCTTTCGTTACACTCATGGGTGATGACGAACCCCTGGACTGCCCGAGCCACGGACTATTGGCTTTCCCCCCCCCCCCCCCCCCAAAGAGCCTTTAGGTACCTTCTTGCCATATTCACACAAAAGAAATAAACAGACTCGCCGTATCCACGAGAAAGGGGGCGTATCTTGCACAAGACAAACAACAACAAAAAAAAAAATGAATATTGCTGCGTGTGTCTTCTCATAGAGTTTCCAATCCCTCCCCATTTTTTTTTTTTTTTTTATTATCAGGGTGGTCCTCGAGTGGGATTTGCCCTTAAACATCGCCTTTTATTTAATTCTGAGCAGCTCTCTCAAAGAATTTAGGCCGGAAGATATAAATCAGGTTTCACTTTATTTCACGGGCGTCAATAAAGTATCTGATTTTTTCCTCATGTTTTTAAGCCAAACGTCGCTGGGTTTGCTGGGCGTGAAAATCAGGTACTTTATTTCACGCCCACAGTCATTTCTAGCAAAATGGGAAGAAAACCGAAGGCGACCGGGAAGCGAGCCAAGGGCATCAGCCTCGAGAAAGAGGCCAAAGCTGTGGTGGAAGACACGCTTCCAACGGCAAGCACCTACCACTCGATCAAACCCACGCCCCTTCAGCCCTGCCCCCTTCGACACAGCCCACTACTTCAACAGTGCACAGAATCAATTTGCGCCGCTACAAGCAGGCAGCAGCGAAACACTTAGCACCTAAATTCTTTTCGAGAGCAGCTCATCATTAAATAAAATGCAGTATTGAATGAAATCAGGCTATCTGATTTTCATTTAATAAATAGCTATTTTTAGGCGTCCTATCACATACCGCAGGTACCCTTAAATGTCTCTTTTTTTTTTTTTGTGTATTTTTTTTGTGAACCAGTTTTGATTGTCAACTTAACAACAACAACAACAACACGCACGATTTTCTTTTTGTTTCGAATTACTATTTATTCGAAACTTAATTAGTTTTTTTTTACAGCACACGAGTAATTATATTTTATTTAAGTATTATTACACTCTTGCAAAGAGATGAAGCACACCGAGCAATTGTTTTTGGTAAGGTAAGTGAGACTGTGTAACTTCTTTGATGGATAAGCAGAGACAAGGGGAACGTTTCCAAAACAAGAACCTCCTTTATCTCATCTCTTTCTTTTTTTTTTTTTTTTGTTCTTCGTCTGTTACTGCTGTTGTTTTTTTTTTTTTTTTTTTTTTTTCTATGCGTTGCTTCTCTCTTCCCCATCTTGGGCACTGTATTGTGTTACAATGCATCGGGGGAAAAGGGGGAGAACAAAGGAGAATAATAAAAAGAAGAAGAAAAAGAAGGGGAAAAAAAAAGGAAAAACCGTTTTTGCCCCTTAAGCTTCTGCGTGGCGTAATTTTTTTTTTTTTGTACCTTTAAGTGTGGTTTTTCTTTTCTTTTTTTTTTTTTTTCCAAAAAGGATGGAAGTGATCATAAGACTGAAGCGTTCGTGCTACGTAAAAACTTTCACTTTTTTTTTTTTTTTTTTTTTTTTTTTTTTTTGGTGTGTATAATTAGGTAGAAAAGGGGGAAAAAAAGAAAAAGAAAGAAAGAACAACTCGCAGGTAGGGGAATATGGAAAAAAAAGATTTTTTTTTCATATCAAACCGCGAGGCCACATTCTTCTTTCAAAGGCCGACCTCCTCGAAAGAGAGTGTCACAAGACTCTCGGGTGATGCGTTTTCATCCACACTGGTGACGCAACAATGACAATAATTGGCCTTTTTTTTCCCTCTCCCCCCACTTACGTGCTGTGGAAAAAAAAAAATTTTTTTTTCTCTTCTCGCTCCCTGTGTTTCGCTATTCTTCCTCCATTATGAATAACAGGGGAAAGGGGGGGGGGGGGGGGGGAAAGGGCAGTTTTTTGTAGCAAAAAAGCACCCTTTTTTTTTGTGTCTGTGTTTTTCCTTTGTTACGGAATGGCGTTTATATGCGTCTCCTATTTTTTTTTTCTCTCTCTTCCATGTGTGATTTATTTCTCCCCCCCCTCCTCCCATTCTCCTTTCCCTTTTCTTTTTCTTTTTTTTTCTATAGCTTCTCTGCATTCAGAGTTCAGAGACTGTCTCGTAACAAAATGGAAAGAGAATGGGGGGGGGGGGGGGGGCCTCTTTCATCTTTTTTTTTCTTTTCCTCTTCTTCCTCTTCTGTGCTTTGTGCCACAGATTTTCATCGTCAGTAGCTTTGTTTTTTTTTCTTTTTTTTCTTCCTGGCTTGATCCCCCCCCCCCCCCCCCCCCCCTTATCTCTCTCCAATGGTTCTTTTTTTGTTTATTTGTTTCTTTCCTTTTCTTCCCCCTCGTTCACCCTTTCCTATCACTGGAATTCTGTTCCCACCGGGGCAACAACAACAAAAAAAAAAAGGAAAAAAAGAAGAGTCGGTTTGGCTACTCTTTTTTTTTTTTTTTTTTTTTTTTTTTTTTTTTTTATAGCACTAACAATTTCATTATGTCAAAAAGATTTTTTTTTTCTTCTTTCTTGTTCATGCAAAAAAAAGAAAAAGGGGGGAGAGAGGAGAAAAAAAAAAATGGGTTTCATGACGCTGTCGGAGAAGAAGCGAGAGGAGGAGAAGGATCAGGCGAAACAAGAAGAGGCGCGTGCAAGAAATGCAGCAAAGATGCAGGAACTTGCCTCGAAGCTGGCAGCTGCACAGCAGACGATATCTGAGCGAAAGGTGAAGGACACCAGGAGGCTGAACGAAGAGGAGAAGGAACAAAGGCGAAAATTCGTTGATGTGGACGAGATAGAAACAGCGGCCGAAGACTACCGGGCGAAGAAAAGGCAAAAGATCGAAGATACTGAAAGGGAAAAGAACCAAAAGGGTGTTAACGACATGATCCGGAGGAGGCAAAACTGGGTATTTAAAAAAAAAAATTTTTTTTTTTTTTTAAAAAAAAATCACCTCCCTCAGGAAGACAGAAAGACTCGCGACTGTAACGAGTGGAAACACGGGAAGTGTGAACGCGGAAACGGCTGCAAATATCGACACACACCGAGAGACCACCCTCGTTATCCGGTATTTTTTTTTTCCCCTCCACCGAGGATTTTTAATTTCATTCTCCCCCTTTTTAGGCATTTCTCGAGAAACACGGGGGGCCCCCTACCAACATCCTCCAATTCCTGGATTTCGAGGGTGTTATGTAGGGGAAAAAAAACCCCCGACATCCCTTTCCCACATCCCACCCTCCCCCCTGCGAAGAAAAAAGACAGGAGTGTGCTGTTCTTGAAAAAAATGAAAAAAAAAAAAAAAAAGTGTTACCTTTTTTTTTTTTTTTTTTTTTTTTTTTTTTCTAAATTTTTTTTTTTTTTTTCGGAAAAAAAGTTTTTTTTTTTTTTTGGTACGGGAAAAAAAAAAAAAAAAAAAAAGAGGGAAAAAAAAAAAAAAAAGACAATGATACACATCGCCATCGCTGTTTTATCAGCTTTGACATGCGTCGGGGCGAGCGGGTTCAACCCAAACACACCCAACCTCATAATAGAGGCCATGCCCTTGATGAAGCTTGTGAACGAGTCCAAGCACGGGAAGCTGTACACCATCCAACATGGAAGTGTGACGACGGACATCATACACTTATACGGAACATCACACGAGATGGGCTACGCCCACGGTCTACTGCTGGGCGGGAAGATCATGGAATTCATGGGCCCGAAGCTGAACCAGTACTACGCACAACAGATCAAGTTCAACATGAACGGGCTCCCGTTGTGGATGCAGTACCTCATAGGGAACGCCACTGCACAAGAAGCACCATTCGTGATGAAGACAGCTATGCAGTACGTGTTTGACAGGGAGTACCCTTACATCGCTGCCTCAAACACTGACCTCCTCTCCGAGACAAGAGGTATCGCAGAAGGGATCTGCGACAGTGGCACTGTCCCGAAATGTGATGTTAATGAAGTCTACGATTTGGTGAAGCTTACCAATATGTTACCTGAGGTGGTCAAGATGTCATGTTCCATGATGGGCGCATGGGGTGCCTCGACTCCTTCCGGTCATTTAACCCAACTCCGTACACTGGACTTCGGAGGTGGTCCATTTGTTAACTACTCTCTTGTACAGGTTTTTCACCCCGAACACGGGAATGAATTTGTGAATTTCGCGTTTTCAGGTTTCACAGGTGCTGTGACCGGGTTTTCAGTGAAAATTGCAATGTCGGAAGCATCCTGGTGTACTGGTGCGGGTCATGACAATCCTAACATTGATGGAGAGTATAACGGCCTACCGGTGGTTGGGGTTATAAGAGAGTTTTTGCAGTTTGAGGATTCGAAGTTTTCTGCGTACAATTTCGCGGTGGCTGATAAGCATCGGACCTGGGCGGTGTTCTTGGGTGTGGGAGATTTTGCTTCAGAGGAGTTCCGCGTGATCGCCTACCAAGAGCGGTTCGCAAAGCTGTACAACTACAACAACATTTCTCAAATCACCGGTTTCCCCCCCTCGCAGGACGTTGTGTACATTGACAAGCACTGTCAACCATCTCACGACAATAAGACCTTCCCTGGGCTTGTTGGGGAGTATTATGGAAACCTGACTAGTTACAATGTGGTGCGGAACCTCCCTCGGAGGATGAAGTCGGGGGACGTGCACACCGCTGTTTACGATTTCGGGAACCGTGAGGTTTTCTTCTCGCTCGGCCTCGTCGACTCTACAGGGGGGTACGGCCCCAACAATGAGGGCTACGCTTGCTACCAACCTTATCTGAAATGGAATATGGACCAGCTGATCAGCGGGAACTGATTTTTTTTTTTTTTTATTTATTGCGCAAACGTGTTTCTTTTTTTCCCTCTTGAAAAGGGGATGAAACCCTTTTAATTTGGAATATTGGAATCACACCTTGAGAGGGGGAAAGAAGAAAAAAAAAAAAAGGGAAAAAAAACCCCGCGTTGAAGTTTTTTTTGTGTGGCGTTATTTTTTTTTTTTTTTTTTTTTTTTTTTTTTTTTTTCGTGTTTTTTTTTTTGACCGTTTCCTCTCTTTCTTATCGCTGCCCTTTGCTTTTGTCCCCATCGTTTTTGTCGTTAGGGAATCCTGTCACACTGCAGATTCCCTCCAAAAAAAAAAGACACATTTTTCTTCCGATTTACACCCAACAATGGAATACCAAAAAAGAAAACGAGGGCAACAGGAAACAACTATCTATCTAAGAAATCTTAAAAAAAAAAGAAATCAGAATCTCTGGTATACTGGTGTATATCGTATCTATTATCCAGCGACCCTTTTTTCTCTCTTTTTTTTTTTCTTCTTCTTTTTTCTATTTCAATTTCAATGTAATTAAAACCTGAACGATATCCCCCCACCACCCCCCCAAGAAAAAACCAAACAAAAGGAGGAAGGAAAGGGGGCACCGCCCCCCTTCGGAGGGAACCCCACACCCCACACCCCCCCTTTTTCTGTTAAAATGTATTTCGTGGTAGGACCTCCGAAGGTGTTCGCTGTAAAGGACGGCCCCGTTGTGACATCTTTGGCCAACCCTGCAGGGGACGTGATAGCGATTTTAACAAAAGACACAGTGCAACTATGGTGCATAGGGCTGAACACAATGTGCTTAGAGATCCTGACGGTGCAAACCAATGAGGGAAAGCTTTTGAACGGGATATGGAGGAGCGACGGAGGCAGGCTGTGCGTCGTCACCACCGGCAACCGTCTCATCACTATCGACAGACCGAAAAAAGCGGTGGGCACAAACAGCACTGTGAAATGGAGCAGCGACCCGGAGGTCAACAAGCTGGAGATCGAGCCTTTCACAAAAGGCCCTTCCGGAACGCGTATCCTAGCATCCCTCCTCCTCAGCAGCTACGGCGACATATGCTGCATCACAAGTGATATCTCTCGTCTCTGTGTGTCCACTGCATCTGGCTACCTCCTCATCCTCTCCTGGAACGGTGAACCTGTCCCTGCTTTGCTCCAAGCTGTGAAAGTCCCCACCATGCTTGCGTCCCTCACCGCCACCGCCACCCACCCGCAAGACGACTCCGTCATCAACAGCCTCAACTGCATCAGACAAAACGAGCTTGCTGCAACCCTCTCTGACGGTAGTATTGCTGTCATCGGTCTCGTCGGAAAACAAACCTCCGTTCCCGTTGTGGATTCCTTCACGGGCTCCAGGACACAGCCCATTCAGGGTATCGATGAAGGCCACAAGGCTGCGCTTAATAGCCGGAAAGGTTTGCTGGCCGTCTCGCGTGGGTGTGTGGTGGTCTTGCATGACTTGTACTCGCCGCTGCACAAGAAAGCATCGCTGAGCCTCGAGTCATGGGGGTGGTACGAAAAGCATCTGGGGAACATAGAGACAATGACCTGGTCGCCCGACGAGGAGGTCCTTGCTGTGGGGTACTCAAAGCGTGGCTTTGCGGTGTTCCACTGGACAGGCGCTTGTGTCATGACGTCTCTGCCGAGAAGCGGTTGCAACGACCAGACATCGACACACGTCACATCGTCGCTGCTGTCGACGGGCACGACGACGCTTGTCTGGGACCAGCATGGGTACCACCTGACCTTGTCCTGTGGTGGGTCGCAAGAGCGCATCCTTCAGATGGAGTTCGCCAAGTCTGCGATGATCGCCGCCCCCACCCTGAACAGAGGCCCGCAGGTGATGTTGTCTTCAAAGAAGTCGGTCTGGATCTTCCGCCACCCTGACCTTGACTACTTGAAAGACAACTGGGAGCTTCTCACCCTCCCACCTGTCTACTACAATGTGAACTGCCCTATACGGTACGTCGCGATGTCTGTCGATGGGCAGCACATTGTGGTCTGCGGGCACAGAGGGTGCGTCCTGTACAACGTTCAGCTTAAGAAGTGGAAGCTGTTCGGGGTTCAGGAGCAGGAAGCAGAGATCGAGGTTGTGGCGTCTCCTGTGTGGTGTACTAACACAGTGGTTTGCCTGCCCACTAAACAGGCGCAGGGGCACGCTCTTCTATTCTACCCCAGATTTTATTTAGACCGCAACAGCCTACTGCTCACCCTCCCGATGGATACCAAGCCGGTGTGGAAGAAAAGATAATAATAATGAATGTTGTAAACCCCTACAGGAGCTGCTCGACGCTGCGCCCAGATCTTGGAACGATGCTGAAGGGATAGTGTCTTTGATTTCGTTGGACAAGGCTGGAAAGGTTTGTTTTTATTCTCAGCACACGGTATACCACCACACAGCTGCACTGCTTCCGTATCAAGGTTCTTGCTGATTCCGTATCACGCCCATCGAAAGTACAGCTTCAGGTTTTGTCGAAAACCATTCTCACATGGGACATTGCTGCTCCGATATCTGCGTTAAGGCTGCTCCCTACGCCGCCCGTGACAGATGCAAAGCAACAACAGCAACAGGCGGACGACCGAACTCCGCCGTCCGCTCTAGTGCTGACTCACAGAGGTGAGCTGGCATTGATCAACTTCAGCCAAAAATGGAAGTCTGTTCTCTCTCGAAACGTATGTTATTTTTTAGTCTTCACCATGCACGCGACGCACAGGTGAGTTCCTTCTGGATCGACCCCTCGCTGGCTTCGCATGGCTTCGTGCATTTGATCATCTCGTCGCCCAAGAAAACCGTAATGCTTGCCATCCTGCACCCCAACCACAAGAGGCAGGGTGCTGCCAACGTGGCCCTCAGAAGACAGAAGTCTAAGGAACTCGTAAAGACACCCCAAGCTATCTCCGCTCAGCCCGCACCACCTCACACCACCACACTGCTCCAAGATGCCGACACCGACGCCTGCCCCATTGGCGTCCTGACCGGCGAGGGGCTGCTCATAAGCGCCACTGAAGGCGTTCGTTTTTCGGCAAACGGTCATGGCCCCCCCAGCTATCATGTACACGTGAGGACAATCCCTTATTTGCACGCGGTGCTCATGGCACTCTTCATCGGGGAGGTGGCTTCGGATTCAGACGCCACCGAAAGGGCTGCTTGCTCTGCTGCAGCAGTGGAAGTGGCGAAGGGCTTGCACGAGCACTCTTTCTTCGTCGATGTGATGGACTACTTGGTATGCATCGAATCAAAGGCTTCGCTCCACACACTGCCACAGCTACACTCCGTTCTGCACTGCCACGACATTGTGGAGAGCCACTCGCACCATATTGAACGGTCTGCAGGTATGACCACAACGTCCATCCACGTCCACACCCACCATCCATCCACCACACAGTGCTGCGCGCCGTTTTGAGCTTTCTTTCCAACTATCCCGAGTTCCACGAGGTTTTGGTCCACTGTTTGCGCAAGGCCGATCCTGGAATGTGGCCATTAGTATGTTCTTGATGCACTGCAACCGACCTCACCCTAGGTGTTCGCACAGTGCCCTCCTCTGCAGCTGTTCGACAGCGCTGTCTATGCTGGGAGGATTACAGAAGCAGCGCTCCTGCTGAGGGTGCTGCAGATGCCCGTGCACGAAGATCCCTCTAAAGAGCTGCGCATTGTATGTCCCAACCAAAGAGTTTTGAATCGCTGACAGGCGGCGTCTGCGGCAAGAAAGTTATTCCCGTTAGCTATCAGCAGGCACAAGTTCGAGCTGTCCGCTGAGCTGTTGAGATTCCTAAAGCTCCTCCGTGGTATGCCGTTGGCATATGATGTTAATTTGCATGCAGGTGAACTACTGAGCGAGACGGACGACTACGAGCTCAGGGCACCGAAAGTGGACCACATCGAGGCGGGCCTCGTTCCGCAGGGGTCAACCGAAGACCCTCTGCTCGAGAGCTCGTTGCTGAGAGGTTGTGTAGTAGCTGAAGGGAGGAAAATGCTTGAGGCGGGCAGCCTTCGTGACCTCAGAGCAATGCTGGACCTGCTGGGGCTGTCGGCGACCGAGTTCGTGAGGAAGAACTGGGTACTAAAGAGGAAGAGCATGGACCTCGAGGCGATATTTCTGGCACTGCACACGCAGTTCGGTCTACCCTTGGGAAGCAATGCTAAAAAAGTGAAGATCAACGACAAAGGCCTCACGGAACAAGAGAGGACAGACAAGATACTTTCGGTGCTGTGCAGCCACTCACGCTTGCTGCACCAATTGAAGCACTCCAGCAATGTTACACGCGAGACACAGCAACTGATTTCAAGGTGCTGCCCTTACATCACCCCCACCCAGATCCACCTACTACTGGTCCCGGCTGCACACACCTTAGTCACAAGCACTCTAGAAGCAGTCACCGCAGCGCAGTGTCATGAATACACATTGCTCCTGTCGCTGATCCTTCTAGACGTAGCCACTGTTTCACATTTGCTCACGACTGCACCGCATCTCAAAGAGCGTGTGGAGGCATGCTTGCAGTCGGAGCATCATATTGGTTACAAGCACTTCTTCGATCTTGCCGTTAAACAGCAAGAGCTTCTTTAAACACACGCTTGTTATTTACAGCCCATGACACCATCTCTTCACCTGTACCCCTAAGTATCCTTTTTCGCTGTTGCCGTATACGAACTGTTCTGGCAGTGGCAGGGTGCCCCTGTCTTTTGTCTTTGCTCGCCTCCCGCCATTTGCATAGCAACACACAGGTTTATTACGAATGGCAACGTTTGATTTCACGAAGGTGAGATGCGCTTCGATGCCGCACAAGATGTTGGGGAGGGCTCCAGCAGAAGGCGAGGCGTTCTGCGTGGACGAGAATGGAATGAAGCTGGTGAGGCTGCAGGGTGTGTGCAAGCCCGCCTTTATGAATAACAAGCTGCAAGACGCAGCCCGGGGCTTCACACTGAACGAGACAGACATTGTGATCGCAACGTACCCGAAGTGCGGGACAACATGGATGCAACAAGTCGTGTTGCTGATGCTGGCGGAAGGCGACGGTACACAGATAGAAGACGTCATGGCACAGGCCCCGTGGATCGAGAGGAAGGTGTGCGTTGAAGGAGTGCAAGCCTTACGAGAAACACTGCCCGCCATAAGCGACAGGAGAGTGTGGAAAACACACTGCGACAACATGCAACTGCCATGGACACCTGGCTCACAGGGAAAGAAGATCATCGTGACACGCAACCCCTTTGATGCTGCCGTGTCAATGTATCACCACGCACGTGACGTGGAGTCCTTGAAGTACACAGGCGACTGGGACCACTTCCTGACCCTGTACATGAAGGGCGCTGTTGAGAGCGGTAGCTTCTGGGAATGGCACGGAAGGTGGTACGAGTCCTACAAGCAAAGCCCCACCGACACCTGTTGGGTGTCTTTTGAAGACATGAAGACGGACCTCCGCAAGGTGATCACACGTCTCTCCGCCTTCCTTGATATTCCCCTAACCGATACTGCCGTCGACAATGTTGTGAGGAACTCCGGCTTCACCGTCATGCAACAGCAGTTTGCAACTCTCGACGCCATTAAGCTCTCTAATGGGATGGACATCAAGAAGAACCACATTAGAAAAGGCGAGGCTGGGGGTTGGTCGAAGACATTTACCCCAAATCAAGAACACGTGTTCAGGGTGCTGCACAAGAAGAGGTGCAAAGAAGTGGGCCTACCCCTCGACATGTTTCAAAAATGCTAACTCCGAGCATATCTTTATGCAAACCAAAAAAAAAAAAAGAAAAAAAAAACTCCACGAACAAAAAGATTCTGCACGGTCATGAGCCGGAGTTGAATTTTTAAAAAAAAAGAATGAAAACAAGCCATTTTTTTTATAGAAAAAGAAAAGAATGCTGGGGGAACTGTTTCTAACCTTGCCCCCATGCAGAAAAGCCATCACTAGCTCACAGCGGTGGCCCCCTATCTTTGCTGTTGCAGAGCGGGTGTCATTAGGCAAACTGGTGGCGCGTGGCCTTCCTTGCATGTCACGTCTAATCCTACATATTTTGTCATTTTATGGTACAACGAGAACCCTCAGCGCAGGAATGGAGAACACCTATAAGTTGCCCAGAGGGCGGTCCAGGTTCAGCCCCTCCCCGCCGAACGTGCCGTTGTTCAGCGCCATCAATTTCACGTCCAAGCTGCGGGCCAACATAGCGCACACGCAGGCGAGCATGCCTGCCAAGCGTTATCCGCAACGCAGGGTGCACATTAAGATGGGGGCCATTGACATCACAAAAGGTGACGAGGTGACTAAATCGTGTAAATGGAAGCGAGAGACAGAAGAGGCGCTCCTCAGCGTGAGGCAGGACATCGGGAAGCTGGACGACGTCATCAAAAGCGAGAAGGACAGAGTGTACACAAGGAAGAGCGACCTTATCCTCGGCGCACACGCCAACAATGAGGACCTGCGGGCAACGCTCAACGACGCTCTCCCGGAGCAGGACAAGATGTACGGCACGATGCGGGGCAGCAACGACAACCTGGATGACTTCATGGTCGAACAGCTGGAGAAGCTTGCTGCACTGCACCCCCAAGGGCATCTCGGGGTGTTGCTGCGGTCGATGAAGCTGTCCAGCACAAACGCCATCATCGACGTTCAAGGGAAGGACATGCTGCATGGAATGGAAAAACGGCTGACATCGTGCATCGAAGGCGTCCACGTGCACCACGCACCAACACAGGACACTGACGAGCATGAGAGCATCAAAACAAAGCTGTCGAACCTCCTCCCTGTGTTCAACGAAGCTAAGAACTACACCTCTGTCAGCGTGCAGTGCGACATGGAGAACAGTGCGAACCACTGTGTCGCGCCTGGGAGCCCCGTTATCGTGCAGCCAGGTAAGGTCACTGCAAGAAACCACCTCTCAGCACTTCACCAGGCCATAGCCACGGCGAGCACACTCATCAGCAGCATCGTCGATCTTCACGATGGTGACGTCATGACAGAGGACGAGGCAGTCGTCCGATGGGTCCGCTCCAGTGTCTCCACCTTGTCCAACTTGGGTGCCGACATTCCCCGGCAGGCCGTCACAGCCGCACTCCAAGAATTAAAACAGTCTGCCTTGGCCAGCATCACCTCACAGACAAACCTTGCAGTCACGCAGTCCTGCGTCGCGCATCTCTCCAATTGCTTGACGATGGTCATCAGTGCCAGCAAGAGCAGCTACTCGTTCGCACTCCGCCCAAAGGGTGTGGGTTGAACCACTCTTCATTTCCATGAAGCGAGGAAGAGAAGTAAGATAATTTCTGTTTACTTCAACTGTACCCCCGCAACAATAGATGGGTGGGAAGCTGCGGTTCAATGAACTGCTAGGGATCGAGGCGAGGCGGGACGGGTCAGCATGGTCGGGGTGCAGGTCGATGTACGTGCTGGAGAAGGAGAAGGAAGGCGCCGCCTTGTCACAGATGAAGATCAACGCGTTGGACGATAAGAGGACTCGGCACAGGGAAGCCCTGCAGTGCAGCAGGAGCGCAAGGCGGAGGCTGAAGGAAGAGAAGTACAGCAGAATGGATGACCGGGCACGGGAGATATGGGAGGAAGGGCTACACAACAGATACACCGCGCAGGAAGAACTCTTCTCAAAGATGTCAACCACCACGTTCAACAAGTGCGACAGGGTCGACGCGCAGAAGGGGACTGCGAAGACTGTCAACCAGGCCAAGAAGGCCACTGTGTGCGGTTGTAGGACTATATTCGCTGAACGTGCCTTGGCGGAGAGGGACTCCGTGGTATGAAGGGTGGGCACAAAAAAAAAAAAAAAAAAAAAAAAAGATGTCTCGACTCAATGTGCACCCTCCCACTAGCCACATGAAGGTTAAAAAGACTGCCAGACTGCAACAGGTACGGGGAGGTGGGGGGAAAAAAAGAAGGGGAAAAAACAGGTTCAAAATGACTGGCTTCTCCGGCCGCTCGCCCTTCCCTCTCTCTCCTCCACCCCTGAGCCCAAGGGGGGGAAAGGTTATATTAACAGACAAGCAGCCTCGGCAGCTTCGGCTTGGCTGTCTTGGAAATCCACTAATTATTAAAACAACAAAATTAGAAGCAGTACTCTTTTTTTTTCTTTTTTCCACACTTCTTTCTTCTTACAGTTAGTTACCCTCCCAATTCGCTCTCCCATTCTTCTTCCCCTTCTGGTGTTGGCTTAACAGGCAACCAACCAAACAAAAAAAAAGAAGAAAAATACGAAAAGATTATTGAAAAAAAGATCCCCCCCCACACATATAAATTTAAACAAATAAATAATATAAAAAAGCTAACCCTTCCCGAATGTCGGGACTGGCAATTCTAACACAAGCAAGCGACTCAAATGGGTGGTCGGCGATACTGGACAGCATCGAAAGGAGCTCGTGCGAAGAGACAGCGGTATCATACGAGGAGCTACTCGACTCACATTGGCACCTGTCGCTGCTCCGCACAGAACAGGACGCCGGTGAATCCTCTGGAATGATGAGTTTGGGTGAGATGGACTCCCCAGTGTACACCCATCTTCGGGTGCTGCAGTCTTTGAAGAAAAAACCGTTAGGAGCACTGCAATTACTAGGGTGTTCTTACCACCACTACTCACTAGCACTGCTTCAAGCCACACAAGGCGCTGCACATTATGACGAAGCGCTTAAGTACGAAATATCTTGCCCGACACCTTGTGTGCGAGGGTACATGCAGGGTGACCCTGCGGCCGCCTTGCGCACAAAAGAGGACGAGCTGAACAGACGCGAGAAGATCATCCTCGAACGGGAGAAAACAATGTTTGCAGCCTCTCCAAAAACCCTTCCTTCCTACGAGCAGAGCAGTCTTGCGATCGAGGATGACGACCTGCGGGCGCTCTTTGACACCTACGACCGGAACAGCAACGGACACATATCACGCGCCGAGTTCAAAAGAGAGTTCAGATCGTTCGAGACGTACGGTGTGCTGCTTAACGATAAGCAGCTGGACACTATCTTCTCCCAGTTCAGTAAGTCCGAAGAACTCACATACCCGGAGTTTTGCGTGATAATGCTGCAGCGGGCAAAGATGTGAAAGAACGAAACGGGTGAAAGAAGTGGTTTTACCAATCCACTTAGAAAAAAAAAAAAAAAAGAAGAAAAAAAAGAAGAAAAATTCAAAAAGAAAAAACCTACAGATTTTATTTTTATTTTTTAGGCTATCAAGAAAAAAAGACAAAGAAACAAAAACCAAAGGCGGGGGGGAAGGGGAAGAGTGAAGGGTCATAAACATCAAATGGATTGTTTATGGTCCGACTCGGAGATGGACTCTTCTGGTGAGGAGACTGCAAGCGCTGGGTCAAGAGCGAGTGGGAAGCCCGGGAGGGTAGGGAAGAGGGACAGCCTGATGGCGAGTATGAAAGCGCGGGGGATCTGCCGGAGGTCGAGCCTGAATGGGTCGACTAAGGTAGCAGGGACTGTAGTGAGCCCTCGTTCGGGTCAGCAGGGCGGGCGACTTAGTACCACAGGCAGCCCAGTGGGGAACAGGTTTGTGTGCAGAACACCAAGAGGCAGCCGCACCCCACGAATTCCCATCACACCCAAACGACGGGAGACAAACAACCCATTGCAGATGATCCAGTCGGAGGACGACACCGTCGGGTCGGACACCCCAACCACCGATGAGAAGAACGTGTACCCGCCTCAACAAGAACGACGAGGCGTGACAGCACCGTTGCAGTCAAGCGGGTACAAGAGCGACCTCACCTCCCGACTCCTGCTGGAGGAAGCACAGCAAACAAAACAAAAAATACAAAACGGGAAAAAGCGCGACCGCGTGCAGCTCATGGCGATCAGCAAGGGCAGCGGCGGGATGGTGGGCTTGGAGTTCAACGGGACTTTGGTCGTCTCGGTCGCTCCCGGGGGTCCTGCAGGGAACGCAGGGCTGCAGCCTGGTATGAGGTTGATTTCTATCAACAGCGAGCGAATGGCGGACGACTCAGAGTGCGTGAAGAATGCCTTCAGAGAAGCGCCTATAGACTTCTGCATCACAGTCGACACGAGTATCCACACCCCCCAGGCCATCACACGCCGGCATTCGATCACCCCCAAGGACAAGTCCCTCCCTCCTAGGCTGTCCCTGACGGCCTTCTACCTGCACCACTCTCCGGGCGACGTCTTCAAGGTCGACAACCTGCTGTCGCATATTGTGAAAGGCACGCACACCCTGCAGAGCCTTGTGAACCTCATGTGCGACCGGTACAGCATCAAGCATGCGGAGTGGGCAGACCCCATCAACGCTTACGACACCAACCTCTTCGTCCTCAACAGGTTCTCCCTGTTGCATGACATTGACATCGACGGCCGCAGCCTCATCGAGACATACCTCGAAGCGGGGACCGTGAAAACTGTCCTCGAGGCGCGCATCAAGGTCTTGCACTACCTCTGCAAGCAACACAGCATCTGCTCCAAGATGTGGTCTGACGAGGTACCCACCGCCATGTACCCCGTGCTCTTTCCGAACACCTGCACCTCTCCCGCCATCGTTGCCACGATCTGCGTGCTTGCAGCGGTGGGCACTATAGGACCCCAACGTACGTGCCCTCTGTCCCCCGGGTCCTCCTCCAGCTCCTCCGTACGCTGCACTCCCGACGAGCCTGGCCTCAAGCCCAAGGGAAGCGGTTTCTCCCTCCCGCTCTTGGACCTCTCTAAGACAAAGTCCGACGACCTAAAACCTAGCATCCCACTGTCCCCGTCGCACACGGCAGAGACACCTGACACGCCAGCCTCTCCAGCCTCACCTCTGGGGAAGATGCGCATCGGCAGCTTAAACGGGATGGGCATGGGCATGGGCATGCTCAATGTCAAATGCACAGCAACACCTCCCGAACAGGGAGTGGCAGAGAGCACCCCCGAAGACGCGTGTCTGCCTGAGAGGTTCATGCTGAACTCTCGCAGCAGCGGGAAGATCATGAAACGCAGGACGCCGAACAACAGCTTGCTAGTAGATGTGGGGACGGCGGAAAGTTGGAAGAAGGAACCTGTGGACACCGAGGAAAAAAAAGATAGAAGAGAGGACAGGAAGGACAGGAAGAAGATGCGGGACAGGGGCGACAGAGAAAGGGACAGGGATAAGAAAAAGATCGCACAGCTAACGGAGGAACTGGAAGAGGCGAACAAGATCATCGACAATCTCCACGAACAGCTGGAGACGCTGGAGCAGATGAAGGACAACTCCGTAGCTGAGAAGGAGATGGCGCAGCTGCTCCTGAACAACGGGTCTTCGGACAAAAAGAAGCTCGAGGAGAAAATCAAATCCCTGGAGACGAAGCTCAACAAGAGTGAAACAGAGATCGTCCGGCTTGTGGAACAGCAAGCGAAGACGATCACAAAATTATCAGAAGATATCCCACCTGCGACACCTAGGGTATCACAGGGTGTTCCTGCTCCACTACCGCCACCTGCCACTCCTCGTGGGGGAAGTTGTTTGAACGTATGCAAATCAACACACTTCTCAACAAAAAGAAAGAAGAAAAAAACACACACACACACACACACACACACACACACACACACACACACACACACACAGTATGAAGAGCTTTATAATGATCTGAAGGAGCAGTATAAGAGAGAGACGAGGAAGATGAAGTGTGAGACAGAGCGGCTCCGCATTGAGGCAGATATTTTGAAGGATAAGATAAAAAAGATTGACACCAGTGAGGCTCAAGACCGGCGGAAGGAGAAAGAGCGGAGGAGAAAAAGCAAGGCAGATGTGCTCTCAGGGGACGAGGACCCGGAAGTAAGCCGACAGAAAGAAGAACAAGATGCGGAAAAACGAAGAGTGGAGCAGCGTGAGCGGGAACAGCTCATAGACATAAAGACTCAATATGCCTCTGCAGTCGCAGTTCTTGACAGACTTGGCCTCTCTCCGCCTTACAAAAGCCTAGCTAGCCTTGACAAACTGCCAGAGGTATGGTGCCACCTCCCCCTCCCCATATTTTTTTTTTTTTTTTTTTTTTTTTTTTTGCAGGAGCTCACGAATGCTGTTCGGGCGAAACTCAGCAAATTTGAAGTGCAAAATTCGTTACTCCGAGCAACAGTCAGCTGCTACTAGAAGGGGAAGAAAAAAAAAAAGAAAAAAAAACGAATAGGGGGTACAACCACAGGCCCCCTGGGACATGTTATATTGTTTTTTGAGGTTTTGAGGGCAGCAAGACCTTTAGCCGGGTCTGTGGGAAAAGAGCCCCCTGCCCTACCGCGAGGAACGGGTTTGCGGGACCAGGCACTCCATTTCTGAGAGGTGGTGCACAGAGTAGAAGCTCACTCCAATGTACAGGTGGTTGTACTGAGCGCCTTTTTGACTTGCGCCACCTTGACGTTAAAAGATCGACCCCCCCCCCTTTTTTTTACGCATTTTGTTTGGTACTTCATTTTATGTTCTGTATTTTTTTTTTTTTAGGTGGTGGGGATAACATGGAAATATAAGAAGTACATCAGATGTGTTGTTCGCTGTTGACCTCCTCGTCGGTCATCACCGGTAGCGCCCGAAGACTGGAAGAACGTAACGCAGATGCTCAGGGTGACGAACAGGCAGCAAACTGCACGAGCGCAGAATCTTGGTTACCCGGGACGCCCCGGCTAGGGTTGAGCACACCGCACGCATTAAGGACACGACGCGGAACGCAAAAGAAGCTACAACTCGGCCGGGGAGCGCCCCCTGTAATCAAGTAGGTAGTTCGTGCTTCATTGCACGCTTAACGCCACCTAGTGTTGCAATCAAAGCCCCATTTTTTTTTTTTTTTTTCCTGTCCCCAGATAAGTAGAGACAAGGGGGACTTTCCAAAACAAGAACCTCCTTTATCTCATCTCCTTTTTTTTTTTGTTTTTTCTTTCTTCCGTTTTTTCACAACGCCCGCCAAGATTAGCGTTGCTCCGGGTGTCCACCCCACCATTCTTTTGTCTTGCTAAGAGTAGTGGTAACTTGTAGGTTTAACCTTCGGCGAGGGTTAACTCCTTTTATTTTTTTTTTTATTTTTCCCTTTCTTAGTGGGTGGTCGCAACACTTGCGCGTACCCACTTCATTCTGTTTATTATTATTATTTCCACCAGAGTTCTTCCTGAAGAAAAGAAACAATCCCCCCCCCCCCCCCCCCGTTCCTTTTTCTCTTATCCATAAAAGGACCGCATAAAGGAGCCACAGGGTGTGCACACATTCTTTTTCCGATCAGCCCAGGATCATTATGGTTAGAATAATAGAAGAAGAAAAAAAGGGGGGGGGGTGCGATAAACCACATTTGTAACACGATTGTAGGGCTGTAGAGGCTCTTCCAGGTATAAGAAATGCAAATGGTGAGCTTCTGTCCCCTTTTTCTTCCCCTATTTCTTTCCACTCCTGTGCAAAAGCTGACCCTTCGCAGCTTATTCTTCTTCTTCTTTCCTTGTAAGACGGTTCTCATAAAGAGGGTTTTGTCTACGGGGAAGGGAAGAAATGCCTCAAAAGTACACCTGAAAAATGTAAATGAAAAAAAAAAAAAAAAAAAGAATAGAGGTTTTTTTTCCCACAGAAAATGATGCGGGAGGAGGGCAAAAAAAAAAAAAAAAAAAAAAAAAAGAAAAAGAAAATGCCACTGTTTTATTTATAGAAAGAATTATTAGACGAGGGAAAGGAAAAAAAAAAATAAAGATTTTTTTTTCTCCCCCAGTAGAGTACAATTAAAAAGAGGGAAGCAACAACGGAAGAAGAATAAAAAAAAAATGATGAAAAAAGAAAAGAAAAAAAAAATCTTTTTTAAGAAATCAATAACCTTATTTCTTTTTTTTTTTATTTTTCCATCTATTATTTTGTAATTCGTCCCCCCTCCCCCTCCTCCCATTTATCCGACCCTTCCTTGACAAATAAGGAAGAGGTTTTTTTTATTTTTTATTTTTTTTTTTTTTACTGGGGTTTTCTTGATTCATTTTTTCTGTCTTGCGAAATCGCCCCGCCTTCTTTTTGCCATCAGCATATGTTGCAAGAAAAAAAAAAGAAAAAAAAAAAAAAAAACGGACGAGTTGTAAGTTGTGGAAAAAGTTAATTCTCGTCCCTTTAGGACGGAGGTGGAGGGTTCTGCACACTACAACGAGAATAGTCCGTCTCGTCCGCACTATGCCACAGGGGGATAGTGCAGCCTTTGAAAACTTGGTAAAAAGAATTAGAGATCAGAAAGATTGGAGTTTCCTAGGGTTTTTTTTTTGACCCCCCCGCCACCCCCCGCTCATTTTAATTTTTTTGCTGTGGAAACAAAGTTAAAAGGGGAAAATTGAAAAAAAAAAAAAAAAAAAAAAAAAAAAAAAAGAGAAAAAGAGAAACCAACGTCAGCCTTATTTTTTAGGGCATATACCCAAAAAGAAAAAAAAAAGGAAAAGAAAAAAAGAAAAAAAAAAACGAAGTTCCTCTTTCTTTTTAAAAAGTTTTTTTTTAAATATTTTATTCCAGAAACTTTGAAAAATTTTTTGTTGAGGGGGGAAAGAGAGTACAAGGAATAACTTTTTTTTTTTTACGTTCCTTGCACAGAAGATCACTTCCCCCCCCCCCCCCCCCCCCTCTCTCTCTCTCTCCACGCTTTCCAAAATTTTACGGTATTCTTGTCTTCTTTTTCACATCTTTTTTTTTTTAATATATATTTTACAGCCATGCTTTCCCCCCAAATCACAATCCATTTAAAAGGTTTCCTTTCCCCTCCTATGCAATGTTAGCGGCCGTGTTATTTACATTATTCTCAGCTGCAGAGGGAGCAAGGTGCTCATGGGGGAAGAGCACCACCGGCGGCGTAACCACCGGACGAACAGTTTCGACCAACAGTGAAACAGGCTGCCAGACAGAATGCGAGAAAGACAACTCTTGCAAGAGCATCTCCTACAAGGGCAATACGTGCACATTGCACCCCTGCACCGCGGGTTCAGTTGGGTGCTTGAACCTCACCTCCGACGGCGAATATTTCACTTGCAACGACATCCTGGATGAATGCCTCATCCATAGAAAAACATGCCTTGCGGCGGGACAAGAATGTCGTGACACCAACCTGAAGACAAGCGGGGACTGGGAATGCCACTGTACACCGCCGGCTTCAGGTCGAGCAACTGCAAAACAAGCTTCATGTGTCCCAACCCCAGGGTGTACCTCTCATCATGTGTTCTGCAATCAGATAGGTCAGGAATGCAAGGAGACGTCGAACGATTGGACATGCACGTGCCCTGCACCTGCCAAGGAAGGCGGGCCGCTCACCTGTGTCATCAACGAGTGCTCAGGCAACACACAGTGCGCGTTGGGAACTCAATGTCGTGACCTCAACGTCTCGCACCTGTCATTGGACGACTGGGTGTGTGTTGCTCCTAGTGCACCACCACCTCCTGTGGGTAATTGTAGTGGTTTAACGAATGCGCAATGCAGTGCGCCGTGTGTGTGGGAGAGCTCCTCAGCGGTGTGCCGTTCTGGTGATGATGGTGATGACGATGGGTTCCCGTTGGTACCCTTCGTTGTTGTCAGTACCGGTGCGTGTTTCTTGAGTGTTGGGTGTTTTATTTTCTTTCTTGAGAAAAGGCGGCCCATGCCACCGACACCTACCGACGAGCCGCTCATCATGTTTGACACAAGAAGGACGGCAACACCCACGAAGCATAAAGTGGCGCCTGAACGCGATGCGCCTCCTTCGATGCCCCTGTCCCTGCCGATTGCTCACGCCGACGATATTCCTTGCGCTGTCCCGCCCTTGTCCAGACCTCCGAATCGTGTCTTTAAACAAGGGCATTTTACCTCATCTCCCGTTCCTCCTATTTCTCCTGTATCTACCTGAGCTACCCCCTGTGTGGCTCACTTTATCCGGTAGTCGGGTAGTAAGTATATGTTTTAATGTCTGACCTCCTCTTTTTCTTAAAGAATTGTTAACACCTGTGTAACACACAAAAAAAAAAAAGAAGAAAAAAAGAATAATAGGATGAACTTGGGGGGTAACTTACATCCCTTCCTTTTTTTGCTTCCTTTTTTTTTCCCCCTTACGTCTGGCCACCAGCAGAAACACTCGTATCACGTGCCTTACCACCTTCAGGAATATGTACCATGATAGGGACCGCCTGCCTCCGAACTCTGCAGCAGCGCAAACCATGCAGGGCGCCATAGACGGGGCGGCGTGGAATGCTGTGCGAGCGCTGCACATGCTTGATGAGTTAGATGGGGTACAGAAGGCAACAAGACATGCACAGAATCATGGTGCTCCTACAGGAGGGAATTCCCCCTTGTCATATGGGAGAAGTAGGGTAAGCCCTAGGAGGGGGCCAACTATCCAAGACTATGCAGCACCTTCTAGCACTCCCGCGCATCGGGACACAGGAACAGGTGCAGCACAATTCAGCTCTGTGTCAGGGGTTCCTGCAAGCACACCAGCTAACAGGGACATGGGGACATCAGCCCAAACACCCATCGTGTCGCCTGCTGTGGTCAAAGGCAGTGATGTTATCTTGTTGGATTCAAGAGTGGTCGGGACGTTGTGTGCAAAAATAAAATGCAAGGTTCCCCCTTCCATAACACAGTACTGCGGGGGGCTTGCTGTTGGAAAGATGGTCTCGCGTGCGGGTGAGATCGCTGTCGTGGACTTCGGGAGCGACATCTTCACAGTGCCGTACCAGGCGCTCACTTCTGTGCAGAACCTGAGCTCCGTTCGCAGAAAGGCGGCACCACCACAGCGGGATACGAAAGAGATGCAAGTCTCACAACTGGTGCGCTCCTTGAAGCTCAAGGCAGATGCTCTCCGGCGGAAGGACGACGAGCTTGTATCGTCTAAGAAGGAGGTGTTCCTTCTGAAGAGGCAGCTCGACAAAGCAGGAATGGCTTCGTGGGTGCACGCACAGGTGCTTGATGAGCGTGTACTGTTCCTACCGAAAGCAGACACAGTGATCCCAGTGGGGACAGACATCACACACCACTTGGACGAGAACGAGGGAGAAGGAGGTGAGGGCGATCCAGATGCGAACAGACGGCCGCCTTCTGTCGAGGGAACCGAAATAGTTTTAGGAGCGGAAAAGTACTGCAGCCTAGTGGTGAACGGGCAGAACATGTACGCGCACAATGCAACGGACGACATGCAAATCGACTTCTGTTTGAAGCTCGGGCAGGAGGGTGTCCAGGGGTCGAAGCGTGTGCTGTGGTCGCCCAACGCACCTCGAACCTTTACCATCCGGATCTTCCCTGGTGAGACCCTCCCCATCGCAGAACTGAATAACGAATGGGACAGCAGGTACTCAGTGTCGTTCAGCTATGGCCCTGTGGCAGATGAACGCTTCTTAAACAGTTTGAAGCAAGACAGAGGACAAGTGACTGGGAATGAAATGAATGTTGCGACAGGGCTCGCCACCGAGAACGGTGTGGACTACACACGAGTGAGCGCCTTGGAGCACATGATAGAACTCTGCGTGACTTACAATGCCATGTTCGTGGACATGCAATTCCCGCCCACCTCCGCGTCTCTCACGGATAAGGGAAAGCAGGTTCCTGTGTCATGGATGCGGCCGCAGCAGTTCATGAAGTCCCCGGTGCTGTTCAAGTCCAGCCCGCAGAGCGGCAACATAATCATGGGAGGTCTGGGTGACTGCTTCTTCATTGATGCAGTGTCAGCACTTGTGGACGCCGGTGCTGGTAACGACGGGTACCTCATCAAGAGGCTGCTGACGCCCCCGCTGAACGACGCCGCGCTGCAAAAGGAGCAAAGCTTAGGCATCTACAGGATATCGCTGTGCATGAACGGGTGGTGGAACTGGCACGTTGTAGACAGCTGTCTTCCAATGGAAGACGGACTGCACACCAAGCTTGCATACGCAAGGTGCAAGGACCCCGACGAGCTGTGGTTGGCGATACTGCAAAAGGCATACGCAAAAAGCCACGGGACCTACCATGACATCATCCATGGCAACGTGGCACATGTGCTTGCCGATCTGTCGGGGTTTCCAACGGAGGTCATCGATTGGCAGCAGGATCACTTGTTCGACATCCTCATCCAGCACTTCAAGGAGGGGCACCCGCTGCTGCTCACCTCCACGTCGATGGACATCACTACGGTATGCATTGTTTATCCTCCACCCATAAACCTCCTGCAGACTGTGGAAGAAGTGGACCGCTTCAAGGAAGCGGGCATCATGCCTGGCAGGGTGCACGCTGTGTTGGATATTCGGTATTTCGAAGACAAGGATTTGAGCTTGATCAAGGTGCAGAACACAATAGGGGAAAGCTCTGTGTGGAACGGCGACTGGGCGAATGATGCACCTGCGTGGGGCGACGCACCTGAGGTGGCTGAGGCGTGTGACAGGACAGACGAGAAAGCGATCTGGATGAGCTTCCGCGAGTGCAGATCTTACTTCGACAACGTTGGTGCATTGCTTGTGACACATAACTGGTGGGATCTTCGGTTCAAAACAGGCTTCTACGACTCACGCCCGGCGCACTCCTTTGTATTCACTGTATTCAAGGACACAGATGCCTTGGTGTCTGTGGTGCAGTCTGATCACGAGAAGCACATTAACACACACGCAGCCATCCGCGTAGAGGTCATCGAGAGGACGGCAAAGGGGCGATGGGAGACTGTCGTCGAATCCGACGCGAGGTTCACGCGAGGCAGGGACGTACACACGTCGTTCTTTTCATTCCGTGCTGGATGCGTCTACAGCGTCCTTCTGCACCAGTGGTCCAAGGAGGAGAATGCGTATTGCAGGAACAAGAAAGATGTTGTGCTAAGGGTGGCGACGAAAGAGCGGAACTTCGGTGTCCTAAAGGTCGTAGAAATGACGCGAGAGATGACGGAATGCCTCCATTACGAAGGCTACCCCGGGTTCAGCCCCTCGTCAGGACAGCCTGTTTATGTCGATGCACAGGAAGATGCTGTGGACTGTGAGTCTCGGGTCATCATGCCGGAGGAGATCACATCCACCTTGCCAGCGGACGCACTGGACACTACATCACTCACAGGCAGTGCCGTGGACTCTGATGATGATGAGGGCATAAGTATCGTGTCGCAGGAGAGGGAGATTGCCGCCGACCCCCACGTCACCGCGTCACGCCTTAGGATGCACATCGGCACTGTGGTATGCTCTGCACTAATATACTTCCCAAATTTCCCACAGTTGGAGAACCTGCACCCCGACGACAGAGAGCTCCTGTGCGGTATTGCCGACAACCTAGAGCGAGGGGAGGGCGCCATGCAGAACTGGGTGGGGAAGCTGTATCGATAGAGATGTCATATTAACCAACGCTAGATAATATGTTAGACATGTAATTCAATTGCAAGCATGTTCACCTGACTTAAGCATTACAGGAAGGATGTCGGAAGAGCTGTCAGAAAGCGGGGCGCCCACCGTGTCAGGCACGGCCACTACGTCGCCTGCCGTGTCGCACTTGACATCGATAAGTGAGAAGCATAACTCGATGGTGCTTGGCGGGCGGACACGAAGCTACATAGAGCTTAGCGAGAGGTACCAGATGCTGGTGAAGGAGCACAGCAATGATGACAAAAGCAAGCAGATAGAATCTCTTAAACAGAGAAATGAGGTGCTAGAGCAGCAGCATGGTCAGGTCCAAGACATCGAAGAGCAGCTGTCCAAGCAATACCAAGCCAACACCGCATTGCTCGCGACCCGCGAAGACGAAAGTCGGCGTGCTTTGAAGGTGTGTTCTAAAACAAAGACTGCCCTCCGACACTCACAGGTGCAAGAGGACCACTCGTTCTTTTCTGTCTGCCAAAGCCTCAGCAGTGCCAAGAAATCCGACGTTGACCTGCAGACAGTTAAAGTGGACATCACTAGGACCAGGGTATGCAAGACTCATCCCTCACACCCTTCAGGAATTGCTCGATGAAGCACGCCGCCGGGAAGCAGCAGCATTGCAAACAGTGCGCCAAATGGAAGCGGACCGCGAGCTGCAACAAGAAAAACTAAACGATGCAAAACGAGAAAGCCACGATCTCAGGAGGCAGGTAACGACAATGGAACGCAAGGGTGTTACGATGGAAGGCCTGGAGAAGGTAGAGAAGCAGGAAACAGAGGCGGAAATGCGACGGCTTCGAGCACAGGTTGAGGAGATGAAAGGCGAGAAAGAACTGCTTGCGTTGGAGCGTGCAGGGCTTCTCAGAGAAAAGGAAGCGCTCCTTGAGATACAAGGTCACAACAACGAGCTGGAGAGCATCGTGCAGAGCTACAAGACATCGCATGCGGCGATGCAGAGTGAGTTCAATCACATGCAGAAGCTTGTGGCTGAGTTGCAGCAAGAGCTGGATCAACGCAACTCACGCCTCTCCGCGTACGAGAAGGAAGACCGTCAGTTTAAGTCGGACGGCGGCCATGTGGCGGTAGGACTTAGGGAAGAAATAGCACTCCTTGAACAAAAGCTTCGTGAATCGCATGGTGACACAGAGACCCGTCTGCAGGCAGACATGGAGGCCATGCTGAATATGCAGAATGCGGCGATGGAAAGGGACAACCTGCTGCTTAAAATGCGCGAAGACTACAAAGCGCTCCAAGCTACGAACGATGCTCTCGTGCAAGATAAAGAAATCGTCATGTCGAAATTGGTGGCTGAGAGACAAGTGTCGGAGGATCTGCGCAACACAGGGCGCTCAAGCAAGTACGCCCTGCAGTACCCCTCTACAGGTCTCGTGTCAGCAAGCACGCAAACGGACCCTCCAATCGTGCAAGAAAAGCGCAACTCGAGAATCAGTGACATGGGGAGCTCTGCCACTGCAATGAGTGTCGAGGAGCTGAAGAGGAACATAGCCAGTTCACAAAGCTCGCTGCTAGAACTCCAGCATGAGGCTGAAGAGAAGGCCGTCGATCTGAACGCAATGAAGAGCGTGCTGCACACGAAGCTTCACAACGCGATCGAGGAGCTGGACAGCACCATGACACCAACCTTTGCAGTGAATGCAAGTGCTTTGGGCATAGGGTACAGCTCCCACAGCGAAAACAGATCGCCTAGGAGGTCTCCGCGCGGGGTGGGGCAGAGGTTAGGGTCACTGATGCTCAGCACCAGTTTCACTCCTGAGAAGAAGACAGCTGTGACCCCACTGGACGTCACGAAATCGTACAAGAAAACAGAGGATGACTTGCAGTCTTTGCGGCAGAAGGTTTCAAACCTTAAGCTCCTGCAACAGCAGCTGGACCAAGGTGCGAAACTCATGTCGCAGCCTGTGACTGCGCCTGTGCAAACCCCCGCGTCCCCATACAGATCGGAAGCATCGCCTTACGCCAGCACCGCTATTGCTACGGAGGTGGTTCATTACGACCGCAGCGCTTCCCAACACCCTTCTGAGTGGTCCCCGAGATCACACGGATCACCCATACCGGCACCTCCCAACCCCATGCACAGCAGTGAACCGTCTCATGCCATCATGCAGCGGTTGCTGAGCTGTGCTTCGCACGACACACATTAGAAAACCTTAGAGTATTAGCACCTTGTATTTCTTTTAGAAAGGCTTTTTTTTTCTCCTCATCATGTTCCTCGACAAGACTTAAACGAATGTGGAAAAGTAAAAAGAAGCGGCCAAGATGCAGTGTAGGGGTGGTGGTAGAAGTTGACTGGAAAGAAGACGACGTGCTGCGGGTGGTTGAGAGCATCGGTGCTTATGGAGAAGGACGAACATACAGGTTCAAGGTTGTAGTGCCGGTCTTGATGCAAGCGGGCAGTGTTGAGGCACGGCTGCGTGTGCTGCTCACATCCAGGTTCAAAGGCTGCCGGCTTAAAGTCGTCTATGCATCAATCCCTTACTACTTCGAGGGCAACACTGTGGAGTATGATTATATGTCGGAGGTCATGCAGAATGAGTACGTGTACACCACCAACGAAGGGCTACTTGCACAGAAGCAGGGGACTACCATAATCCCTATCCGGCAGTCTGGACACGAAGCACTGGAAATGGCACAAAGCGCAGCTGCAGAGAGGGCTGTACAGTCACGCATCGAGACATGCCCAAACCTCCCTTTGACACCTCATCTGATGACGATTGTCAGGAGGTTGAACCATGAACAGGTGGTAGGAGTGGAGGCAGGGACTGGTTCCGGGAAGAGCACGTTGATACCATTTGCACTGCTTGTGTGGTGCAAGGAATTCTACAAAGAGCATCGCATAGTGGTTGCGATGCCTCGCAGGATGACCGTTTTGAACGTATACAACACGATGACCGCCTTCGTGGACGATGTGGGGTACAAGATTGGGGGTGCGGAGGTGAACCCTGAGGCACAGCTGCTTTACGTCACCACAGGGCACTTGCTGAAGCAACTCATCAGTTCACACAGCATCCCCTATCGCTACATTGTCCTTGATGAGTGCCATCTAAAAACGGCTGAGCTGGATTTGCTATGTGCTGTCCTGCAGCGTCTTCACCCCCCGCGCGTGCTCCTCATGTCAGCCACCTTCCCAGAGAGACCACGACTGGAGCTGACGTCTGCCCTCATCACAGCTCACGCGCAGCCTTTTCCCGTCACAGTGCACTACTTGCAAGATATTCCACACATAGTGTCGCCTGCTAATATTCCCAGCGACGTCAGGGCGAGAGGCAATACTCTTCTGGTGCTCCTGAAGACGCTCTGCACCGAACGTGTGCAACACGATGAAAACAGTTGTATTTTAGTATTTGTATACGGCATGCAGCCCATGGACGAGGTGGAGGGACTGCTCGGTGCAGAGAACGAGGTGGAGTGCATAAGACTGCATTCCCTGCTGCCAGGAAATTACTCAAAAGCCGTGTCGGCCCAGAAAGTAAAGGTGCGCGTGATCGTGTCAACAAACACAGCTGAGCTGGGCGTGACACTTGGGGCTGTTGATGTGGTTGTTGACAGTTGTTTGGAACGCACCGGACAGAATATGAGTGTGGGGTGCATCACAAAACAGTCAGCTGTGCAACGCAGTGGACGGGTGGGCAGGTGCTCCCCTGGCACTGTGTACAGGCTCATTACAAATGAGGAGCACCAACATCTCCGAGACGAAGCGGAACCAGAACTGGAGCAAACAGTCTCGGAGAGCGTTGTGTTGGACGTGCTGACCTTCGCCGTTGATGAAGACGGTAACGGGACGAGCGTCTTGTCGATGGTTCCTGGGATTGAGTCGCACCCACACTTCCAGAACTCGCTTAGTAACCTGGAGACGTATAAAGCTGTGATGCGATCGTCTGAGGGCAGAGGGTACAAGTATACTATCACCGACAGGGGTGTACTCATGCAGCAGCTGCCCCTTGACCCCGTAATGTCGTATTTTGTATTGCAAGGTGCATCCTGTGGCATGCTGTCTGTGGCAGTGGAAGCTGCTGTCGTTGTCACTTGTATGCACGTAAGGTATTCACAAGACGTATGCAAGGCAAGTGACAGTACGGGGTCTGATGTTGTGGCTGCGATAAACCTGTTCAGGGCATACACTGCAAATAGCCAGGTTCTGACCACGAAAGAGCTCACGGAGTGGTGCCACACACACGCTCTGAACCCGTCCAGTGCCCGGGAGACGTTCCTGAGATACGTTGACGTCTGCACTACGCTCAGCAACCATGACTACGACCAGTGCGGTCCGTGTGGCACAGCACCCCTTGCTTACGACGACATCCTATGCCTCAGCATGCTGTGGGCAATTGTGTTCAGCTCTGACATCGCTGTGTACATCCCTGCCAAGCTGGTATGCCGTGCATTGCGTTTTTACATTTACAGTCTGCAAGCCGCCGCTTCACGATCCCTGCTGGGTACCAAAGGAGATATACACTGGCAACTAAAAGCAAAACATCAAGGATTGAGATCGAGAAAGCCACGGAGTGCAAGGTTACCAAAATAGGGCAGCAAGGCAAAACACAATTCGTGGAGATGGAAGTCCGCACACCCCTGGTCTGGGGGAGGCCATACAGTGTGTGGATAGCAGAGAGGCTTGGTGTTGGGGAAACGGGTTTGAAGGGGAAGCTCAAGAGAATCATTTCGCCTGAAGGACGCAAGGTGCCTATGTTGGGACCTGTGCTCATCCCTGAAAGCGAGTTCGAGCCCCCTGAACACTGGCCGCCAAACGTCGCAGCCATGCAGGAGCACATGACACTGGTGCTTTCGAATTATGGTTCCTGTACCCTACCGTGCAGCATCCCCGGGCTGCTCACCGTTGTTTTACTCCTCAGCCAGTCTTTTGTCGAACCTCGCACAGGGGTTTCTACAAGCGTTCCTGTTGCTGTCGCGGCGGAAGACAGTATTGTAACGAAGGGGACTAATATCACAATTTCATGCTGCAGATTGACAGCAGCTTTCGGGCCGCGCTTCAAGGTATACACGTCATCTGGCAATGCACAGCAATACAACAGCAACGCTTCAAGCAGGTTTTTGATGCGCTTGGCAGCATCCACCATACCACACAGCCCCTCATGCGCAACCTCTTGTCTACCATGCGCAAGGCTAGTGCAAGACCTGATGGTGGCATGCAGGGGTTTCACAGCCCTTACTCTGAGTGGCGACACGACGCCTCTATCACTGGCATGTTCCCCCCTTGTTTCACATGTTGAACGTTCGGAAGTCCCTTTCATCTTCTTACGAGTGAAAGGCGACTGTTATTTACTGCATGAGCTTCTTCTGCACAGTAACAATTCAAACCAGTAAACATGCCCGGCAGTGACGAAGAAGTGGTTGGAGAGGCTGTGCCGTCTGAGAAGGGTGAGGAAGTCGAGCCGCCTGTCGAAGAATGCCAGGAAGAGGAGGCCTTCAACGAGGAACATGTGGACCCCAGTGATGGGAACAGGGAAGGGGATGAAGAATATGCGACAGAAGCAGTTGAGAAGGAAGACATCTCAAGAGACGAGCAGGATCGTGAACAAGATACACTCTCTCCAGGGGCTAGTTCAGATAAGGGAAGAAGCACACCTGAAGCTGTACCAGAAGACAGCCCTCCAATGCAAGATCCCATCCAGATGCAGGTGAAGGGGAAATTGAAAGAGATTGAAGGGAACATGAAAAGAATCAAAGCTGAGTCTCTGAGCACCCGACTGGTCACAACACGCACGTGTATCTCTTACAAGCCTGTGCAGAAGATCCCTGTCATGGAAGATCGAGTGCTCCCGTACAGGAACATCGAACGGGTACCCCGCACCACAGACCGAAGTAAGACCTGTTCTGAGCACGTTGAGAAGCTGGAGGCGATCCTTGAGTTGATAGCAAAACAGAAGGATGAGAACAGGAAGCTCAAGGAAGAGCTTACTGCAAGAAGGCTCCGCAGGGGGCTACCTGAGCACAGCCACTACTACATCAAGAACAATCCGAGAAGTGACACAAAGTCAGTAACTGACAACTCAAGGAAGGAAAGGGAACGATACGACTACGACAGAGACAGCGCTTCCAGGAGCGAAAAGCAATGGTTCGCACCACGGAAAAGAGAAAGAGACAGAGATGACAGGGAAAGGGACAGACGCAGAGAAAAAGAGAGTAGAAGTGGATACAAAGACAGAAACAGAAGGTCCGGAGAGAGGACAAGTGAGCGGTCTTTCCCCAATGAGGACAAGCGATGTAACCCGTACAGCGTGCTGTGCAAGGAGAGGAACTACGACAAGTATACCACCCGAAGTAGCAAGAACACAGCTCAGGACGAGCCTGTGCAGGAGGCATGGGGTGTCATTGAGAGCCTGCAGGGTAGATCTGCTCAAGAAAGCAACGCGCGCGCTACCATGACGAAGACCCGCAATGTGCTAGGCAGCAAGCATGACGCAGTGTGGAGCACCCAGTATGTCGAGAAACAGGTATGCTTCTTCTGCCGTCAGCACCACCGCAGATGGACCGCGACATGCGGCACGGCATCGATGCTGATTTCTAAGCACCACTTATTGTATTTACACATAACTTCCGTTACGTTATTCCATCTTTTTGTCCTCCACACTACACATTCACACCCAGGGCACGATGGCTTTGGCCAATGATGGAGGGTTCAACTTCGAGAAGGTGGCGAAAGCAATCTCAGCCTTCCTACACTTGCAAGGCGGGCAGGTCGACGCCGGCGTCTTGATTAGCCAGGTACCGGAGATTAAGAACATGCTGTCTGGGAGGCGGCTTGTTCCGTTCCTGCAGAGGTTCCCCGAGAGGTTTGAGCTGACGACCCCTAAGGAGAACGTGACGTTGGTAAAGGTAATACTTCCGGTGGAGGAATCAGCAGATGCTGCCGGAGAGCTGGTCTTTACGAAGGACGTCTATTACAACGACGAGCTCGCAGCTGGCATGATCAATGGCATCATATACTACATGGGCAAGCAGGGCACACCTGCAGCGCCATGTAGGTGGCTCTACGCACACAGAGCAATCCCGAGGAACTTGAAGGGCTGGGCCCTCACACACCCTCACTCCGACTGGAACTATTACGCCAAGCCTGACCTAGGCGGCTTCAAGGACGAAGCTGCAGCCCGAACTGGGTCGCTTCTCGCATACATGAAGGGTTTTGTTGACCATAACAGCGCAACATTCAAATGGGTTGACAAGGAGAAGGGCATGGTGACGCTGCAAGAAGGAGTAATGGCGCCCGAGAAAAAGAAGGAACCAGAGAAGATCAAAATGTCGCATGTGTCGGCTGCAACGATGCAGCCCGATGAGGTGCAAGACGGGTCGTACATGCTGGTCACGAGGATCAGTTCCAGGACAAGAGAGCTCAACAAACTGGAAATGCAGTTGATGTCCAGCTGGGCAGGGCTCCCTCAGCCTCCTAAGGAAGTAAAGGCCGGGCTGTTGTGCGTCCCGAAGACAGAAGAGAGTACGAAGTTCATCAACAACATCAGCGTGCTGACTTCGGTAAGAAGGTGCTGCAGTGTCATCTGCAGTGCGACAACTGAGGAGGCTTTCTTGCATAAACTGCAGCATAGCGTGGTTCCTTGTGGAACGTGTAGCGTGGCCTTTGAAGTGCACTACCCCGAGACAAACTCTGCTACTCTGCCATTCCATGACGTCACTAGACAGGCGATGCTGATGAGCAAGGTAATGGGCATCTTGGGCACGGAGAAGGTCACCTCACATGACGATGGGGAACATAAGTTGGTGTTGATAGCACTGAAGGGGTTCTATATGCTCGGCTTGGATGGGTCGCGCTGCAGCGAAGTGCAGGCATGGAACTCACAGTGGGAGGGCAGGCCGTTCTTTTTCAGCGGGTCGATGGAGGCATCGGTCGCAAGCGGCATTGTTAGTGTCGCGAAACTTGCATACGGCATTGAAAGGAAGAAGGGCCTCCTTCCCGACAGTGTGCTGGATGCGTGTTGCGGGAGTGGTACACTTGCGACGGCAGCAGCCATCCAAGGCGTACCGAATGTGACGGGGTTTGAACTGCGAGAGGATTTTGTGCCCCGCATCAAGGAGAACCTTGTACACACAAAGATTACGAACGTGACTGTTCTGTGCCATGACTGCACCCTCCCCTCCCCTGTCGCCATTACCCCGTCCTTGGTTTTTTGCAACGCACCATGGGGAAAGAAGTTCGGCACGGAGCAAGACTGTGCCAAGGTGGTGCGAGGTGTTCTATCCCACTACCTCGTCTCGAGCCTCATATGCTTCATCATCCCAGGTCGCGTCCTCAACATGATTAAGGAGGAGATCCCCATCACAGTACTGCACGCGGTCCCTCTCGGCACTGTGAGCTTATTCATAGTCAAGGCAGCATAAGGTGGCACGGTATCATTCTTATTAAAATAAATTCTTTTCGTGTTATGACAAAAGGCCACCGCCTGATTATGCATTTTAGGTTTTTGTGGGAGGTTAAAAATGACGAACAGGTATTTTTGCAGGAACCCTGATGAGGCTGTTGAGTCGCGTGTCATCGACGCTAAGGGGTGTGAACGCACTGTGTACACATACTTTGAATCTGACAAACTGTTCTCCGGGTTTGAATGGGTGGAGATTGGGGCTGAAGTCCCTTTGCACTGCCACGAGACCTCTGAGGAAATCATCTTCTGTACACATGGTGAAGGACAGGCCGAGGTGGATGGTGTTACATCTGAGATGAGGCCAGGCACTATGATCCATATCCCCATGGGTGTGATCCACAAGTTCGTGAACACCAGCAGCACTGAGCGCCTCGGTTTCACACTCACTCTGACCCCCCACACTCCTATCCGCAAGTTCATGGCCAACAGCAACCAAAACGAAGAATAGAAATAAGATCCCGCTAGCTAGCTAGCTAGCTCGCTTGTGCGTGGGAATGTCCTGATGGATTATTCCGCATTACGAAACGAAAAAAAAAAGCTAAAAAAAGAAGAATAAGAAAATATACAAAGTTTGTCCTGTTTATGATGCTATTTGCTCTATTTAAGATACCCCACGCAGGTAGGTGGTATGAGTGTGCTATACCACTTAGCGAAGCACTGGAAGATACGATGGGGCTTCACAGATGCCATCTGGAGGCTGGAACTTACGATAATTCTTGCTGTGGTGCTGATGCTAGGGAGTTTGTTCATCCTGCTGTATACTAGCGTGGCTGGGTTCATGGGCGACATCCCTCCTGGGTTTGCTGTGGTTGCGGTATGCCTGCCGTGTTTCTGCCTTTTATACTCCCTCAACACAGTTGCTGTATTGCATTGGAATCCTTTTGGGCGTGTGGATCACGAAGCTGCAACGGAGGCTGCTACCCTTCGCGATGTCGGCGATAGCACCGCTGATGGTTCTGGTGATCCCCGCCTTTGCTTTCAGCAACTGCTCAATGGTATGTGACTACAAAAAGAAGAGGGAAACAAAAAGAAAAAAACAAAGATTGAGGACGGCCAGCCCTACGCATACATTTTCCTGCTGCTGCTGATGACGTGGGTGCAGGTGCTTATCAACGAGACGTGGCTGCGTGCTGCGGTTGTGATCTACACCTTCGTGGTGTCAATGTTGATGTTGCTGTTGGAGAAAACAAAGGATAACCGTATGTGCGCCGACATCATCGACTTAAGCTCGCCTATTGCCTACTTGCTGTTTGGCGTTTGCTACACTATGCTCATCTGCCTTGTCTCGTGGGTCGCACAGCGTATGTGGAGAATCGAAGGAACGCCCCCCTCACACGAGTCAGTGTACACCCCCACCAGGGTGGTGCTCGATGACAAGACAAAGCTCCTCGACGCGATCGACCTCCTGCGAGGAAGGGGCATCGATGATGAAGTCGACGAGCTGGAGCGGCTTGCTCAGAATGCAACGAAGCTCGCGGGTGTGACTGTCATGCCTGGTGTCCCTTACGCGGACTCTCCTGTCGCGAAGCGGCACTCCGCCCGTTCGATCATGTCACACAGTGGCAACGCAGAGTGCGATCTGGTATGTCGCCGACTTGATTGAAACCACGCACAGTACTCTGTCATCGAATCCGAATGCCAGCCCCTGTCGACACGCGAGCAGCAATGCGGGCGTGAGAGCTACGGTCTCTACTCCTTCTGCACCTCCACAGGCGACTTGCTCGGCAAATCGTACGAGTCAATGGCCAAGTCCAACGGCCATATGGTTACTGCCTCGTCCCTCCCTCCTGAGACGCCCACCGCTTGGGAGCCGTCTCCCGAGGACTACATCGGGATGCTCCCTGATGGCTTCGGGCAGGAGTACAACCCAAAGAACGAGTCGTACCTTGTCGTGAAACACTTTGAGACACTTTTGTCGGAACCAGAGGTGTGGGGGAGAAAAAGAAAAATCACAAAAAAAAAAAAAAAAAAAAAAAAGTTGGTGCAGCATCTGGGCAAAGGTGGTGTGTTGTTCTGCATGGCGTGCAAGCTGCGGAAGGACCTGACAGAGTCGGAGGTCAGGCTTATCGAGTGCTTCGTGAACATGTCGTCCTTCGAGGACGAGGTGAAGGAGGCAGGCACCATCCCCGTTGATATGCGTGCAGAGAGCGCTGTGGACTTCACCTTCTGGAGGAACACTGCTGCGTACTACCTACCGGGGATCAAGAAGGAGGACGTGAACGCGGCGGTCATCAGCTCGTACGCGTACCAGAAGGCGTGCCAGCCGTCGGGGACATATGTCTGGAATGATGTGCAGGGGGAGAACACCTTCAGGATAACCAAAAGCATCATCCCGCTTGTGTTCAAGGTCACCATTCAGTTCAAGTGCAGCGACGTGCCTGAGGAGTTCCTCCCGCAGTTCTCAGGGCACATGTCGGGTCTGCAGGTGCACAAGGCGGTGCTCATGGAGAGGACCCGGAGAAAGAAGGGCGGCTTGGACGTGTGCAAAAAATGCAAATCACTCCTCCTCTACCACTTCCTTCCTGACGGTGGTGCCATTGTGGTCAACCCCGTGGCACTTGTGAACACGTCGATTCCTTCCATCTTGGTCTCCATCATAGACAGAGTCGGCAGCTTGGGGGGCAAAGAGGTCGCAACTTGCGCGAAGCTTGCCCGACAGTACCTCAAAAAGGAGCAAGGGGTGTGAACGAGCGCTTTTTTTTGTTCCTTTTTCTTCTTCTTTTTGAAGGGTTTGGTGCAATTTTTCACTCAATGCCACGATTTTTTTTTTTTCTAGTATAAATGACAATGGGGTAGGGGGGTGGGTGGGTCGCGACAACAACAAATTTCCGTCTTCTTTCCCAGCACTCTTTTTTTTTCTTTTTACAATAGTGAACACCCCCATGCACACTGAAATTGTATGAGTTTCTTTTTTTCTCTCTCTTCCTTTCATGGTTCCTGGCGCCTTGGTGTGCTAGCGCTGCTCCTTTATTTGGTTTTTATGATTATCTCGCGTGCTGCTGGAAACTAAGGGGGAAAGAAATGGGGAACAAAAGAAAGGGGGGGGCGGTCACCAACATGTGATCTTGTTCCACCCTTCGGTTTCTCTCTGCACACTGGAGAAAACTTTTTTATTCTATTATTTTTTATATCCCTGTGTGACCCACACAAAGGTACCTATGGTTTTTATTTTTTAAAAGGAGGAGTAGGTGCTCTACCTTCCCATAACTAGCATACCGGTTACAACAGGTCCACCAGGCAGGATACCTAAAGAAAAACTCATATTTTTCTCTTCGAAAAAAAAAGAAAAAGAGAAAAAAAGAAAAAGAAAGTTACAAAATATTGGGGCCGCGGCATGGCTTCAGGTTGAGAAAGAAAAAAAAAAATGAAAAAAAAAAGAAAATGACTGTAGTGACAAAAAATAAATATCTGCGCTCACCCCCCCTGCTGCTGGTTTTTTCCCTTTTTTTTTTTTCGTTAGCTTTATACCTGACGAAAGAAGGGAAGGGAAAGAAAAAAAGAAGGGGGGGGGAAAAAGAATATGGTTCGCATCCAAAGAGCTTTATTATTTTATCTATTATTGTCAACCAAGAAAATGTTTCACTGGAATTAGATTCGTGGGGAATGAACATTTTTAGGAGTGCAATCTTTTTCGGGGGGGAAATGCTTCCCGCTGGCTCAAATCTTGGTTTACAGTACCTTTTTTTTTTTTTTTTTTGTGTTTCGGTCTATTTTTTTCCAAACAGAGGATGAATTTAATAAAAAAAAAAAAAAAAAAAAAAAAAAAAAAAAAAAAAAACGAAGTAAAGTAGAAAAGCCAAAAGGTTTGAGAAAGAAAAGTAAAGGGGGTCGGTGTGACACATGGGCACCCTTTTTTTTCCCTTTTCTTCTTCCTTCTTTTTTACTGGAACAACTCAACAAAACTTTGAAAAGAATTGTTATTGTAAAAAAAAAAAAGAAAAGAGTAGAGGCAGCCTGTCCGTTTATCCCTGTAAAACGGCTTGCACAAAAACAATCAGCCGACTCTTTTTTCTTTTCTTTTTTTTTTCTTCTTCTTATATATTTTATGTTATTTTCTTTTTGACTTTGCGTGTTTTTAATCGACCCCCGATTTATTCCCTACGTTCTTGGAAAAAAAAAAAAAAAAAAAAAAAAACAAAGAATTCAGACTGTGTTATTTCCTTTTCCACACCTTTTCACCCCCCAAGCAGGTGCGAGGAACTATGTTCTGCCCCCCACAGCGTGCAGGGGCGGTTGCAAGCCTCCCACCGCAGACAAGGGAACACAACAAGAGTACGAAATATGTCCCGTGGCGTGCTGACATTCTAGACAGCTTGCTGGTCGGGGCTGAGTCTCCAGGACCTATCTACTTGCCAGAAGCAAGGAAAGGGAGTATGTGTGTCTTCCCCCATGCCAGGAGGAGCAACCCTGTAGACAACAGCAAGGTGTGCGGCCGGACCGCGACAGAGACGCCAGGCCCGGGTGCCCACAACGCAAACCTACATGAGACGCGCTTGCGAATCACTTTCGGGAAAAGGCTCATCAAGCCACTCCGACGTCTTGTACCAGGCCCTGCTTGCTACGACCCAACACTTTCTGTCAAGCACACGCACCTGACCCGTAAGGCATGTAGCATCCCCAAAGCCCCACGCGGACCCCTCTTCCCCATCCCGAACCACACCCCTGGTCCCGCCTCAGCCACCATATCCGACATTGGCTTCTACGGCACCACCTTTAACGGCACCTTTTCAAAGGCAGAGCGATTTTAACCCGATGGCTGCTTCCGCAGTTTTGCGCAAAGATTTTATTCTTTTACCCCCCCCCCCCCCCCCCCGTTTTGTTGTCCCACGCCTTGCAGGTTGTACACATGCCGCACCATGCGGGCGCCTAACGGGTACTACGGCTTCAAGCACAAGCAGACCGCAGTCGAGATCATCTACAGCAGCAACGAGCTCCCGCTTCTATGGGGCAGCAGCTCGAAAATAGGTGGCCGGTGGAAGAGCGACATGGCCAGGAAGACGGGGACGGCGTCGCCGGACGGGACAGCTCGGGACGAGGAGGTTGGCGCTGCTGTCGCCTGCACCCACGAAGGGAACTGCGATGTGTCAGACTTCGGAAAGGTACTGATGTACAAGAGAGCCGCAAAGGCGCAGGGGCTTGAGCAGCGAATGGAGCCCCTGCCTGTTAAAACCAGCACCCAGCCTAGCCAGGCAGCTCCCCCGAAAAGCAAACGATGGAAGGCACGTGTCCAACAGAACGAGAATCCCGAGGTCCCCAGGCTGCCTGTGCGGAGCAAACCTGCCAAGCAGCTTGAAGCTGCGCACGTAGGTGAAATGCTACAGGCCCGTACTCTTGGTGAGGGGCAGCAGGTACAGCCCCCTTGCCGCACTTCTCTTCCGCCGTTGAAGCTTCCCCGCGAGGTGTGCGATGTGCTGACCCGTTCGGACCCCCTGTCGAAGGTGAAGACACCTGAAGTAGGAAAGATAGTGCCGCCTGACGAACAAGTTGACAGAAGCAAGTCACCGCCCATCCCCTTGCGGGACTCTCGCATCTCTTTGCAGACTCTGAAGGACGGCCCAGATGAGATCAGGAAGATCAAATGCATCTTAGACGAGATACGCGAAAACGTGGACGTAAGGTACTTCATGGACGAAGACGACGACAGTGGCAGGAGGGTGAGGGAACGTGGGGGTGGGGGTGGGGGTGACAAGTACCCGACAAAAGCACGGCCGGTTTTGAAGGAGCTGGGAACGAGGGCTGACTCCTGGTCTGAGCCTGAACGACACATACCTACCGACAATCCTGCACCTTCGGTGCCGAGGAAGAATAGCGCAAGGAAGCTTGTTGATAAGACGGCACCAGCAGCAGCTCCAGTGCAGGCATCCACTTCGGCCACCATCAGCATCTCTACCATTGCGCCACACCAAGCTGTGATACACGCTCCGGAAGGCACCAGGGTGCCTACGAATTTCCTTCCTTTCTACAGGGAAGAGATAACAACGAACGGTATCAGACGCATCCTCTACGAGGTGAAGGTGCAATGCGGTGACGGTAGCACCACGACGCAGCAGAATCGCTCCTTCACCGAGGGTGTCACGTGGGGCAGCCTGCATTCCTTTGAGGCCAGCAAGCACAGGCAGATTTCGCCGATCGGAAAGTACCATTCAGCGAAACTCATCTGCAAAGAAACGCTGAACTCTGATGAGCAGACTACAGAGAAGATGACACTGGGATATGAACGCAAATTTGTAGGGTTTGCAAACGGGGAGCATGTGCACAGGGAGGCATTGCATGTGGAAGATGGACAACCTACTTCACACCATGAAAAAGCGAAAGAAGAAAACGAAACTGATAAGAAAGAAGGCTGCGAAATCGTGGCGTTGCAGGTTGAAGCACGAAAAAGCGAAGAGGAAGAAGAAAAAGAAAAGGAAAAGCAGGAAACAATATCATCACACGAGAAAGGTGAGGAGGTGAAGAAAGAAACGGAACCCGTCAAACAAGAAGGAACAGAGTTGTTGGACAGCAATCAGGAGGGAAGCTGTAAACAACGGGAAGAAGAGCGAAGCGAGGAGTGGGGACAACAAACGGAAGCTCAGCCGGTAGAACCGGTAGGATGGGAACAGCACAACAGCAAACTAAAAGTAGAAACAACAAGACCAAAAATAGAAGTGAAGGTACCAGTAGGTGTGGCAGCTGAAAATAGTGAACCAGAAGACCCCCCGGCTCCATGGCAAGAAGAACGGAGAAGCACCCGTGTTTCTCTGCACGGCATCAGCGAAGATAACAACGAAAGCAACAAACTTGCTAACAGCCAGACTGACACTTACTCAGGAGAGAGATGCAAGAGGCCTGGTGGTACGCAAAGCATCGCAAGCAGCAAGAGTGACTGGGATCTTGGCGTCGACTCCCCCAGCATGCCTATCCCTATGTATAACTTCAAGAAGATATCGATTGACGTTAGCATCGCAAGTAGCTCGAATGAAGGATGGTCGATAAAGGACAAGGCCAGCCTTCTGGAAGTCAGCGTGAGCGACTACATCGGGGAAATAGACGCGCGGTCTGTGGACAGCGATGGGTGCACAGAGCTGTCGAGGGCTGAGAGTGAGCCTAATGATGACATCTTCAACTTGCCGCTGCTGTCGCCCACATCGAAACCGAAGGACATACCAATGTCAACGAGGTCAGCGGATGCTTACCTTGACAAAGCCAGGAAGGTGAGAAAGTCCCGATTCCAGTCTCGCCTCTCGTTGTCGATGACTTCGACAGTTACCAAAAGCATGCAGAAGTTACGACGGAAGAACAAACGACAGCAGTCTTTCCACACCAGCGAGACAGAGGCCTGCGTGACGGGCATCGAGGTGAAGTACCGCGAGGCGCTGGGCGACTTCAGCCTTGACACCTTTGGAGACATCGACCCCATACGGCGATTCAGCTTGCTGGATATCCTGACGAAGGCGTATAACCCGTTCAAAATCAAAGCCTTTATCAACTGCCAGCAGGCTGAGGTCGGGAAGCACGATTTGGTACAACAACCTAAGCAGACACGTCGCAAGTCCATCATGCCTAACGTTGGGCTGAAGAAGAAGCGAAGCGTGTTTGAACCAGCCCTGGACGTGTCACAGAGGAAGAAAAGTGTGTTAGACCTGAACCAGGAAGCCACACCATACACGGCGCTGCTGATCGGTGTTGAGCACTACGCTGATAAGAGGGTAGATCCCTGCAGACACGCAACATGTGATGTGTTTGTTTTGGCCTCACTTCTCAGGAGCCTGGGGTACAACGTCACGGGGATGTACTGCGGTGCACAGGAGCCGTTGCAGCCGACAAAGGAAAACATTGCAGAAAGGATTGCAGCTGAGAAGGAAAATGCAAAAGCAAGCGGGGGACAGCTGCTAATATATTTCACAGGGCGCACCGTGGATCTTGATGAGGGCACAGTGCTGCTTCCTATGGAGCTGAAGCTGCGTCCCGGCGGCGAGCTGAGCCCCGAATCAGGGGTCATGATGCAAGATTTGAAAGTAACCAAGGACAAATTGGCTAGCCCGCGCAAACAGGAGGACACAGTAAGAGACACAATCGTGATTATCGATTCATACAGCATGGGGGGCGTGAAGAACGCACTGAGCCAGTACCCCAACGGATTCGGGAGCATCACCAGTACTTCAGGCTGCGGACACTTCTCAGTATCATACGGTCCGGTCCACTGTGGCGGGGTGCTGTCCTACTACATAACAAAGGGCCTGGAGGGAGCCGCGGCCCGTGATGGCAAGATCACGAACAACACACTAAACCTGTACGTCAAGTCAAAGCTGCTGAACAACAAGTTCAAAGATAGCCAAATACGTACAACTTCCGATAACCTGCAGATAGGGGATCTGGACCTTTCTCCCGTGCGAATAGCAAAGACAAAAAAGGAGTTGCAACTCGAGAAAATCGAGGCAAGGCTTTTGCTGAACAGGTACATCATGACAGGCAGCATTGACATCATCATGGACTTAGTGCAGCTCGGGAGGGAGCTGAACGAAAGGATGAAGACCTTGCTGCTGACGAATAATAAGACGAAGAAGGGTGCGAAGATCTTTGCGTCGTCGATAGAAACAGTGAAGGTGTCGCAAGAAGTCGTACGCTTGGTGCAGAACATGCTGCACGTGCGGCCCTTCACCATCGTGTCCTTGCTGTTTTCGCAAGAGTTGTTCGTGACTTTCGAGACAGAGGAGCTGAACAGCGGGCACATGGACATCAACATCTTGAAGCAGTGGGAGACCGACATCGAAAGCTGGGCTGCGAAGAGGGTCACCTACAAGATCGTCACAACAACAAACACGTTGTACATCAAGGTGAAGGGCAAGGCTGTGTACGAGGACATGGTACAGCGGTTCCGCAACGGAGAGGTAACACACCTCTGTGGGTACCCGATACAAAATGTACGCCAGGGCGTAGTGGTGTCTATCCTGGGCTCTGTCAAAACATGGTGCAGGCTCGACAAGGCATCACGGATCGGTACCTTGGACGATCTCATACATATTACAAAGATCAGCAGCTGGGAGGGATTGAAGAGGAAACACGAAGCAGCAACACTCATCCAAAAAATGTGGAAGGGACAAAAAGTGCGTGCGCTATTCCGCATCACGAAGTACATTGTGCAAACAGAAGAGGCGGAGAGGGAACAAACAGATCTCTACATTGTCCAGGAGCTGACAAATCTGTGGGAAACAGCACGGGAGGAACAGAGAAATATTGTCAAAGAATCGGAGGCTGTGTACCGTTCTGAAATAGAGGAATGGGAGGGAGAAGATAGAGAGTCCATCTATCAAAAAGGGTTGAGGGGCACCCAGATACACGAGGCCATCAAGAGAAGTGCTATTATAGAAAACAACAAGCTCGCATGGCTAAGCATCACTGCGGAGGCGGGGTTTTCAACACTTGAGATTCAAACTGTGAGCGATATCTCCTACATGATAAGGTATGCTTGCTACTTGTCACAATACTCACAATGCTCGCAGGCAAGAGAAGCTCACGTTTAAGTATTTAACAAAGCGTGCCGCCATCATCGATGAGGAGCGCCGCGCATGGCTGAAGATTAGCAACAGCTGGGGTGTAGTGTGATGTCGTTTCAACTCAATGCTGACCCTTACCAGGGCCACAAAGTCTTTCAGTTGCATGTTTTCCCCCCCCTCGGTTTGAGCGTGACCGCACCCATGCAGCGCTGTGGTGGAGAGAGACCGCCTTCTGTCTGTGTCTGTTGCTTACTGTCGTCTCTCCTGTCGTTCTGTGATGCTCCCCTTTTCAAAAAACTAAAAGAAGAAGAAAAGAAAACACCCCAATAGGTGGGATCCGCAAAAAAGGGAGAGAAATAAAAAATGTCTGATTATGTAAAAGCAAAAAATTTCAAAGCCGCACACAAGCATGCGGTTTCCGAGAATCTTGCAGGTGGCGTCTTGCAGGTGGAAGGTATGCTCACCCCCCCCCCCCCCCCCCCCACCACGGGGTATTATATGGTGGGTTAGCCAGCCTACATATTTAGAAATTCATATCTAGTCAATAACATCGTAAAGATTGAATAATATATCTAAGATGTTAAGCAGCACAGCCAGATGCGCTGTGATATCTTGTTTTTATCCAGTGCGAATTTCTAGTTGACTTCGCTAAGCAAAGCGAGCCCCATCCTTGGTACTTCTGTGGACCATATCAGAAAACCCTTTCCCCGACTGGTCCGGTACCGTTCTCTGAGATTCTCCGCCTCTCTTGCGGTGAAGCTGCGGAATATTCCGCCAAAGTTACTGGACACCTTGCACAAAAGCATCCCTGTAGACAGGGTTCTGAACCGGGTAAGACCTTCCGTCTTTTTTGTTTACAGCAACAGCCACACGTACGTCCGATTTCCTCCTGCACCTAATGAGGGCTACATACAGCCCCGTGCGCAAAGCACTGATGGTGCGAGACCCATTCCACCTCGTCCATTGGAATTTGTTTATAGTCGCTGCGAATGCAAGCACCATTTAATTCCAACCTTGTTTTCGTCAGGGTTGTTTTTTTTGGGGGGAGAAAAAAAAGAAAAGAAAAAAAAACAGTGTTGGAGTGTTCAGGGCTTGTTGCGGGGGACTCGATAGGTACTTCCGACCCTTTTGTGAAGCTCATCTTCTCGTCACTGTCCAACCAGCAGCAAGCAACCACAGAAGTAGTGAACCGGACGTGCAACCCTGTGTTCAGGTCGCACAACAAGTTTGAGTTCAACGTGGTGAATGAGGTAGACAAGCTGCGCATCGAAGTTTTCGACAGGGATCTGTACCCCCTTCCGCATAAAGAGCTGATGGCGGTCTGCGAAACGGAACTCGGTGCGAGCACCAAGGCCGGCTCTGACGGTACGCTCTCCTTGTACTTCCGCCACCCAAAAGGAACCGGTGCCGAATTGGACGGCTACACACCTGACAAACACGGGGTGGTGAAGCTGCGATTCTTCTACAGCTACAGCGCAACTGCCAACACACATGCAGCAGAAGACATCACTGTAGAGCAGGAAGAGCTTGAATGGGCGAAGCTCATAGACGTCTGCGGCCGATTTAGCGCGCACCTAGGGTACATGTGCAACCCACTCTGGTACTGGCTTGAAACTTGCATGTGGGTGAGGCCTTTTGAATCAGCCTTCTGGTGCCTCCTCATCTTCTGCTCCGTGTTCCTCTTCAATAACCTGCTCTCAGCGTGGTTCCCGGGTTTAATGTTAGTCGGCTTTTTGAAGAATTATGCGCAGAGCGTGAAGGCCGCTGGGAGACCGGTGGTCGAAGAAGAAGTTGTACCATTTGACTGGAGGGAGTGCGCTAGAACCACACAAGTGTCATTAGCATACTACTGCGAAATGCTTGACTGGTGGCATGCGTATGCAGCTGTCTTTACTACTCATCAATCCACAATAGGGTGTACGCATGGGAGAGGCCTGATACCGCAATGGCCCTCACAAAGCTTTTCGCTGTATGGACTATTGCCATCTTGCTGCTGCCGTTCCCACCCCTGCGATACTGGTTCTTCCTCTTCAGTATGTTCTAAATCACCATCTCCACTTTTACTTTATTTTTTCTAGTGTGCTACATGTACATCTTGTACCCCATGCACACGAACTCACCCCGCCTTATGGGCGTCCACATGGAGGCAGTGTCACGATGGATGAATGCTTTCAGCTTACGGAACTTCGAGCTCTTCGTCTTGGTATGTCGTTGCTTTTTGTTGGTAACCAGCACACAGCCGCATCTTCCTGAGAAGATGCAGCAATACGTCCCGAAGAGTAAGGAAAGGCAGATGGAAGCCTGGTTGGAGTCCGAGCTGCCGCCTGTGCCCACGCTGACGATGCAGTACGACCAGTGGAAGAGTATGGCACACATCCACGAAAACCCATATCGCAGAATACAACAACGAACGCGAGAAGCTCAAGTGCCTCATGGAACTCAAGAAAGACAAGTTCCTTAATGAAAACGGCAAACCTGCAGTCCCCGCCTCCAAGGGGCGCCTGGAGGTCACTGTGGTGTCGTCCTCAGGGTTTGCCACAGACGATTCTGGTAGCTGCGATCCTTACGTGCAGCTGGCGCTGGGGCTGCAGACGTTCACCACGAGGACCAAAAGCAACACCGTGTCTCCCGTTTGGAATGAAACGTTTGAGTTCTTGGAAGTGGGTCACCAGTCTGGCGTGCTCTCCATTGCAGTGTGGGACAAGAACTCCTTCTCATTAAACGTATCATTAGGGAACTGCCAGTTGAAACTCTCACAAGTTGTAAGGAACGCCTCCCAGCTGTTCGAGCTGCCTCTGATCGGAGAGAAAGCAGGGCCCGATGCTGTTGTAGCCTTGATGGTGAGGGGCACGGGTCCCTCTTGGCCGAACGCACGGCAGCAGCATCTCCTCCACGTTGTTGCAGAAGCCGAAGAAGAGAGGAGGAGGGAGGCCATGAAGCGTGCACCTGACACAAGAGTAGGAACTTTGGAAGTAGTCCTGATGTATGGAGCAGGCCTCAAGGTGTGCGACATGAAGACGTCGGACCCGTACTGCCAGCTGGGTCTTACTAACCACCCAACCAACGCGAAACCCATGAAGTCCACGACAAAGCCGTCTACACTGAAGCCTGTGTGGAACGAGACATTCACTTTCACCAGCGCAGCATGCAAGATGAGCTTGAACATCGTGGTGCGCGACAAGGACAAGTTTGGGAAAGACGACGACATGGGCATGTGCAGCGTGAAGCTGAACGACCTCTTCGACGGGGAGGCTGTCGAGAAGGAGGTCCCCGTCATTCTGGGAGGCAAGCAGTTCGGCGTCATCGCGGTGAACCTCAAAGCCCACAACTTTGGCAGGATCCTCCCTGAGACGAGTCTCGCTTCTTTAGCCTCCGCAACGCCTGCAAGCGAGACGCCTGCCGAGATGCCGCAAACGGCGGCCCAAACCCCTACCAAGGCAAAGACCTTGCCGTTGCCGCGCGAGACGTCTCCGTCTGTGTCACCACCTGCTGTGTCGCCCCCGAGGAGTGAGATCCCACGTTCTCCTCCTGCCCGCTCTCCCGTTCATTCTCCAGCTCGTGTTCCGGTTTCCGATCCGCCGACACCGCAAAGAAGAACGTCTCTGGACAAGCCGCCCAAGGGCACTCTCAACAGCGGCGGGGTAGGCAAGCTCGGCGTCACAGTGCTGTCTGCCAGGAACTTGCCTACATCCAGTCAATCGTGCCTCGTGAAGGTCTTGCTCACCGAACCCAGCTTCGGTACCAAGAAGTTCAAGACGCGGCCTGTAAACGCAGGCACCACGAACCCTGTGTGGAATGTGATGTTCACATTCGACGCTCTCCCGAAGGGCGTTTTGGCGAAATGCCGGCTGCAGGTGGAGGTGTGGGACCCTATCAAATCTCTGGTGCTGGCTGCGGGGGTGACCGAGCTTCACGCGATGCAAGACGCAAGCAGCTCGGAGTCCTGGGTTGAGGTGTTCCACGAGGGAAACCCAGCAGGGGAGGTGAAGCTTGTCTTAGCGCCGCAAGGCATTTAGCCGTCTAACCATGGCCGCTAGACGTAGAATAGAATAATACCGTTGTTTGTTATAACTTGGGGGAAAAAAAGAAATATTTGAAATCACCACAAGGAGGGGGGCACAATGATCGAGACAATGTGGAGCCAGCCGCCGCCCCTCTTAATGGGGTGGGTCACGCAGCTGGGGTTTTTGGTGTGCATGGTTTTCTTTTCTATCTCTCTCGCGTCGGGGTTGTACTATGCTGCAGAGCTTGCAGAGGAGAACACAGTGATGGCGAAGAAGGTTCTAAAGTACTGGGGATGGGGGGTGATGGTGGTGCTGTCGCTGCTGTGGCTGGTGGATGGGATACCGTTCTGGAAGTGCGCGTGTGGGTTGCTGGCGAATATTTCCTATGGGACTCTGTTGTTCGAGTACCCATTTGCAAGGTTCATCTCCGCCCCTGTGATCCTCAGCATCGGTATGCTTCAGTTTTCATATCACTGTTGCCAGCTCTCTTTTTCATCGACACCTGCCAGTGGTACCTGTACTTCATCGATGACTTTACCCCAGGCTACTCTGTCTCTATGGTATATGCTGTTTTCTTTGTTTTTCTATGTATCCAACCCACTTCCACAGATCATAGGGTTCTTCGGGACTATGGTGTGGCCCGTGCCCTTTGGCTTCTTCGTTACCCTTTCTCTCAGTGACCAGAGCCTCCCTGGGTTGGGCAGTTTGCACAACAGGGGTGATCATGAAGTAGCAAAAAAGCGAAGGTATTTCGGGGGGGGATGAAAAAAAAAAAAAGAACAAATTGAAATAATTACACCGACAGGGGTATATTGGGGATACTGGACTTCTTCTTCAAACGAGGCACTCCGACTTCTGAGCTAAAAGGATACTGACCAGTGCAAAAAAAGAGAAGTTCTTAAAACGTTAAAACATCTACAGAGAGAGAAAAAATAGTAACAACTAAGAAACCACACTTGCTACACGCCCAAACCTCGTGTATCGGTGAAAGGGGAGAAAAAGGAGAGAAAACCCGCAATGAAAAAAAAAGAACAAGGAAACCCCCCCCTTCCGCCTGGAAGATTTTCCTTTTTGAAAAATTATCGCTTTAGGTCTTTTTTTTTTTTAAAAAGAATTGTACGCTTTCTTTTTTGTTCTTTTGTTGTCTTCAAGGTGTTTCTCCAATACACTGTTCCAAGGCAGGGACTCGTAGCATGCTGTAGTGGAAAGATGGTGAAAATAGAAGTGTTGTTGGCGGTGGCCGTTGTGGCAGTGGGTGTGCAGGGGGTGACATATGAGCTGACGAACACAGACCAAGGGGTGTTCTCTCTCAAGCAGGGAAGCGGGAGTGTGGCGGACACGTTGGTGTGGGAAGAGGAGAAGAACCCACAGTACAACCGAACAACCTTCGACCAGGCGTACATGGACACAGCAAAGGTACCAGGAGATCCAGCTACCTCCCCGCTGCAGGGGATCAGCTACAGCGCACCTGCACAAAACAGTACTAATTCTACAATATCTGCCTTTGTGACACAGGGCAACAACTCCGACCGCATCTACGAAGTCACATCGAGCACCTACTATGTGGAGTTCTACTCCTATGCACCTTATATCATGTTTGTAACCTTCGATCCCTCCACCTCTAGCCTCCACGAGTGCTCCGTTGTCCTCGGTATATCAGGTCCCTCAGGCAGTACCTTTTCTTGCGGCAACAGCACCAACACCAACCTCGCCCGCTACGAGCAGATCCTTGCCTCCGACGTGCAGGGTGTGCGGAGCACTAGCATCACCTTCTACGTGGACGACTCACTGCCGCAGGTCTTCCATACTGCGTACATCGACATTGGGGTCCAGAGGCTCTTCAGATGGCACCAGATGGAAGGCATGACCGCGTCCATAAAGGATAAAAATGATAAAAGAACAAAAGAAGCGCGGATCACCACAGCGTTCCTCTTCCTAGCTGTGGCGTTGGGGATGTTCGTGTGGTCGCTCATTGCAGGTCTTCTGTTCGCGTGGCTGGTGCAACCCATCCCAGTTCATGCAAAAATTGAGGCCAGGTTCAGCGGGGAGGCAGGCAAGGTATTATCAACACCCGTATCCACTCCTTTGTACAGGTTAAGTTCAACACTGTGATACTAAGTGCCATCGCCGTGGTGATCAACTTTACTGTCTCGGGAGCTGCTGGGTTCACCGGTTGGTATGTTGACGCAACAACTGCGGCACACACACGTACAGGTTCGTGATCGGTGTGCTGTACTTCCTGCTGATCATTGGAATTGCCATTTACACTTGTGTTATTCGCATCAAGCACAGGAAAGACCCCTCACCGTCGTCCAGCGTGCAACCTGAGGTAGAAACTGCTCCAGACAGTCCTGCCCAGGGTGAGGAGGCGAAGCCGGACGATGAGGTTAAACCAGATGAAGAGAACAGAACAAGTGATAGCTGCGGGAGGGACGAGAACTGGCTGGCGTCAAGGGGGAACCTGGCGCACATGGGGAGAAAACAATTCATCTTGATGCTGTCGTACCTTGGGGCGATGGTGTTGCTGGTCATCGTTCTGCTGCTGATTGTGTACACGTGGACAGTCGAGGACTACGTGATCTACGACAGGCACGAACAGCAACAGCAGGTGGAAGATATCCCACCTCTGACCGCAAAGGCAGTGCAGTTCATGTATGCATGGAACGGGCTTGCAACTAACATGAAGCTGCACCTGTACACTAAGTGGCTGACACAGTGGTGTGGAAGGCGCTACAAGGCTTCCCTCTCCGACAGCGGGAAGGACTCGCAGATCAGGGACGCCTTCATCACAGAGTACGCCATTGACATGTCTGAGTATAACCCATCGGACTACAGGGCATACTCCTCTGTCAACGAGTGGTTCATCAGGCACCTCGCTCCAGGCGTGCGACCCTTGGCCGCTGAAAGGCTGGCTGTGGCGTCGCCCACACACCGTGCCCCCGCGGACCATATAGGGATTGTACACAGCCCTGCCGACTGCAGGATGCTCATCTTCCCTACCCTGGACAACTCAAGGGTGTGGATCAAGGGGAGCAATTTTAACTACGGTGAACTGGTATGTCATGTGGCACAATTCGAGGGGGGAAAAACAAACCTTCTTTTTTTTTTCCACATCACAGCTGGACGGGAGAGGGAACTGGTCGACAGTGTTCGAGCAGGGGAGCATGGTCATCGCAAGACTAGCTCCGCAGGACTACCACCGGTTCAACTCGCCTATTAACGGGACTATTGCAGAGCAGTGGGACATCGATGGGACGTACTGGAGCGTCAACGCTGACGCAGCAAAGTCGAAGAACTATGCCTTCTACAACCTGAGGAGGGTTGTCATCATGAGGTACACAAAGCCCAGCGGTGCGGTTAAGCACCTGGCATACGTCGCTATCGGGGCTACCTGTGTTGGGTCCGTCGTCTTCACCTATGATGCCACTGCACCCATTCCAGCTGGGGGGGAGCTGGGGTTCATGCAGTTTGGTGGATCCACCGTTATCATATTAATGGAGAAGGTATGTTGTCCTGTTTAAGGAAACAACACGCACACAGGACGAGCTCATCCCCGACGACGATATAGTGTACAACTCTGCAAAGCCTGTTGAATCCTATATTAAGGTATGGGAAGGAAGGGCGGGAGGAATCCTTTTTTTTTATACAATTTAACAGGTCGGCGAAAGACTAGGCATACTAAGCACGTAGAAGTACGTGTTTTTCTTTCTTTTTTTTTTTTGAAACGAAGAAGACATGTGGTGTGGTATCTCTGACCCTTTGGTGTGTGGGGGGGGGGGGGGGGGGGGGCGTTGCTGACCCCCCCATTCATTGTGAATTTTTGTCCCTCTCTTTTTTTCTTGGGGGTGAACGATTTTTTTTTATTGTGTGATGCCCTCAAAATGTGCAGACGGGGAGCAGCCTCCGTGCTGTGGGTTGGGATGTTTGCTCGCAAATCCAAGCGGTTTGTGGAGTAACTAGAGGTCACTCTTCGATAGTAAGCCAGCAGGGGTAAGAAACTGCAGCCGTCACGGCCGGGAACTGGAAGAAGGAGAATGACACTTTTTATTTTTATTCTTCTTCCATTCTCTCTACACATTTCTTATCAGTTATTGTTCTTTGATATGTAAATACTAAGGCATGTCCTTACGTTATTCTCTTTTTTCTTCTTCTTCTTTTTTTTTTTTTTAGTCCGTAGTAGTGGGCGTGATTCTATTTTTTTCTTGTTTTATTTTCTCAGCACTCTTTTCTTTCACTTCTGGTTCCTTTTTTTTTTTTCTCTTCAGAAGGGAAAGACAGAATAAATACAATTTCTTTTTGATGAACACCACCCCTCTCTTTTTTTTTTTTTTGAATTTAAAAGTCTGAATTTTCTTTTTTTTTTTCCAATTTATTTATGTCACATCTTCGGCATCTCTATTCTGCGCGCACCTGCTGGATGTCCTCCTGGCCGAGGATCACCTCTTCGGCTTTTTTGCTCTAGCCAAGCCTTGCCCCCCTGGCACGGGCACATGGATAGCCTGTGGAGCACTTGCCGTGGCACTCGTAGACCCACTGGCGCCAGCACGGCTAGCTCAGGATTGGGAATGTCAATAGCGGCAATTTGTGGAGGCGCATCTCTCGCCCCCCCCCCAGCTGCTGGCAGGAAACGTGGAAACGTTTCCGTTCCCGTTTCCGTTTCCATACTTTTCAAAATTCTTATGGAAACGGCTTCCTTCTTAAGGAAACATAAGGAAACGTTTCCGTATCCTTTTCCGTTTCCCTTTTTTTCAAAAAATGCATGGAAACGCGTTTCCATGCCAGCATAGCCCTAGGGGGGGTCATATGGTCCTTAAAAAGGGCCACTTTTTGCGCTTTTTCAGGCTCTTCGCCAAGGGCATTTTGGGCCCTTAAAAAAACTGTAACCACTCCAAAAGTGCCCACAAATCACCCAAACCCCCGTTTCCCGATGGTTTCCAGCAACATAAAATAGGGGCCCTAGGATTACATAGGGAAAGTACCAAACGGGGGCCCCAAAATTAGAACATGATTCTAGGCACTTCTGGGGCCGGAAACCATCGGGAAACGGGGGTTTGGGTGATTTGTGGGCACTTTTGGGGTGGTTACAGTTTTTTTAAGGGCCCAAAATGCCCTTGGCGAAGAGCCTGAAAAAGGGCAAATAACGACCCCCTTATGACCCCCCCTACCCCCCTCCCCCCGAAACTGAGAATGTAGCCAGCGCCAACTGGCCTACAATTCAATCACCCCCATTTAAAAAAAAAAAACAGGACGAAAACATGGCGGAAGCTGAGCTGGAAGACCTGAAGAGAAAGCAGAAAATATGGCAAGATAAGGTAAAGGAAAAAGTAAGGCAGGTTGAACTCGAGAGAGACGAGTACAAGGATGAAGCACAGCGCCACGTGTCCGCCATAGATGCATACAAAGAAATGATAAAGAACTACCAGGATGACTTGCTGAACAAAGAAGAGAAGCAAGAGAAGGAAAAGGAGACGGAGAAGAAACTGAAACAGCTGGACACCGAGTACACCGAGAAGGTGGACTTCTACAAGGACTACGTTGCGAAGCTAGACACGATGCTGCAGGAACGCAACTCCACTATCGATGCACTTAAAAGAGGCCTCTCCGACAATGCATTGGACGAAGAGCTCAGCCGCCACAAGCAAAGCATCGATCTGTTTGACTTAGAACGCCGCGAGCACAAGATGACCATCGACAACCTCAATCTCCAGCTCGATAGGCTCCGGTGCGAAATCGGGGGTGGCGTCCCTCCACCAGAGACACAGGTCGACGAGCTCCTCTCCCAAAACCTCAAACTCAAACAAGAGCTCCAAGGCATGGAACGGCACATGCTCGAACAGCAGTCTCTCTATCGCGAGCTTGGCATCAAGGAATGCCAGCTTACCGCCGCCTACGAGGAGTCTGTCAAAGAGAACAAAGAAAACGAAAAGCGCCTTGCGATGTGGAAGGAAAAGGCAAAGGAAAAACTGAACGAAAAGGACGAGGAGCTCGCGATGATCAAAGAGAAGTTCCACATATTCCAAACGCGCGCAAAGACGGCGCACGCTCAGGAACGGGAGGAAAAGGAAAAACTGGTTGCACAACTTCAGGCTCGTGAAGGATCCGACGCCGCCCCTGCAAGTGGCAGTGGCGACGAGCAGCTGCGCGCTGAGTGCGACGACCTGCACCTGAAGCTCTCAGAGATGGAAACCGAGCTGCGTGTGATGCGCAGCAACAACGAGGACCTGACCGACAGGTGCGCCGAGCTGCAGGAATCCACCACACAACTGACCAGCGCAATAGACCAAACTCAGGTGGAGAAGCAGTCTTTGCTCACTCAATTGGAAACCATGCAAAATGCAGCAGACGGCAACACCTCTTTGGAACAAGTCTTGATCGAGACCAGGCGTGAGCTAGAGGCTGCTAAGCGGGAATCGTCTGAAGCACATGCACAGGCTGAGGCAAGCGAGGCGAGTAAAGCAACTGCTGCACAGCAGCTTGAGGAATACAAGGACAAACAGAACCAATTTAAGGAGATGGTGAAGGGGAGATTGGATGAAAGCAAAGCAGAGGTCGCAGCACTTGAAGAGGAGCTCGTCGCGAAGAGAGCAGCTGAGGCTGAGCACAGCAGCAGTGCAGCAGCGCTTCGGGAGGAGCTGCAGAACAAGACAGCTGAGCTGGCGAACATTCAAGAGACATTACAAGCCACAGGAACTGGCATCCAACAGGAGCTAGCGACGGCTAGGGAGGAGACAGAAGCCGCGAAGCGTGAAGCGGTCGAAGTGAAAACACAGCTTGATGAGAGGGAGGCAGAAAAAGCTGCAGCAGAACAGCTATTAAAGGAAAGCAATGAAAAACAGGAGGTGGCAATGGGGGAGATCAATGAGTGCAAAGAGAGGATCGCATCACTCGAAGACGAACTTGCATCGAAAGAGACAGCAGAAGGGGAGCTGACCAGCACTATCACCTCGCTTCGAGAAGAGCTGCAGAACAAGACAGCTGAGCTGTCCAACATCCAGGAAGCTCTTCAGGAGACAGGCAGCAACCTTCAGCAAGAGCTAGCAGTGACAAAGGAAGAATCCGAAGCTGCTAAGCGCGAGGTAGAAGCTTTAAGAGAAGAAGACATTAAGAAGGAAGCGGTGACAGAAGAGCTCAGAAGATCTGCCGCATCACTACAAGAACAGCTGCAGAGCCAGGGAAAGACAGATAACGTGGCAATGGAAGAGCTTCGTGACGAGCTGCAGACCAGGACAACTGCACTTGAAAACACCCTGCAAGAACTTGCGGCAGCAAAGGAAGAAGCCGAAGAAGCGAAGCGTGAGACTGCAGTGGCACGGGATTGCCTTGAAAGTTATGAAGATAAGCAGAAGGAAGTGACAGGGGAGTTCGAAGAAAGCAAAGAGAAGATTGCATCACTCGAAGGTGAGCTTGAAGCGAAAACAGCCGGGGCGGAAGAGCTGACCGGCACCATCACCTCTCTTCAGGAAGAACTTCAGAACAAGACAACCGAACTTGCGAACATCCAAGAGACTCTTCAAGAGACAGGCAGCAACCTTCAGCAAGAGCTTGCGGCAGCAAAGGAAGAATCTGAAGCAGCGAAGTGCAAGGTGGTTGAGGCACAGGAAGAGCTTGAATCGCTGAAGAAGCAGTGCGAGGAGAAGGAAGCAACCAACGTGGCAACCGAGCAGAAGCTCAACGATTACAAGGAAAAACAGAACCAGTTCAAGGAGATGGTGAAGGAGAAGTTTGATACAAGCAAAGAGAAGATTGCATCACTCAACAATGAACTTGAAGCGAAAACAACTGCGGCAGAAGAGCTGACTGGCACCATTACCTCTCTTCAGGAAGAACTTCAGAACAAGACAACCGAGCTTGCGAACATCCAAGAGACTCTTCAAGAGACCGGTAGCAACCTTCAACAAGAGCTTGCAGCAGCAAAGGAGGAATCTGAAACTACTAAGCGTGAAGTGACTGAGGCACAAGTTGCTACCATGCAACATTTTGAGGAGTACAAGACTGAAATGCAAGGCGAGCTTGCGCGGAGCAAGGAAAATATTTCCTCACTTGAAGCCGAGTTGTCTACAGGCGAAGCCAAGAGAGAAGAGCTGACCGGCACTGTTGGATCGCTCCAAGAAGAGCTTCAAAAGAAAACAGCCGAGCTTGCGAACATCCAAGAGACACTTCAAGAGACCGGCAGCAACCTTCAGCAAGAGCTTGCAGCAACAAAGGAGGAATCTGAAGCAGCGAAACGTAAAGTGACTGAGGCACAAGAAGAGCTTGAATCGCTGAAGAAGCAGTGCGAGGAGAAGGAAGCAACCAACGTGGCAACCGAGCAGAAGCTTGACGAATACAAGGAAAAACAGAACCAGTTCAAGGAGATGGTGAAGGAGAAGTTTGATACAAGCAAAGAGAAGATTGCATCACTCAACAATGAACTTGAAGTGAAAACAAGTGCGGCAGAAGAGCTGACTGGCACCATCACCTCTCTTCAGGAAGAACTTCAGAACAAGACAATCGAACTTGCGAACATCCAAGAGACTCTTCAAGAGACCGGTAGCAACCTTCAACAAGAGCTTGCAGCAGCAAAGGAGGAATCTGAAGCAGCGAAACGCGAAACTGCCGAGGAACAGGAGAAGCTTGCTTCTCTTGAATCTAAAAATGAAATGAAAGAAGCACAACTTTTGGAGGCGCAGCAGAAGTTCAGGGAAAGTGAAGAGAGGGTTGCATCACTCGAAAGCGAGCTTGCATTGAAGGTGACAGCAGAAGAAGAACTGAATGGAAACAATGCCTCACTTCAAGAAGAGCTTCAGAGTAAGGTAGCAGAGCTCGCGAATATCCAAGAGGCTCTTCAAGAGACTGGCAGCAACCTTCAGCAGGAGCTTGCAGCAGCAAAAGAAGAATCTGAATCCGCAAAACGTGAGGTTGCTGAGGTACGAGAAGAAAAGGAACAGCAGTTTGAAGAATTCAAGGTGAAAACAGCGTCACTCGAAAGTGAGCTTCAGGACAAAACAGCTGAGCTTCAGAGCCAAGAGACGGAGCTAACAAACATCCAAGAGACTCTTCAAGAGACAGGCAGCAACCTTCAGCAAGAGCTTGCGGCAGCAAAGGAAGAATCTGAAGCAGCGAAGTGCAAGGTGGTTGAGGCACAAGAAGAGCTTGAATCGCTGAAGAAGCAGTGCGAGGAGAAGGAAGCAACCAACGTGGCAACCGAGCAGAAGCTCAACGATTACAAGGAAAAACAGAACCAGTTCAAGGAGATGGTGAAGGAGAAGTTTGATACAAGCAAAGAGAAGATTGCATCACTCAACAATGAACTTGAAGCGAAAACAACTGCGGCAGAAGAGCTGACTGGCACCATTGCCTCTCTTCAGGAAGAACTTCAGAACAAGACAACCGAGCTTGCGAACATCCAAGAGACTCTTCAAGAGACCGGTAGCAACCTTCAGCAGGAGCTTGCAGCAGCAAAGGAGGAATCTGAAACCGCAAAACGCGAGCTTGCTGAGGTACAAGAACAACTGGAAGCACTAGAAGGCGAATGTGCGGAGAAGGAGCAGCAGTTTGAGGGATTCAAGGAAAAAGCAGTGTTGCTCGAGGGTGAGATCGCTGCTCGAGACTCGGAACTAAAAAGCGCAGAAACCATCCAAGAGGCTCTTCAGCAAGAGCTTGCAGCAGCAAAGGAGGAATTCGAAGAGGCGAAGCGTGAGGCTGCAGTGGCGCGGGATAGCCTTGAAAGTTATGAAGATAAGCAGAACCAGTACAGCGAGGATGTGAAACGGGAGTTCGAAGAAAGCAAAGAGAAGATTGCATCACTCGAAGGTGAACTTGAAGCGAAAACAACTGCTGCAGAAGAGCTGACCGGCACCATTACCTCTCTTCAGGAAGAGCTTCAGAACAAATCAGCCGAGCTTGCGAACATCCAAGAGACACTTCAAGAGACTGGTAGCAACCTTCAGCAAGAGCTTGCGGCAACAAAGGAGGAATCTGAAGCAGCGAAGTGCAAGGTGGTTGAGGCACAGGAAGAGCTTGAATCGCTGAAGAAGCAGTGCGAGGAGAAGGAAGCAACCAACGTGGCAACCGAGCAGAAGCTTGACGAATACAAGGAAAAACAGAACCAGTTCAAGGAGATGGTGAAGGAGAAGTTTGATAAGAGCAAAGAGAAGATTGCATCACTCAACAATGAACTTGAAGTGAAAACAAGTGCGGCAGAAGAGCTGACTGGTACCATTACCTCTCTTCAGGAAGAACTTCAGAACAAGACAACCGAACTTGCGAACATCCAAGAGACTCTTCAAGAGACCGGTAGCAACCTTCAACAAGAGCTTGCAGCAGCAAAGGAGGAATCTGAAGCAGCGAAACGCGAAACTGCCGAGGAACAGGAGAAGCTTGCTTCCCTTGAATCTGAAAATGAAATGAAAAAAGCACAACTTTTGGAGGCGCAGCAGAAGTTCAAGGAAAGTGAAGAGAGGGTTGCATCACTCGAAAGCGAGCTTGCATTGAAGGTGACAGCAGAAGAAGAACTGAACGGAAACAATGCCTCACTTCAAGAAGAGCTTCAGAGTAAGGTAGCAGAGCTCGCGAATATCCAAGAGGCTCTTCAAGAGACTGGCAGCAACCTTCAGCAGGAGCTTGCAGCAGCAAAAGAAGAATCTGAATCCGCAAAGCGTGAAGTGACTGAGGTGCAAGAGCAGCTTGCGGTATTGAAGAACGAGTGTGAAGAGAAAGAGACCACTCGAGTTGCTGCTGAGCAGCAACTTGAATCTAACAGAGAGAAGTTCACCCAGTTCAAGGAGATGGCAAAGGGGAAGCTTGATGAATACAAAGAGAAAATCGCAACACTTGAAGGCGAACTTGCGTCGAAGGTGACAGCGGAAGGGGAGCTGAACAGCACCATTGTGTCGTTGCGAGAAGAACTTAGTGACAGGACAAGTGAACTAGCAGCCATCCAGGAGACTGGTAGCAACCTTCAGCAGGAGCTTGCGGCAGCAAAGGAAGAATCTGAAACTGCAAAGAGTGAGGTGACCAGGCTGAGCACTGCATACGGGGAAAAGGAAGCGAGCAGCATTGCTGTTGAAGAAGCATACAATGAGAAGCAGAACACACTCAAAGAGAAAATGAGGGGGAAGTTTGAAGAATACAAAGAGAAGATCGCATCATGCGAAGGCGAACTTGAGTCAAGCATGGCGACTTGCAGCAGCCTTCAGCAAGAACTTGCAGCAGCAAAAGAAGAATCCGAAGCTGCTCAGCGTGAACTTGAGGCACTCAAGGTTTCTTTTGATCAACAAACAGCACTGGGTGAGGAGTACAAAGAGAAGGAGCAACAGCTTGAGGCTGTCAGTGCTAAAGTTGCATCGCTTGAGGAGGAGCTCGCACTGAAAACAGAGGCAGAAGCCTCAGTAAATGAAGAGCTGGCAACAACAACAGTTGCACGTGAAGAGTTGACCAACGCAATTGTTGCCCTGAAAGACGAGCTTGCCACCGCACAGAAGCGCCTCGAAGAGACGGAAAGCCTTCATGAGAATCTTGCAGCAACTAAAGAGGAGCTGACTGCAAAGGAAGAGGAGTTGAACAGCACCGTAGCGTTGCTAAAAGAGGAGCTGCAAGGCAAGACAGCTGAATTAGCAACCGTCCAAGAGACTCTTCAAGAGACCGGCAGTGACCTTCAGCAAGAGCTTGCAGCAGCGAAGGAAGAATCTGAAGCAGCGAAGTGTGAAGCGCAGCGGTTAGCAGCTGAAAGTGACGAGTTAAAAGCGAAGCAGGCAAAGTGGAAGGAGGTAGCTAAGGCCAAAATGGAACAAGAAGGAGAGAAGGTGCGGAATCTCGAAGGGGTCGTAGCGGAAAAGGAGCACGAACTCCAAGAACTGAAGGAGCAGGCAAAGCGGTTAAGTGAAGCAGTGGAACAAGCACGAGTACAACTTCAAGGTGCTGAGGCAAGTTTAGAAGCTGAGAGGAGCGAGAAATGCCGACTCAGCGAAGTGTTGCAGACTAGGGAAGATAGCATGGCAGCACTAGAGACGGCACGTGAGACAGCAAGCAAGGAGGCCGAAGAGGAACTAAAAAAGCTTGAGAACCTCCTTGAAGAAGCAAAGGGTAGAGACAGCGATCTGCAAGCAGCGGGATTGGAAAAAGAGAACTTGATACATAGCCTCGAAGCCGCGCAGAAAGAGTCGCAGCAGCTGAAGCAAGACTTGGTCGAAGTGACAGCTAAGAAAGATGAAGAACTGGCAGAATTCAAGACAAAGGTGAAAGAAAAGATCGATCAAAAGAAAGCAGAGGTGGAGGAGGAGAAACAGGCCATTCGGGACCAAGAGCAGAAGAGGATCGAGAACTTCAAGGTGAAGGCAAGATCAGTAAAAGAGGCGGACATGGTATGCAAGAAGACGTAGCAAGAACCGGCCACAGGAAATCATCAAGAACCTGCGCACCGAGATGATGACACTGAAGGACCAGTCTTCAGGGGCCACCGTTGAAGTAGCCGAGCTGCAGTCCAAATTGGAAGAAGTGTGTCTTTAAAGTATCACAATGCACCACACTACAGGCGACATTGAAGGTCGTAGAATTGGAAAATGCTCTCAAGCAGGCAAAAGCCACAGCTGAGGAGGAGGCCAGCAATATGAAATCCTCCAGCGACGAACAGCTGCAGAACACAATACAAAAGGCGAAGAGCAAAATCCGAGAGGTATGCACCTGTGCCGCACCAACCTATCTCCCACAGTACAAAGATGCATCGGAGATGCAGGCTGTGAGGGTTGCCGAGTGCGAGGAAGAGCTTGCTTCGAAACAAAACGAATTGTTCGGTCTGCAAGAACAGCTAGCTGCTGGTAACACCAAAATTTCAGAGCTGCAGGAAGAGGTACACCACCGCACCCACCACACACAACCAAAGGTCGACAAGAACACGGAGACAGCGCAGGAGGGCAACACGAAGTGTGTCAAACTTCTTGCCACAGTTGAAGATCTGCGCGAGGCCGCAAGGGGCTCCGAAGAGCAGCTGAATGAGGCCCAAGCGGCCCTCGCCACCGCCAAGGCTGAGTTGGCTGATATGCCTGTTCTGCAGACAACTGTCGAGGAGCTGAGGCTTCAGCTTAGCAATGCTGCAGTATGAATGCAACACAAATACCTACATCTGCACAGGAGCAACAAGAAGCAAGCTTGGCACAAGTTGCGGAAGCCTCTGAGAGGAAAAGGGAACTGGTATGCGAGAAAGCAAACCGCAGCCACACGTAGGAAGCATCTTACGGTGACTCCACGGCGACTATCGAAAACCTGAAAGCAGAGATTGCCACCGCTGGTGAGCGGGAGGTGGCCATCGCTGATGAACTCACGAAGATCAAAGATGAGCTCGCAGCAGTTGAGGAGGCAAAAGCCGTCCTTGAGGAAGCCAAGACACAGATGGATAAGGAGAAAAACGAAGCAGCAGAAGGCGATCCACAGAAGGCACAGACAGAAATCAAGAAACTCACAGATCACAATACATACTTGAAGCAGCAGGTTCAGACACAGCAGGCAGAGCTAGAGAGGAAGAAGAAACATGGTGACAGATACTCGTTCCTGAAGGATGAAAATTTGGACTACCTGAAGAACCTTGTGCTGCAGGTATGCATTTGTTCATGTTAACCATGGTTAGGTCGTTCTTGAGAAGCGCCCGCAAGTTAAGGAGCGCATGCTGCCTGTGCTTGATGAAATCCTAGAGCTTACGTATGCACATTTTTTTCTTTTGAAGGAGGCCGTGATTTGTTGCTCCTGCATCCTTCCATGTCCTTTGCAAGATTATGGCATCAAACAATACACAGGGACTCCGAACGAGCTACTTTGAAGATCGAGTTCCCAGGTCTGAAGTTTAAACTCAGAAAAGCTTAGAACAAAACAAAACTTTTTTTTCCATTTCCCGTGTACTCTCACTAACCTCACGTCTTTCCTTTGTACAACCTTAGTGTGCTTTTTTTCCTTTCTTCCCCCTTTCTTCTTTCTCATTTTCTTTTTTTTTGAATCCAGAACACTCACTTTGACCAAGCGAGTTGTCAGGGATATGTTTAGGGCGGCGACGTTCGTGGTAGTGGTGACGGTGCTCGCAGTTGAGGGCCTTCCACCACCACCACTACCCGTCCTGTGCGATGAGCGAGCTGCTAGCCCCAAAGATGTGTGCGTGGAGAGCGCGACGTTGAATCTAAAGACGATGAAGTGTGTGTGCACTAAGGAAGGTTACGGTTGTGATACAAACCCAAGCTCACAGCTTGCAGGGACGTGTAGAAAGCTTAAAGGTTTGCTTTTCGTGCCCAATACCAACCCCCACACAGTCTCGTCCTCTTCCTCTGGCCCCTCGGGCGTAGAAATCTTGATGTTCGGCGCCATAATACTCTTCACGCTTTTCTGCCTTGGCAATATGGTCTTCTTCAATAAAAACAAACGGCTCCCTTATTGGGTGAACAACGCGTGCTGTACTTGCCCCCCAGTGGCGTCTTGCGACGAGCAAAAGAAAAAGACAACAATAGGTATCAACCACACAACGCGCAACACAACCGCAGATCGGAAAAACCCCATCGACGCACTTAGTAGAAGAGGTCCTGGGGCTGTCTCCATTCAGTAATTGTGTATATTTAGTGTTGCTTTTGTTAGAGCAGGATACACTTGCCTGTTGGTGACAGGAGAGGTGAACAAGTCTGCGCCTGCACAATTTCGTTCCTCGGCCGCTTCGTGGGGGATGATCCTTGTGCCTCCTCCTCCTCGGTGATGATGAGGTCGGTGGTGTTTTTTTTTTTTTTTTTTGTGAACAAGAATAAAAAGGAGTGGTAGGGGTGGAAGATGGCAATGGACAGAATCGAGGCAGAGGTGGAGTCGTCGAAGCTGACGATCGGGACCATGCTGCAGGTGCCACCTTCCGAGTTTTACGCAGAGGTGAAAATGACAAAAGGTAAAGATGGGTTTGGGTTCGGGTTCACGGACTCCTTGGTGGTGAATGTATGCATACTACAATACTCAAAAACACCTTGCAGACCGTAACGCCGAACGGCGCGGCTCAGAAAGGCGGCCTCGATCACTATTTGGGGTGGGCCATCACTCATGTGAACAACATCCGGGTAGCAACGAAAGAAGAATTTAGTGCCAACATGGGGAAGGCTGAGGTGCGGCTACGCCTTGAGAACGCGAAAGAGTTCCACATGGACCCTACCGAGTCCCCCGAAGAGCAGGTTAAGCGGCTACTAGCAAAGTTGGTAAACACCAAGCGCGACCACAGCGCACAAATAGAATTCCTTCTTCATTGGTTGGACAAGTATAACGTATGACGCTTAAGACACCCTCACACACCCTGCAGAGTATAGAGGAAGAGCTTGAGAAGAGACTCGAGGAGCTAAAGCGGGAGACGAAGGACCAGAAACAGGAGCACTCGCAGTTGAAGAAAGTGAAGAAACAAACGGAGTCCTCGCGAGTTGGTACCCTTGCTAACTTTGTGAATTTCAGTTCGGGTGAGTGATCCCCTTTCTGCCCTGATTGGTTTTATTGATTCGCAAGCAACCCAACTTTACACCGCACAGCAAATGGAGAATGGTGAGTTCAGCAGCAGTAAAAAGTTAGAGGAAGTAAAATGTCTGTACAAGTCGAAGCTGCCTGCGCTCAGCAAGGAGGAGGGCATCGGGGATACCATGAGCGTGGGGACGGCGACGAGCAACGCCAGCTTCTTAGGTGGAAAGCGATGGTGCTATAGCGAGTTGGCGCATCAGGACACGAACTCGAACCTACTTCGCAAGAACTGGATGGATAAGCAGCAGCAAAGCAAAGCTGAGATCGATGTGAAAGAAAGGAAGAAGAACCTTTTGCACAAACACCGCCTCAGCACCGTGCCTTCAAAGAACCAAGTGACGGCAGAGGACCTCTTGAGGGAGATCCAGAAGTGGACAAGGAAGTTAGAAAACTGCAAGACGGAGCTAGACCACCGTAGGCGAGAATATTACCATGTTCTGCTGGGTGGCGACCCCCTCGACTCCTCCCACGAGGAGGAGTTCGACTCCGACGTTGAGCATGACTACAGTGATCAGCATAGGCTATTCATCGAGGACGGTGTCACTGCAGACTGCAACACTGATTTCGAGCCTTCAGTGCCTGCTATTGACTGACGCTCGCTACGTCACTGTTCCCGCCTTCAGCCGCCTTAGTATTTCAGAAGACAAGGTTAGTTTTTCTGTGTAGTAAAATTCTCATGTGCTTCGGTCAGTGCCTTGTCTTCTGAAAGGTGATGGGATACCCAAAGCCCCTCCAGTGACCTTGCTTTTTAATTTCTATAGTCTCCAATTTTCCCAGCGAGGCCCCCGTCGTGACTCAGTAAGGAGGGGTGGTGTTTTATTATGCTGGATAAAGGGGTGAGGGATTGGAGGGCACCTGCGGGGTGCAGGTGGCGGCGGTGGCTGTTCAGCTCATCGATTACTGGGATGACAGTCAAGGTGGTGCCGTGTACCAGCGCTAGCGAGGAGATTTTATCGTGTAGCAGCAGAAAACCACGTAAGAGGTTAGTGCCATCAGCACCGAAGAAGAGCACATTAACTCTTCCCCGAGATGTCTTTGCTGTCATCTTTTCATGCCTCACTGTCCGAGAGCTAGGTTTGTGCTCTTGTGTATGCAGTTCGTGGTCCGCCCTGTCCAGCTCAGACGATGTGTGGTTGCCTTATGCCTCGGACACCACCTTGCTGCAATCCTTGCAGTACCTCCCACCTTCGTCTCTCCCCTCGGGACAAAAACAACGTTTTAAAACCCTGTTGGCCCAGTACGAGATGCTGGTAGGCACCAAATACAACGAGAAGGTGAAGAAGCCAAGGTGGAACCTGCACTCGAGCAGGCTTGCCCACCGCAGGATTAAAACGGCACAGCGTTATATTGCGAAATACAAAGAAGAGACTTCCAAGATGCAAGAAAAGGCGAGGAATGTGCAGCAGTCCTTGCAGGAGTCCAATGACCTTGCCCTGTGGTTTGCCGACAGGCCATTCCCCAAGTTTGCTGGCGACTAGCGACACAACACGACCACTCTTTTCTAAGAGTGCAGCCCTTTGCTTTACTTCTTCTTTTTGTTTTTTTCAACGTTACAATTCAAGCAGCTGGGAATGGGCACCATGTCCGAGGACGAGCTGGCTGCCATGTTCAGGGCTGTCAATGGCGGCAAAGCGATTCAGTATGCAGAGGCACGGCAGCTCTTAGAAAAGGTTAAGCCGGCACACGTGGAATATGCGAGTGACCTTTTTAACATCTCTGATATGGATCACAACAAGCTGATCGACGAGCGTGAATTCATCGAAGTGATGGGTGCTGCGCTCGTACGGCTGGGCGCTGTTGTGGACAGCACGATGGGTATCGTGGCTGGCACTGAGCAGCAAAACACAGCAGTTGTGGTGACAGACGAGCAGCGTGCGATCTACGAGGCGATGTTCCACATCGTTGACACAGACGCGAGCAGCAGCATCACGAAGAACGAGTTCCGTGAAATGATGTCCATCCTGCTGCCCAATGCCACCGACCAGGACCTACTAGTGGGGTTCATGGCAGCTGACGACGACGGGTCGAAGGACGTGGATGTCACGGAGTTCGTAGAGTTCATGTCGTCGATAAAGCTGAAGTGCTCTTTGAAGGAAGCGAAGGAGACGCTACACACCAGATATGTGGAGAAGAAAGTGAGACACAGCCAAGCGATATCCAAGTTTTCGGAGCAAAGCGAACCTGCATTGTCGCAAAAGCCTATCGACCGCCTTAGTATTGCATCACGAACCACAGCGCCCACACTGCCCGCGGCGCCGGAACCGTTGCCCGATCCTGGGATCGTTATCTTGGAGCTGGAATACAACGTCATGCAGGAGGAGGTGCGGCGGAGCGTGATTGTGACGGCAGAAGCTCAAGCAAGGAAAAGAATCGACTTCGCCATATGGGAGTACACAGAAGAGCACGGCCCTGTGCGCAGAAAGGGTCCTACATCTTACCTAGACAGAATGAACATGCAGTGCGTTGAAGCCCACCACAGGATGCGGGTGCAGGACTGGGAGCGGCTTGAGCGTGGCGAGCTCAACCAACGCATGACATTCATGTACCTAGAGAAAGAAGAGAGGGAGGTGCTTGTTAAGGTGGCTTATCCGAACCTGCATTGGGAACCCGAACCTATCCAGTTTCCTTTGTACAGGACACAGCGCTGGGAACAGGACACGTACCCTACGTCGCTCGGAAGACAGTCGCCCCGCTTCTCGCCTTCGTTGGAGGAGACGCCTCCACCCTCTACACCACCCTCGGGTATTAAAATGTCCCTCCCTCGGTCGCCCTACTCTCCTGTGCCTGGCTCCTGGGATGGGGTGTCAGGCATCACTCAACCAGTTCCCAACCCCCCCGTCCCTCTGCCACCTTATATACAAAGGGAGGCTCTCCCAGACACTCTTATTTCAAATTTAGAGAAAATGTACCAACCAGTAAACCACATAAGGTGGTGACTTGCATTTCTCTTAAAAGCCTTGTGCGCAACAACCCTAGAAACAGGTGATGAGATGAAGTATGTTGCGTGCAACCCGTGTACTGCAAACTCCCTTGTTTAGAAAAGATGTACAAGCAAGCTCGAGAGTCAAAGAGCTTGTGAATAGAAAAGGTTTGGGGAAGGGCTCTGTTCTGAGGTTTATCAAAATGGCTGTGGAAGAGGGACACGAGCCGCAGGGAGTCACCTACAGCTGGTGTATGCAAGTGGAATTTGATAGGCATGGTATTCAAAAGGCTCTGAGGGTTTATGAAGACATGTTGGATAGAGGGGTGCAGCCGAGCGCTATAAGTTACGAGAAGCTTCTGTCTATGCACAGCAAGCTGAAAGATATCGACACATGCAAAGCCATCATCAGGAGGATGAAGGAGTACAATGTGCAAATCACGATACGAGCATTGAACAGTCTGCTGAAGTGCATGATGTTGACAAACGACCCTAATACGGAGTCCTTTAGGTACGAGTTGATGAAGGACAAGTTGGCAGCTACACCCAACAAGTTTACATGGGTACTGCTCGTGCGAGCTTGCAGCAACCTCTACGACGCGGACTACACGTTGGACGTGATGAGAAAAGAGAATGCAAAGAAGCGTCCGGAACACCAGGTATTCCCAGATGAGGAAGAGTTGTTGAAGTCGATTCTGCAAGTCTGTCAGAAAGATGAAAAATGGGGTTTAGTCCGCTGCGAGCAGGAGGTGAGCAAGCTGACGATCAACACGGCCAAGGTCTGGTGTGCCGTCATGATGGTGTACTACAAGGCACGGAAATACAACAAAGTTCACAGCACATGGGAGGACATGCTTTCCCGTGCAGTGCAGCCCAATGCCAGCACCCTTCTCGTCCTGCTCAAGAGTTACAAAGCTATTGCTAAGCTACCTTTTGTATCAGACAAATCATCTACCATCTCTAAGACCCTAGCAGCCCTTAGTGCACATCACGGGAATACTGTCACCGTGCACTGGGAGCACGCACTCGAGATTTGCACAGCCGGTACACAAGCAGATGTTTTGGATCTACGGCATCTCATGATGTTGGTGAGGAAGGACACTAGAGCGCTTCAGGCAGCTTTCAACGAACACCTGACAAAGCCCCTTGAGGCGGATGGTGCTGCGTCTCCCTTTTTCGACGCTCCTTATTCTGTGCTCACGCAAATGCCAAAAGAAAATATATAACCCCACCCGCAGGATTACACTTAAGATAAAGAGGATTACACATGGGAAACCTTTGCTTGACAAGAGCTGGAAAGAGCGACCTGCGCGACTTGCGCGACTTTGAAGGGAAACGCGTTGAGAAGGAGGACGATGAGATTATTAGGTATGTTTTTCTTTCAGAATGAAAAAACGCACGTTGCCACAGTGGGCTTATCTCGCGGCGAAACCCCTTAGAGGTCTTCACGTTCAAGAGGCGGCTGGGCAAGGGGTGCTTCGGTGAGGTGTGGGAGGCGGTGGACAACAGGGACGATTTCATAGTTGCTATTAAGTTAGTCAATCTTTTGAACGAAGAGGACAGCAAGCACGTGGTGTACGAAGCTGCTGCGATGCTGCTGTGCCAAAAGCATCCCAACATAGTTGAGGTCTATGGTCTGTATTCGGACTTTGCTTGGAACCAGCTATGCGTGTTCAACGGCCCAAGGATGTGGATTGTGCAGGAGAACATTGGGAGCACTGAGCCGGCATCACTGCTGACGCTCCTGACCGACAAGGAAGCCAACAAGATGACCACCTCCGTCGAGGACGTTAATGTATGCCGGCCAACAGGACCCAAAGCATCTACACTCCAGGCCGTTCTGAAGCAGTGCAGCTCTGCGTTCGCCCACATGCACTCCAAGGGTGTAATCCACAGAGACATCAAGCCCGAGAACATCATGATCGACAGCAACAACACAATCAAGGTACGTCTACCCTTCCTTCGTGAGTGAGGTAGCTTGTGGCTCCTCGTCCGTAACGGGAAAAAAATAAATAAAAATAGATTATCGATTTCGGCAGTGCTCTGATCTTACCAGAGGGAAGTGACTCAGCACCGTGTGCCAGCATTGTGGGCTCATGGCCGTACATCGCACCAGAGGCGTATCAAGGAGAGTACTGGAAGCAGGTGTGCTAGATGTTCATGACAAACCGCTTACCTACAGGGTGATGTCTTCAGTCTTGGGTGTGTTGCAGTTGAGTTGTGGCTAGGAAAGGACAAAGGCGCTTTGGAGCTGGTTAAGGGAGGTGACGGCGAGACGCCGCTACTTCAAGAAAAGGCGATGGACTTGATGGAGGCAGAGACAGAGGAGGAGAGGGGACAAGCGATCAGGCAGCTGACCAACTGCATCACTGACGTGCTGCTGAAGGAGGCTGTCGCTCGTTTGACTAAAAAAGCGACGGCGGCAACGCTCGTCACCAAAAAGGAGTTTCGTGGACAGGCCAGGCGCTTGAAGGATTTGCTGCTGCTGATGCTTAACAGCAACCACGGGAAGAGGATTACAATGGACGCAGTGGTACAGCAGCTGGAGGAAATTACACTTAAATAGACTTCAAATTGCGGTTTTCTTTCCTTTTATATTTAGTTCCCATTCCACCTCAACATGGCACCTCCAGGAGTATGTCGTGTCCTACTGATGACAGGGACATTCATGAACCATCAGAGTCGCTAGTGCTCCACGCGGATGGTGATTTTTCGGAGAAGATGTCTGCCTGTGCTGCCCGGCCAATAAGAGGTCATACAGATGCTGACAAGTGGGACCAGTTGTACAGTGAAGAACACAACAAGTACTACTGGTACGACACCACGATGAGTCAGCTGCCTTCGTGGACACTGGAGCAGCCTACACCTCAGATGGTATGGACATACAAATATGTCCAATGACAATAAATACAGGTTCGGACGCGGGGGACTCGTGGGCAGTACAAAACGGGGCGGTCTTACTCGAATTCCTTTTACGTGACATGAGTCAGGCAGAATAGAGCGGTGTTGTTTTTTTCTTTCTTTTTTTGGGTAGATAAGTAGAGACAAGGGGACGTTCCAGAACAGGAACCTCTTTTATCTCATCTCTTTTTTTTCCCTTTTGTTTCAAAAGAAGCGCTTTGTGTGTATCCAGCCGTCATTCATGTTTCCTTGTAGTCCTCGGTGTGAATTCACATTGGGGCGCATCGATTTTTTCCTTTTTTCTTTCCTTTTCTTTTTCTCTTTTCTCTCTGATATGGCGAATTCGACAATAAGTTGTGATCGCCACCTCGGGGGAGAAAAAGGCTGCTGCTTGCGTTATTCTTTAATAGCATGGTGCAAGAATTGCCCTGCTATCCTTAGGGTTTGGGTCAACTCGGCCCTTTTGAACATCGTTCCCCCCCTCCCCCCGTTCTTCACCACACCTGTTTTCATCTTCTTCAAGAACGTGAGTGTCACTACAGTATGAAGAGTAAAAATGAGAGCAAAAAAAAAATAGAAGTGTGTGATGCGTTGCTGGAGAAGAAGAGGTTGGAGCTTCAGCAGGTAATCAACAAGCTTGAAGGGTGCATGGTGCTCAGGTCCACGACGCGAGAAGTGGACATGGGGATGGGAGAGTACCTGCGATCAGCTGTTGAGGGCGCGAAGAACCATGAGGCGATGGTTGCTTGCGATGTACAAGAAGAGTACAGCACCGCAGATGAATGGGTGGACGCAGGTAGAGATTGTGAATCCCAACAGCAGCCAGGCCTTATGACACCTGCTACAAAGTACCTACACACGACAGCCGATATCCTCTTAACATCTTTGGAGGAACATAAACAAGAGGTTCACACGTTGGTTCGTTCCCGTACCCCGCCCCCTCCTCCCACCCCGTCCCACCCTCCTGCAAACCCGCCCTTCTATGCCGCCGTCGCACTCTTTGTACAGCTGGCCGTGTCCATTATTGTTTATTACCTGTTGCCCTACTTGTAGTTCCTTTGATATATGTTGCGGGTTTTTATCGTCTTCATTATAAAAAACAAGGCGCTGGGGTGGAAAAAAAAAGGGGGGGAATGGAAAGGTACGAGAAGGTGAAAGTGGTGGGGAAGGGATCCTTCGGTGCTGCGTGGCTGGTGAAGCGAAAGGCGGACGGGAAGAAGCTCATCGCGAAAGAAGTGAACATGAGCGGCATGAAGCCGAGGGAGAAGGACGAGGCGCGGAACGAGGTCAAGCTCCTGTCGCAGATACAGCACCCCAACATCACGCAGTACCATGAGAGCTTCGAGACCACGTCGTCGCTGTTCATAGTAATGGAGTTTGCGGATGGTGGCGACATGGCAGGGAAGATCAGGGCGCAGAGAGGGATAAGAATGAAGGAGGCACAGGTCATGAACTACTTTGCGCAGATATGCCTTGCGCTCAACTACCTGCACGAAAGGCACACATTGCACAGGGACTTGAAGAGTCAGAACATTTTTCTGACGTCCAATGGAATCGTGAAGCTGGGCGACTTCGGCATTGCAACGGTCCTTCGCAACACAATGGCGCTGGCACACACCATTTGCGGGACGCCATATTACTTCAGCCCTGAGCTGTGTCAAAACAAGCCCTACAACAATAAGAGTGACATCTGGGCACTTGGCTGTGTGCTGTACGAGATCACAACCCTCCAACACGCCTTCGAAGGCCAAAACATGAAGATCTTGATGCAGAAGATCATCAAAGGCGTCTACCCACCCATCTCAAATGAGTACTCACGCGACCTGCGAAGCCTCGTCAGCCGGATGTTGTCGCGAGACCACAAGGACAGGCCCTCCATCAACTCTATCATCAAGACGCCTTACGTTCAAGGCTACATTTGCACGCTTGGGAAGATCCTCGATCAGGGCATAGCCGACAGGAAGTCCATGGTAGACGACGAGATGAAGAAGGCTGCAAAGGTGGAAGCAAGAAACAGGATGCTTAGCAATGACAGAGAGAAGCTTCTCGCCATGGAAAGGAGAAAGCAACAAGCCGCCAGAGAGGCAGAGGAGATCCGCCGAGCACCAAAGGACATGGTACAACACGAAAGGCAGAACCTTGAGCAGAAGATGGAACGGGTACGACTTGAACAGCAACAACGGATGAAAGAGGCCCAAAGGAGAGAGATGGAGCAACAAGAAAGGAAACAGTACGAAAAAAGGGAAGAGGCTGAGGTATGACATTACATTGCCTGTAAGCAACTGCAACAGAAGGAAAAAAAAAGAAAGCAGCGCGACGACGAACTGGAGAAGTGGAGGCAACGGTATGGGGCATGATCAAAGCCATCAACGCACCCACAGAAAGCAGCAGGAGCAAAGAGATTTGGCGCAAGAAGCAAAACGCCAGCAGCAAAACAAGATCCGAGAAGAAAAATGGCAAAAGAACATGGAGCAGATGGAGAAAGAGGAAGAGCGAAAGAAAGAGGCAAGAATGCGTGAAGCGGAGGAACGAGCAAAGGCTGCGGGGAAGGCGTACTGGGAAATGAGAAACGCAGCGGAGCAAAACAGAAGAAAGGCGGAGAATGTGGTGGAGCAAGAGAGGTTCGGCTATAACGACAAGCATGGCAGCCCTGTGAGCCCAGCAAGCCCACAGCAAGCAAGGGCACCTGCTAGCCCACAGCTAAGACAGAAGCAACAACCCCACCAGGGCCACAGCCACGGTTATGGAGGGCACGGGCACGGGCATGGCCATTGCCACGGGCATATCAACGAAGGCAAGAAGCAAGCCGAGGAGGAGATGGCGAAGCTGCAGCGGGAAGCCTTCTTGGACATGAAGCGTGAGGCTGCACGCAATAAGGCTAAGATAGAGGCAGGGTTGCGGGGGGACAATGTTGATGCCGCCAGCCCTCCATCAAAGGAGGCCGAGAAGGAAAGTAGGGAACCCTCACAGCCATCTCCGGAAGACAGGCGAGAAGCTTTCCTGGAAATGCGAAAAGCGGCCAAAAAGAACAAGGAGAGACTAGAGGCAGATCTTCGCGGTGGGGGGGATGTCAAGGATGACGAAGTAGACCTGGGCGATTGGGTGAACGGTGAGGCTGTTTCCCAAGGCGACGAAGGGCAGGAAGAGTGGGTCGGGGACTATAAGGTGTGCACGATATCTTGTGACCTACGAACACTAACACAGAAAATCGTCGATCACATCGAAGCTGTGAAGTCCAGCGCCACATTGCATGGCGCGGACGAAGACTTCGGCGACTCGCCTTCTCAGGACGCACAAGTAACGATGAGCAAGTTCATGTTGGACGGGAAAACTTTGCAGCTCCCCAACGTGAAGGCTGGTGACCCATTGATGTACAGGATAGAGGCCCTGAGGATGTTCCTAAGTGAAGAACTAGGCGAGGACCTCTTCCTGAAAGCATATCGAAGGTATGACACGTATAAACCCATGCACAACTAACCAAGGCTGGACGGCATAGAACAAGATACCTCTGACGCAGTGATGCAGGAGGTAGAATCCATGTGTGGGGACAAGGTCCCGCTGCTCCAGGTGTGCCAAATTTACATATGAAGCATTGCACCTACAGCTTGTGTCCCAGCTCATGTTCTGCGAAGACCAGTTTAACGTGCAGCAAAACAACGCAACTTTGCGCAGCTAGAATTAAGAGAACCCTTTCTTTTTTGATTTGTCTAAGCCAATGTTTAATATCCTACTGACACTATTTATTTATTTTTGTTTTCTTTTGCGTTCTTTGTTTTGCTTAACCCATTTCACAGCCACGGGTTATAAACTGGGTTGCAACGTGACGAAGAGTTCCGCTGTGGCGGAGGCAAAGCCCCAACAACGGCCGTATGACCAAGGCGATGCGAATACGAAACATGAAGCAGAACCGGTGGTCGAACAGAAAGAAAAAGCACAGGTAGACGAATATCTTGAAAAGAAAGACGAGGACAAGAAGGGAGAAGCGCAAGTAACCGAATATGGTGAAAAAAAAGATGAAGACGAAGACAAGAAAGAAGCGCAGGTAAACGCGTATGTTGAAACGAAAGAAACAGCAAACCAAGAAGCAGAGGTGAGAAGAAAAGCCGAGGAAAAAGCAAGTGTTGATAAGCCCCATGAACTTCCCCCTCTTTTTGTTGCTTATCAAGAGGAGGGCGAGCAGATTCCCCTTCTCAGCATGGTTAGGAACCTCTCACCGCAGTTTAACCCTGCCCAGATTCAGAGATGTGCTGGTGAGATCAAGCAGCTGCCCCTTGAAGAGAGAGCGTACTTGGCGGGGGCTTGCTTCTCGGTGTCGCAGGGGAACATTGTTGCATGTACCCCGCTTCTGCAGCCTATGGTGGCAGAGGGTGTTTTGAGCAACTTGGAGCTTAAGCTCTTAATCCAGGGCCCCGTTTTGCAGACCCTTATCATGAAGCAGAAGGAAGTCGGCAACACACCTTCATTCGTGACTGCATCTTCGGAGATCGTGAAAACAGTCTACACGCAGTGCCCTCCGGGGAGAGCTTTAATGCGGAAGGTTTTGTACCAACTACTGCACGACGCACTGCAGGCAACACCAGTGAGACAAGAAGCGATACTGTTTGTTTTGAGAATCTTGGAGCTCATCATCAAAGGGCTGCGCAACTCTATCGGGAAAGAATATGAAGACCTCCTCACAAGGAGGCTCATTCCCTTGTACCACACCGAGGAAATGCTGCATGATGCGCTGTGCGTGATTTCCGTATATCAGGAGCCGTTGTCGAAATGTGTACGGGGCCTGTTGGGGAGGTTAGATCCAACGGCTCACTGCACCATCACTGTAAAGGTGTTCAGGAGTATTATAGGGTACTGGGATAAGTCAAATAGTAAGCATTGCGTTGTGATGATCAGCTGCTTCAAGGACCTCCTTGAAGAGATGGATGGTCAGGTTTTCGACACAGTGCACAAGGACCTCTTCAGCAAGCTTGCTGAATGCGCGGCATCTGACAACGCGCTTCTAGCAAGGGAAGCGTTGCAACTGTGGCAACAGGAGGCTTTTATAACCTACCTGCATAGGCAAGGGGGGGCTGCGCTGTCGTTGCTGGTGCCCCCTTTGATACGGGACGCAGAGCTGCACTGGAACAAGGACGTGAACAGCATGTTGCTCTTCGCCATCAATATTATCAAGTCCATCAACGAGGACGGCGAGCGGCTCTTCACAAAGATCGGCGTAACCTATCTGGTCAACAAGCTGAAGATGAAGGAGGACGAGGCCGCAACAAAATTGGATAAATACGTAGTCAAACTGGCGGCGCAGCAAAGCGGTGACGCCACTCCTGAACAAAAGCAGATTAAGGCCCTCCAGAAACAGCGAGCGGGGGTGGACGCACGTGCACCATTCCCTGTAGAGGTGAATAATCATCTGCACTTTATCTTCGGAAAAGAGATCGGGCGAGGTGCTTATAGCAGCGTGAAGTACTGTAAACGAATAGAGCAAACAGTCCCTCAGTCGCTTTGGAACGCGTACGCAGCAAAGGTGATCGCGAAGCAGCTTATCAAGGAGACGAACTTCGACGAGCAGATCGAGCAAGAGATCAAGCTCCTGTCGTGCCTCGACAGCCCATTCATATCACCACTGTACGCGCACTTTGAAGACGAGAAGAACATCTACATCTTGATGGAGTACTGCAGCGCCGGCGACCTATTCAGCAATGTGTTCGAGCACGGTCCGGGGTCCGTCACGTTCACGTGGGCGAAGTACGGGTTGGCGCAGATTGTAATGGCACTAAGCTATGTTCAGGAGAAGGGGTACTACTTCGGCGATATGAAGACAGAGAACATCCTCGTCACGCAAACAGGGCATCTCAGGCTTGCCGACTTCGGGTCGAGCAAAAGCGAGCAACAGCTGGACGAGATCAATGCGAAGTGGCGAAATGGCGACAGCAACCTCCACCGCGATGTGCAAGGCACGCTGGACTTCTTGTCGCCTGAAATTGTAAGAAAGGCATCCATCGGGAAGCCCGCTGACTGGTGGGCGTTGGGGGTAATGTTGGTGCAGCTGCTGTTCGGTTATTTTCCGTTCACCGCGGAAGACGAAGCAGCCACCATTGCGAAAATACAGACAGCCTCCCCTAAAATACCTGCGGACGCTGGGGCGTCATCGGTCTTGGTCTTGGGCCTTCTCAACAAAGACCCAAGCAGCAGGTTTTCTGTCGAGGACTGTAAAAACAGCAGCTTCTTCGAGGGTGTGGAGTGGGATCCCGAAAAACTGAGCGGCATGAAGCTGCCCTCGCTGGAAACGGGCTACAGGTCGCACTCAAGCCTTGCTGACCCTAAGTATATGACACGTAAGTTCAGCATAGTGTACAACCCCTCACAGGACGAAGAGGGAAGAGGGCGCATGGTCGTAGATTCAATCCCAGAAGAGCGTGAGGAAGAGCTCTCCTGGGGATACGAGCCGCCGAAGAAGCCGAAGCCCAACAACCCTTCAAATGCCCCTCGGATGCCCACAACAGCTACAGCTGACAACGCTCTGGCAGAGTACGTGACCACAGTCGACCGATCTCCTCCGAAGAGAGGAAGTCAGAAAAGGTACTGAGAAAATAAAAGCAGCATCGGGGGGAGGCCGGGGGTACTACTTTTTGTTTTGTATTACATGTTTTTATTTTATATGAGGCAAAAGAAAAAGAATGGAAACGGGTTTAGTACTTAGTAGTTCAAGTGACCGTTCGAAAAAGGAAGAAACGAAAATGGTCACGCTTGTACCCCCCTCCCCTTTTTTTCCCCCTTCAATTTTTTGTTTTTTGATAAGTAGAGACGAGGGACGTTCCAAAACAGGAACCTCCTTTATAAGTGTCTCATCTCATTTTTTTTTCCCTTGCCTCGATCGGGTCTGGGATGGGTTCTTCGGGTAAGTTCACGGTCGGTTTCGTTGCCATGATTTCAAGACGTTGCTTCACCAGATTTGAATTTTTCTTTCGTCTTCATACCCTCCCCTCTCGGTATTCTATTTCCCGCTATCATTGCTTCAACGGGGATGCATGAATCTTCTCCCATCACAGTCCACAGTTATGACGACAGGCGATGTTTGTTGAGACCACCGAGTCCATTGACACAACATGCGATCTGAACAGTCCAACGTGGCTGGAGTGCTGCTTGAGGTGTGGTGTGAAACCGAGCGATTTGCGTGAATTGTCATTAGAGGAGTATGTGGCCAGCTGTGGTAATAAGGAAGTGGCCGTCGTCAATTATGTGAAATGGGAGGCCAAGAGGATACAGCTGCTTGAGAAGGTACAGAGTGAGCGGAAGCTCATCAATGTTGCGCCGAAGAAGGTGGAAGCCACTGGCGATCGATACGACAAGAGAAAAGAAGCAGTGAGAAAACGGACAGAGGCAGCCCTGCACCGCAGCGAGATGTTCGAAAGAAGTGAAGAGATCAAGACAGCGCAACATCTTGAGATGAAGCGGTGTATGCAGAGGCAGAAAAAACAAGCAGAGGAGTGCAAGCAGCAAGCCAATGAAGAGACACTGGTATGCATAATGCAACAACTGCTCAGAACCGCAGGAGCGCGTTTTGCAGTGGCAGCAAAAGAAGGACGCGTTCCTCGATACGAAACGTGAAGAAAGAGAAGCTTATATTACTCAAAAGAATAGCGAGCTGAAACAAAAAGAAGAAAAGATCAGACACAAGAGAGTCCTGCAAGATGGGGAGAGAAAGGCAAAGTCGGAAACACTGATGAAGAAGTTTGAGTTGACACAGCGGCGCAGGGAAGAGCACAAGGAATTCTTACAACTGCAAACCCAGAAAATGAAGGAGAAGATGCTTCAGAAGCACAAAACGGCAGACACATGGATCCGTGAGTCAGAGAAGCAACGCTTACAGGACGTAGCAGAGCGGCAGCGTGAGATGTGCGAAAAGATTGATCTTGCAAACAAGAAACGAGATAGCAAGAAGAAGCACAACGAGATGAGCGTGTCTCTGAATTGCATCGACAAGGAGAAGTATGTGATGGTTAATTCACTTCATTCTTTTCCCAGAAGGTCTGCAGACCTAAGGAAGCAGATACATAACGAGAACGTCAACCACAAGGCATATACTGCGCTTATGGGGGGTTTAAGAGAGAAGCTGAGGCAGCAATTGTTGAAACAACACCACAGCCGCTTGGAAGTGCAACAGCAGACGATTTTCCAGCATGACAAAGCGGCGACGGAATACAATAGAAAACTGAAGGAAGACAAAGAAAAGGGGTGCAAGTTGAAGAAAATAGAGAATGAAACCTCACAGCATCTAAACAGAGAAGAGAAAGCACGGCTTCAAAGGGCATATGCCCACAAGATGGAAAACCTGAAATCGCACGTAGACAACAGGCGCGAGCGTATGGACCAATGGTTCCGAGCTGACCAGGGCTTCCGGCAGTACGTCAGCTCTATGAACAACACACTCAACATGAAGCGGCCTCTTGACGACATCCCAGGTCCAGGGACGTACCTTGTGAACGACCTGTATTCCCACTCCCCCTCTGTTGTGATTGGAAAAGCAAAGCGTGTTTTATGTTAGCCACCCTCTTTCCCTCCTCAACATTTTCTTTTCTTTTAGCAGGCCAAAAGCTCTTGTTAAGACGCCACTTTTTTGCTGTGCTTCCAGGTCTGTTTACACAGTCTTAAGCTAGACCAGCCTTCGAAATGCTGTCTTTTTTTGTTTCATTGTTTTCGCATTGGCAAGCAGTTACTCGTTTAAAAAGAACAAAGAACAGAGTCGGGTGGAAAAGCCGAAAAGAGAGCTCAACCAGGGCAGCTCACTATAATAAACAATTCTGTTCACCACAAAAAGAAAATGACAGAAGATATGCATCGTGCTATTGTCCAGGGCGACCGTGACGAGATTAGGCGTCTCTGGCGAGATTTTAACGCCACTTCATATCACGGCACGACATGGCTTCAGGTAGCAGCGCAGGCAGGTTGCGTGGAGACCATGAAGCTACTCATCGATGAGTACAAAATGGACCCTGCTGAAGAAGGATGCGATAAAATTTCTCCGATACACACTGCAGCGGAGGCAGGGTGTTTGGGTATAATACGCTTGCTCGTCGAAGAGTACAAGCAGGACCCGGGGCTTGTGAATGAGTACGGGTTGGCGGCGGTTCACTTCGCTGCATGGAACGGTCAGGTCAAGGCTGTGGAGCTCATGGTGGATGTGTACAAACAAGACCCAGGGGCAAAGGGTGTGAATAATCTAACCCCGTTGCACGCAGCTGCGGAGGGGGGCCACATCAGCTTGGTCAGACTACTAGTGGACAAATACGGGGTGGACCCTGGGGCGCGGAAGATGGACGGCTTGACACCCTTGCATGCTGCTGCATGGAAGGGGAGGTTGCAGATTATACGCCTCTTAATCGACGTTTACAAGCAAAGCCCAGACACGATGAGTTTCGAAGGAGAATCGATTCTTCACTCTGCCACGGTGGGCGGTGAGATTGAATCCATGAAGCTACTCATCGATGACTACAAGATGAGCCCCGATACCCTCCACGCACATGGCTGGACGTCCTTGCATTGCGCCGCGGTGCGAGGTCACTGCCCTGCCATGAGGTTCCTCATCGATGCCCACAACCACAAAGTTGACGTACGTAGCGATGACGGAAGAACACCCCTCCACTGTGCTGCCTCATTCGGTTACATCGAGGCCTTGGACATACTCATTAATTTGTATGGACAAAACCCAGATGACAAGGACTATGATGGCTGTACGCCACTCTTCTTCGCTACTGAAGGCGGTCATGTGACCGCAATGAAGTTCCTCATACAGGCAAGCAAGGAACGGCAAACGAAGCGTGGCGCAAAGAGAAAGAGAGAGTAGGTTATTTCAGGACCATGTTTCCAACCTCCCTGTGGTGATTTCTGGTTATTGTTCTTAAGACGCACAGGTGGGGGATCTGCAAACCGAGAGCCCACCGCACGTGGCGCCAGTTAACATCGCCCTCAACGCCTTTATCCCATCGAACAAGGATTCTCAATAGGTAGTGAGACCTCCCACCTGTATTGTGTTAATTGCTTCTGTGAGCCATTTGCCTATTTCAAAGCGGAGCTTTCTCTTCCTCACCTTTACTTTCTACGGGACCACTATGGTACCACATACATTCTCTAACTACAAGAATGTACTTAAACCTTTTGTCCTATTATCCTATTGTATTTATTGTGTTCATGTCTGGCCTCTTCTTTTGAAGATTGTTGTGGAACTAGCAACCTTGATGAGCTTTCTGAAGCTTCTTATCTGTTTCCTTTGCCTCTGCTGGCTCTGGCTTGGGGTAGGCTTTGGGTGCTTAAGGATTCCTGTGTGAAGGAAAGAACACTGGTTGAAGTGCCTTGCTCTCCTCCTTGAGAGACGTAGATTAGGTTATCCTGCTTTACACTACTCATACAGTCCGATGGTTCCACCAAATAACATGCTAGGCAGTACGTACGATCGAAGGGTCGCTGCAGCTATTGCCACAGTTTTGAAAGAACCAGGTGTGAAGGCAATACCGAAAAAGGTGTTGAAGATGATGTGGCTGCTGAGGGAGAGGCGGTGTGCTGAGTGCGAGTACTACGACATAAACGAAGACCTTGCAGACGTCATCATGCAGTTCACGCTGAAAGCCGGCAAAACTGATATGCATATCAACTTGCACACTCGTTTCTCGTATAAATACGATTCAATGAACAGCAGTAGGCGCCGTCAAGTGAAAATGAACCTGCCTCACCAGGCAAGGCTGTCCCTGAAAATCGGTGTCTTTTGCTTCAGCGACAGCGACGAAGCGAAAGTGCGGGATGCAGGACTCACGCCAGTCTCTTCCATTGATATAAAGGCATGTCGTAAGAAACTTCGCAAGCTGTTCTCCCCATTCGACCACCTGCTGTGCAGCCAGGCCAACATACACAAGGTCCCAAGAATGATCGGACCCCACCTGAGCAGACTAAGCATGTTCCCTTTGTCCTACCCTGCTGGAGACGATCTTGTCATTCTGGCGAAGAATCTGCAACATCGCGCCCAATTTTCGTTCAAGAGACCCTCATGTGTCATCGGGCACACAGGGCTGACTCCAGAGCAACTGCAACAAAATCTCCATACAGCATTGTGTACAATACTCTCCGAAGTACCTTTTCACAGATTAAACACCATAACCGCCGGTCTGCAAGCTACCTTCGGTAAATATCAAAGGGTTCTTGGTGTCATACCTGTAAGCCGTCCGAGTACGCGGTCCGGTATCAAGCTAAGCAACTACTGGGCAGTGTATACGAATGTGGCAACCGATAACGTAATGCAGCTGAAACAGAGCTTAACGCAGCGGCCAGGGTACGCGAAGCTGACTCGACTTCAGTTGCAGAGCGTTTTTGAACATGCCTTGGAGGAGTCGAGGGACATGGAAGTAGTGAGGGCCTTACTCGCGGTTGTTGAACTTGACGGAGGGAGCGGTCTGGTTATGAAGGCGCTGCGGTCGAAGTACCTTGAGGTTGAGAAGGTGAAGATGTTATTACAGTGCAGCAAAGATATTTGGATGTGCGAGACTTGCTTGAAATACGTGTTTGCATTCAAAAACGTCGACGTGATGTCGCAAATAGGGAGGCTGTGGCAAGAAACCCGACACCACAATGCATCGGTGCCTTATTTTTTCATACCGAAGCGAAGGAGCGCACAGCTGGTGCTGAGAGCAATAGGGTTGGATATTTATGTTGAAGGGCTGAACTTTCAGCTGCGAGGCTTGTGGGCTTTGTACAAAGTACTCCTGCGGAAAGGGTTAGGAAGCAGCACCGTTCTTGCAATAAAACAGATGATAGGGACCGATGCAGAGACGGTGGTCTACGGCAACTGGTGTTCAGAGTACTTCGCTCATTATTTCCCACAGTCCGCGGGGGATGAGGACAGCTTCAACGGGGATCGTGATGAGGACAGCTTCAACAGGGATCTTGATGACGAGATTTCCGGTACCTTCAAGACGTGCCACTATGGCAAAAAAGTAGAAACAAGACCTACAAGCTTCGTCAAGAAGCGACGGATTGTGTTTACTCATCCAGCTTTTCTACGTCGCTGGAGCAGCACGTGTGCAAGTTTTACACCACTTGTTCCCTTTACCCCAACGAAGGAGACCAACCCCTGTCTGTCATATGCCGGTGCTTTGCGCAACAACATTATTAGCCGGTGAACCTGTCGAACGCTAACCAACAAGTTGGACATGCACTACAATAGTTGTTCAAATACACGAATTTGGATTTTCCACCAAACCCTGTACTATGTTTTAAACGTTTCTTTACGGCAACTTGAATATTCTTTCCTGCTCGAGTTCCATATCCCCAAAACTAGCTTTCAAACTATATTGTGCCATCCACGGTAACCACTTGTGACTTCACCGTTCACGGCAACTTGGTGGCATATTCCACCATCGGTAACCCAAAAGTTAATACTGAACTTTCTTTTCGCCTTTGCAACGCGTTTTCGTAGCCTTCCTCTATTTTTCATATCCTATAGTTTCTATGAGTGCGTAAAATAATTTTTCAGACGAGTGAAACAAAAAAAAAAAAAAAAAAAAAAAAAAAAAAAAAAAAAAATGGCACCACCGCAAATAATCGGAGCCGGGTTCGGCAGAACAGGGACGATGTCGCTTAAGGATGCGATCGAGGAGCTTGGGTACGGGAAGTGCCACCACATGATTGAGGTGAAGCCGTGGATGTTCCGGAAGTGGTCGGCACTGGCGGATGGGGACGATTTGTGGAACGAAGTGTACGAAGGCTTCGATGCGGCTGTGGACTGGCCGACCACCGCGTTTTACAGGCAGCTTGCCGAGAAGCATCCAGACGCGAAGGTTGTCCTGACAGTGAGGGACCCTGAGGCGTGGTACGACAGTGCGAACAACACTATTTTCGCCATTTTCAATCTGCTCCCCTTGTGGATCGATATGCTCACCGGGTTCAGGACCATGCTTGACAAGACCATCTGGACGGGTGCCTTCCACGGCAGGTTTGCTGACAAGGAGTATGCCATCCGTATGTTCAACGAGCACATAGCTGACGTCAAGCGCACTATTCCTGCTGACCGCCTTCTCATCTTCAGGGCAACTGACGGCTGGGAACCCCTTTGCACCTTCCTTGACAAGCCCATCCCTTCCAAGCCCTACCCGCACTCTAACGAGCGCACTTTCCTGAGGGGTGTCGTCAGAAAGCTTCAAGTGCTCCGTGCTGTTTCTTACCTCACCACCGCCGGCGCAACAATTTACGTTCTCAAGAAACTTGGGGTGTTTTAGTGGCAGTTTCTGAGCAAAAAAGGAAAAAAAAAGAAAGAAAAAATAAGCTCATCCCCCTCCCCCAAAAAGAAAGCAGAGAATGTTTTTTTCCCCCTTCTGGTTTCTTTTGGTTTTTTTTTTAAAGCCCCTTTCACGCTCGGATTGTTTGGCCCAAATCCCACTATGTCAAAGGTGAGAATGGTGCGTTTCGAAGAAAGGGGGGGAAAAAAAGATTTCTCTTTTGCATCACCCTTGTTGTGGTTGTTGTGTCGCGAGGCCCAGAGCTCACGGCACGACAGATCCAACCGGTTCACTGTCTGTTTTCTCCGGCGTAAGGTGATGTGCGGTATCCCTTTCCCCCCCGGCCTTTTGAACCAAATACTACCATTTTTATCTTTAACGAACGTGGAGCCTCTTATGATCTTTTTGTTCCTTCAGTGTTGCTAAAGTATACGACGTATTGGTGCTTTAGGGTTTTTCCTCGCTCTTTTTGTTTTGCCAACTATGGTCCTCTTCGGCTTTGCCTGAACCTAGTTGTCAATCATATTATTAAAAAAAAGAAAACAACTGTTTTGCAGGTTGTTTCAACCCTTTTACTTCTTAAAAGAATACTCATATTTCTTTTTCCTTTACATTCTTTTTTTTGCTGATGTACTACGTGTTAAAGAACTACAAAAAAAGAGGTTTTCTGACAGAAGGGAAAAGAAAATGCTTCTGAAGGTCGTACTGCTAGCTGTGCTGCTGACAGCAGTGGAAGGTTATAGGTACGCGTTGCCGATGCACCCACACTGGCCGAGGAGAAGGGCGTGGAACAGGATGAAGAGGATATTGTCCGGTGGCCTTGTGCTGCGGGGCGAGGAGGGGTACTCTGTGGAAGGGATGTACTACAACACTAGGACGAACAACCCTCAGCCTGCGGCGATAGCGACGCCTGTGACTGTGTGGGACGTGTCGCGGCTCATGAGGTTCGCGAGGAGGCACAGGCTGAGGGTAGCTGTCCTGAGCACAGGGCACCACGTGGATATGCGAGCGACGGCTGACAACACCCTCCTCCTGCACATGGTCAACATGACTGATATGTCAGTAGACGTCTCCACAAGGCGCCTCACAGTGGGCCCTGGGAACAATTTCGCTGCGGTGCATTCCTTCGTGAAGTCGGAGACCAATGGGACTCTTGTCCAGCCGTCGGGGGCAGACTTCACCGTGGGCCCCTTCGGGTGGGCACTTGGCGGAGGGCACGGCATGCTGACCCGCATGTACGGGCTTGGCGCGGACGGAGTGCGCGGGGCGACCCTTGTTCTTGCATCTGGGAGGGTTCTTAAGATTAACAAATATCACCACAGCGAACTCTTTCGTGCGGTGAAGGGTGGTGGCGGTGGTGCCTTCGGTGTCGTGACGGATCTCACTTTCGAGCTCTACCCCAGCCCCGGAGCCGTGCACGCATGGTGGGGGGTGTACGTTATCAGCGACGCGGTGACGGAGAGGTATGCAGCGTGGCTTGCCACTGCCCCTAACAACGCGGCTGCCTACTGGGTGCCAACGAGCAGCTCTGGGACAGTTTCGATCGTTGCCAACTGCTTCGGCGACAGCGACTCGTGCAAAAACGTTCTGGCCCCGCTGCGTGACATTACAGGGTGCATTGCTGTGTCGCCTGCTTTCTGCAACGCGGAGCTTGCCTTCCCCGACTACCCTACGTATGTGTCATTGTTCCCGCAGATCGGGACCCGCGGCCAGAGACAGTACTGGATGGCGGGTGCAACACTTGCCGAGGATCTGGGTGCTCAGCTGAAACTTGCCAACAAATGGGTAGTGGCACCTGAGGAGGTTGCCGTCATAAAAGCCTGCTACGGGAACGGTGTTACTGGCGGTGCAAGTAGGGACATGGACCCTTACGGGGAGACGACGGCAGTGGCACAAGCCATGCGTGATAGCGTGCAGGCAATTACCTGTGTGATTCAGTGGACGGAGGCGTACGCCCCAGAAGTAGAGGAAGCCCTGATCGCCTCTGGTGACGAATTTTCTGAGACTGTTCTGAAGCCTTTCAGCCCGCAGGGGTGGGTATACTGGAATGAGGCACAGCACAACTTCCCCGCTGGCGACTGGCGCGAAAGGTACTGGGGCGGTATCGACAACTACCTGAGGCTGCGCTCTGTGAAGTTGCGCTACGACCCTTGGAACTTCCTCACCTGCCATCACTGCGTTGGCTGGGCCTTTTCTGAAAAGGTGGACCCAGCCATCTGCCCCGAGACTTCTTGCAGCTGTTCCAACACCCCCCGCGGGCAGTGCGCTACATACGCGTGAATTTTCATTGTGTGTTTTTGAACCCTTCGGTGGTCGTTTCTTGCACTTCCATGCTGAATTTCTTTTGTGAAGTGTACAGTGAGCACCCTCCCTCACACCGAAGTTTATCAGATTTTGTTTTATTGTTCACGTGTTTGTTTTTTTCTCCAGCTTTTTTTATGCGAAAAGTAAACCTGCTTTGTGAGACCACGGCAGAATTCTAGAAAGGTTGATGGAAAGTCGTGAGAAAAGAGAAACGGCCGATAAGGCTTTTCTCTTTTTTCTTCGTCCAATCCTTCAGTCGTCCTGTGGTAGTTCCCCGCCCCTCTTTTTTTTTGAATTTCCAGCAGACACTTAATTTTGTTCCTACCTTTCCAAGAGTTTGAAGTAACTTTAGATTTCAGTGACTGATGCATTATTCTACCCCAAGGACTTTATTCCAGTGGACTTTAGAACACGGGTGGGGTAAGCCTTTTTCACAGTACAGTAGCACGAACGTGGTCTCTTTCTTTTAAAAAAGAGAACTTGAAGAAAAATGCATAGATACCTGTCTTAATTGTTATTTCCTTAATATCTCAACTGGGGAGGGAAAAGAAGACAAGAAAAGGAGCAACTTAAATCTTATTTCTACCGATGAAATGACAGTTTTCAAATGGTGAATATTGACTGTGTTGGTTTTGTTTGTTTCGCAAAGAAACCCTCATGCACGCCTCCTTCTTTCTCCCCCATGCGAAGAACAAAAGAAGGAAGCAAAAAGGATAGAGTTATGCGCTTTTGGCGAAGGTCCCATCCCCTACCCACTTTTTTTTTTTTTGTGCGAGTTTAGCCCATTTTTTGGCACGTTGGCGATGGCTGTGGTGGTCGTTGCAAGAGCGCCTATAGGTAGTATTGGACGATTCAGTTAACAGAATAGTTTTTTTTTTTTTTTTTTGGTAACTCACACTAAATCTTATCAAATTTTTTGTTTTCAATTTACAAAAAGCACCGGCTGTGATTGTCGAGAAGCAAGGGAAAAGGGAGGAAAAAGAAATTTGCATGTTGCCTGTTTCACCCCCTTAGCCTTTCTCATCGATCTATTTATCCCCTTCACCACTTTTCCCCCTTTTATTTTTCAATCCTTCAATTTTTGTCTCTTTGCACGGGTCAGTCTGACACGTGGCGTCTCATTTCCTTTTCCTCACGAAGCTTGCGAAGCAACTAATGTCTTTCCTTCCCCTCGCATTCTTTTTTTTATTGATTTTTTTCCTCTCAATCTATCGCCAAAAGGCCCTCTCGCCAGAAGATTGAATTCGCACAGATGGGTCCACCCGCACGATGCTGAAGAAAGCCCAGGACGCTGCGGTCACAGGAGGAGGACAGCCCAAGGTATGTTGCTTGAACAGTGTATCACCACAGGTGGACTTGAAGACTGAAGGGAATGGAAGTTGTGGCACCAACGGTGAACGGAGAGGTGTGTAGGAAGGAAAACAATTCGACGAGAAGGTGCGCGATATTGTGGCATCCGTCTAACAAAGAGTTGCTTGGCATGCAGGATACGGTGTCAGCCGTGCTGGTGAGCGCAAGCGGGGTGGGATGACTTACGCTATTGACAGCAAGGAGCAGGCAACAACGAATGAACCAGGTTAAAGGGTGATCAACTTGGAGCTAGTAACAGCCAATGTGGGGTTTAGCTGCGGCTTCGAAAGAAGGTAGCAAAAGAGGATGCAAAGACCATGGCAACATTTATCAAAGAGGTTTGAATCAGAAAGCAGATGCAGACACAAGAGAACATCCTCACATGGTATGGGAAGGAGGAGGGTGAGAGTGAAGAAGCACTGGAAAAAGAAGTCTATTGGATCTTGCCTGTTGCACAGATCAGATAAGCACCACCCCAACCAGTGTTGTTATATCCCGCAGTAGATTTTTTTACTGCGGGAAACGCGGGAAAATGCGGGATGAAAGCACGTGACGCAGGGAGAGTTCTGCGGACGGTGGGAAGCACGTCACATCTTCCTGAAGGAACTAGCGGCAGCCCGGGGTTTTGCTTTTCTTTTTTGTTTTTTTTTTTATTTTTATTTTTTCTTTTTTCTTTTTCTTTTTTTTTTTTTTTTTTTTTTTTTTTTTTTTTTTTTTTTTTTTTTTTTTTTTCCGCACCCAAAAGGGGTGCCAAAATGGGGCTGGACGGACGCAGATGCCTACAGGGGGTTTTTGTAAGTTTGATAACCGAAAATTCCGGATGCAAATTTGGCTCCGCGGTGTTCTTGGTGTTCAGGCTCCCTGTCTGCCAGGGCTGGCCCACCATGGCTGTTTTCACCGCCTTCCTTGGGGCCGTAGGTCTTTTGTTATTTCCCTAAACTCCTTCTCCTTGGCTTTTTTTTTTCTTGGCGTCCGCCGTAAAATTGGTGATATTTTGATAAACAAGAGAGGTATGTATGGGGGAAAAAGTGCATGCTCAGTGTTGGGGGGGGTCCGGAATAGTGGTTTTATCCGCCTCTTTTCACCCATGGGACGGAAAAGCCCCCGCCTTGCCGATCGCGATGGAAGACACGGTTTATGGTTCCCATGCCCCCCACCGGATCGTCTTCTACTCCTCTTTTCACTTTTTTTTTTTTATTAGTAAATTAAAACTTCTTTAACAAGGCGGGAGAAAAAAAAAAAATCTGGCATGCACAAAAAAGTGGTGATAAAGATTCGAGTTCGTGAATCACTTATCGATAGAGGGGAAAAAGGTCTCTTTCTTCTCTTTAATTTTTCTCTTTTTCAAACCTCCTTTGATGATAAAATAAAAATTTAAAATTTGGTTGCCGTTCTCTTTCTTTGTTTTTCCTTTTATTTTCTCGGCGAACCTGATGCAAAATATAATAAACTAGGGAGGAATGAATCTTTTCTTTTCTTTTCTTTTTTTTTCGGGGGGGGTTGGGTTGGGAGAAAGAAAATAAAGAAAAATAAAGAAAAATAAAAAGGAAAATAAAAGATATATGAATTAAAGGGAGTCTTTGTGAGACGCCCTCTCGTCCTCTTCGTCTTCCTGCACCTTTCCCCTTTCTGCAGCGGTTTCTCATCCGTTGGTGGTCTTGTCGTCCTTCCCCAGCCCGGCCTGAACCCGCAAACCCGCAAACCCGCAAACCCGCAAACCCGCAAACCCGCAAACCCGCAAACCCGCAAACCCGCAAACCCGCAAACCCGCAAACCCGCAAACCCGCAAACCCGCAAACCCGCAAACCCGCAAACCCGCAAACCCGCAAACCCGCAAACCCGCAAACCCGCAAACCCGCAAACCCGCAAACCCGCAAACCCGCAAACCCGCAAACCCGCAAACCCGCAAACCCGCAAACCCGCAAACCCGCAAACCCGCAAACCCGCAAACCCGCAAACCCGCAAACCCGCAAACCCGCAAACCCGCAAACCCGCAAACCCGCAAACCCGCAAACCCGCAAACCCGCAAACCCGCAAACCCGCAAACCCGCAAACCCGCAAACCCGCAAACCCGCAAACCCGCAAACCCGCAAACCCGCAAACCCGCAAACCCGCAAACCCGCAAAC